>CM061921.1:280540725-280557808 GCA_031002005.1 Vandiemenella viatica
AGATAAGGTTTCTGCTGCTAGGTAGTAGTCACGGAGGAGATGTAGAACCATCTTTTGAGGATCAGATGGGCACAGGTTACCACGTAACAAGTTTTTTTCAAATTTAGTGCAAGGTCAGGTAATAGAGGATATAGGTTGGCTTGTAGAGGTTTCACCAAGGAGATAGGGTAGTGATAGTGGGAGGTGTGGGAAACAGTATTGATAGAATGCTAATTATAGTATAGAGAGTGGCCTGAAGAAATGTTGAAGGAGGCAAACATACTATGGGGAGCTCATGCAAGTCCTAAGTCGCCATGACGTGCTGCAATTGAACCACACTGAGAGGGGGTAAATGTGGAAATAGAGGTGCTTCTTGGGAAACATAAGTTCTGTCATAGGGGTTGTGCTTGTGAAGACCATTAGTAGGTGAGGTTTCACTAGATATGTCCTAAACCTAAATAAGAGGTGCAAAGGGATACTTTCTGAGTTGTTAGTTAAAGCTGTAAGATAGCTCACTTCTAGTGATTATGGGGTCAGGACTGTGCCTTTTTTTAGAGTAGGGGTTGCTGGTAAGAGGATAAAAATAGGTAATCAAAGGGATACTGAGTGTAGGTAGAATACCAAAGAAATAGCAGAAGCTTTTGAAACAATAACAGAGAGGATGCTGAATGTTAGTGCTGAAAATATCACAAAGCCAGTGAAGCTGGTAACTGTAGAAGTATAATGAACAAAGTAATGCAGTTTTGCAAACCTAATAGAAATACACGAACCCCAAGTAAGGGGTACAGTCCTGGTTAAAACAAGGCATACTAGACAATGAGATTTTTCCGGATGGTTACAGTGTGTACCGCAGAGATAGAGGAGCAACTAGGGGAGGGGTATTCACACTGAATAGCAAAGACTACTACAGTTCACTGGTATTCAGAGATCATGACGATCAAATACTTGGGGACGACTTCTGAGGAAATAAAACAAAAATAAAAAATGTCAGGGTGTTGGCTGCATACCGTAGTGGAAGAATGAATGATAATGATTAGGCTCTTGGAGAGAAACTAAATTCATATTCAGAGTTTAGAAGTGAGCATAGAATGGTCATTATTGGTGGGGATTTGAACTTATCAGTGTCATCTGGGAAGGAAATAAGATTAATAACATAAAGGAACAGTAGCAAATACCTTTGTAACGGAAGGAGGCATTACACAGGTGGTTGAGCAGAAAACAAGGGGACCAAACATGTTGGATATCTTACTAATAAGCCTGATTATAACCTTATCAGGTGTCAAGTACCTGAAGGAATATGTGATCACAATGCAGCTCTGATGGATATAAGGGGATTTGGTAAACCAGTGGCCAGAATTGAAGGAGGAAATAGATACAATTATAAAATGGCACAAAATTTGGAACTGGATTAATTTTAATAAATGGAAGAATGGCACAAATACAATGGAGACAAACTGGGAAGAGTTCGAGGAAATTATAAAAAGGGTGAAGTAATGTTTTTTTCCAATACAGAAAAATAAAGAGAATTCCAGAACCTACATACTATAACAGGGAGGTGAGGAGTTATGAGGTTGGTGAGATGAGAACATGACAAGGTTAAGAAACAGCAAGGCAATAGGGAATTCTTGAATCAACTAACCGAGGAATTAGTAATGTCAAAGAAACTGGCTCCAGGATGAGTTTATGAAGAATATAATTAGTGCAGGGGGACTACTGAATGATGCATCTAGAAATTTCAATAGCTATATCAGGAAACATTTATAGATGAGGATAAGGAAGAAGTAACTGAGGATTTAAAAAATGCAGAGTTATTAAGTAACAGGTTCAGTGAGACCATTAAGAACAATAATTCAGGTACAGTAGGGGTTATATCAGATAATGAGTCTATGCACATAGTTGGAAGAATAATTCAGGTACAGTAGGGGTTATATCAGATAATGAGTCTATGCACATAGTTGGAAGTGAGCAGATTAGAAAATTTGAAATTAAATATGAAGATATCATGAAGGAACTAAGGAACCTAAAAAAAGCATAAAGGGGCAGGTGTGGATAATATTACTACAGATGTCTTAAAGATAGTAGGATGAGACATTGTACCATATCTGCAAACATTATTTAAATTGAGTCTGGATACTTGTTGTTTATCAGATGACTGGGGTGTAAGGGTTTGGGAGAGACTATACTAGCCTTATCCAACCAAATGTCAACCTCTCCTTCACGTGGTGCACCCTGTTTGCACGGACGAGGCTCTGGCGACTGAAAGATTCCCGGTATAAGGAGTCACCCACTGCTTGCCAACGGCCTGCAAAAGGAGGGCGGAAGAGCTAGGAGTTGGTCAGGGCACCCTCTTGCCCTTGGGGTTGGAAACAGCCCGTAAAGGCGGATGAATCAAAAATGATCAACGCCATGGGGATGCAGAAGGCAACGGGAAACCACTGCATTAAAGACCCAAAGGGTATCTCAGGACATGTAATCCTCTCAATTACATATATCATGATGGCTTCTTCCTGGGTAAAATAGTCCCCCAATCGGATCTCCGGGTGGGGACTGCTCAGGGAGGAGTCATCAGAACGGATAGAAACGTTCTACGAGTCGGAGCGTGGAATTTTAGAAGTCAATAGGGCAGGTAGGTTAGAAAACTTAAAAAGGGAGATGGAACAACTTAAGTTAGATATTGTTGGGATTAGTGAGATTAAATAAGGACGCACAGGATTTCTGGTCTGGGGAACACAGGATAATTAGCACACAAGCTTTCAATGGAGTCACTGGTGTAGGATTTGTAATGAACAAGAAAGTAGGGAACGGGTGAGTTATTATGAACAGTTTAGTAACAGGATTATTTTGATGAGGTTAGAAACAAGCCCATCCCAACCACATTAGTACAAGTGTATATGCCAACGTCACAGGAAGATGATGAAGAAATAGAAAAAATATACGCTGAAATTGAAGAATTAATCCAATATGTGAAGGGGGAGGAAATCTAATAATCATGGGTGATTGGAATGCAATAGTGGGAGACGGAAAAGAGGGGAATACTGTAGGAAGTGTTGGTCTAGGAGAAAGAAATGAGCAGGAAGCAGGTTGCTAGAATTTTGTGAAAGATATAGGCTAGTAGTGGCAAACCACTGTTTCAGAACCATGCAAGAAGAATATACACCTGGAAACGTCCTGGGGATACAGGCAGATTTCAGCTAGATTATATCATGGTCAAACAGAGATTCAGGAATCAAGTACTAGACTGTAAAGCGTACCCAGGAGCCATTGACTCTGACCATAATTTGATAATAATGAAGTGCAGGCTGAAATTAAGCAATAAGGAAGCAGTATAAGCAGAACAGACTGGAAGTGAATGAACTGAAACAATCTAGCACAAGAGAAAATTTGCAGAAATGGTAGACTTAGGTCTAAGAATTAACTGTGAAAGGAGCTCAACTGAGGATAATGGAATGCATTAAAGACCGAAATAAAGAAGCTGGCAAAGAAACCTTAGGCTTTAGGGAACAAGCTGCCCAAAAAAAAAAACAAAAAAACAAACCGAAACCTTGGATCACAGAAGAATTTTGCAGCGCTGATGGATCAGAGGAGAAGGTACAAAAATGCTCAGGATGAAGCAGGAAGAGAGCAGTACAGGCAATTTAGAAATCAAATAAATAGGAAATGCAAAATAGCAAAAGAAAAATGGCTACAAGAAAAGTGTGAAGAAGTAGAAAAGGAAATGGTCGTAGGAAAAGTAGATGTTGCATATAGAAAGATCAAACAGAATTTTGGAGAAATGAAGAAAAGAGGTATGAACATTAAAGCTGCCGATGGGAAACCTCTTTTAAGCTCAGAAGATAGAGCTAACCGATGGAAGGAATACATTGAGAAACTGTATGTGGGGACGACTTGAACAATAGTGTATTGGAAAAGGAAGGCGATGTCGACATTGATGACTTAGGAGATCCTGTTTTGAGGACAGAATTTTAATAAAGCTCCTAATGACTTGAAAGCAAGTAAGGCACTTGGAATTGATGAGATCCCTGCAGAACTTCTTAAATCTCTAGGAGAGGAAGGAATCGAAAGATTATTCAAGCTGATATCAAAAAGTTATGAAACAGGAAGAAATTCCAACTGATTTTAATAAAAATATCATCTTCACACTTTCAAAGAAAGCACAAGCTGACAAATATGAGAATTATCACATCATTAGTCTAACATCCATGCTTCAAATTACTTACCAGAATAATATACTAGAAGGATGGAAAGGGTAGTAGAAGAGATAGTAGGTGAAGATCAGTTTGGGTTTAGGAAAAATCACGGTACAAGGGAAGCAATTCTGTCTTTAAGATTAATACTTGAAGGGCGGATCAAGAAAAACAAAGATACTTTTATGACGTTTGTTGATTTGAAAAAGCTTTTTGATAATGTTAGGTGGGACAAGATGTTCAAAATTTTAAAGAAGTCAGGTCTAAAGTATCGAGATAGAAGAATACTCTACAAACTGTATAAGAATCAAGTGGCTATAATAAAAGTAGAGAATCACAAGAGACATGCATCAGTTAAAAAAGGGTTGTGAGACAAGGTTGTAGTCTATCCCCGTTAATATTCAACTTGTATGTTGAAGAAGCGATGAAGAAAGTCAAAGAAAAATTTCCATGTGGCATAAGTTTTCAGGGAGAAAAAAATCAGTATGCTACGATTTGCTGATGACATTGTCTTGTTAGCAGAGAGTGCTGAGGATATTTAGAAGTTACTGAATGGCATGAACAAAATACTGAAGGAAGATTTTGGACTGAATATAAATCAAAGCAAAACAAAAGTTATGAAATGTAGCAGAAATGATACCAACACTAGTAGATTAAATATAAAAATAGGATCGGATGCAATAGGAGAAGTAAGTGAATTCTGCTACTTCAGAAGCAAAATTACAACCGATGGCCGAAGCAGGAATGATGTTAAAAGCAGAATTGCACTAGCTAAAAGAGCCTTCATGAAAAAGAGAAATCTTTTAGTTTCAAATATTGATCTAGGAATTAGAAAGAACTTTTTAAAACTCTATGAGTGGAGCACAGCACTTTACGGTAGTGAAACATGGGCTTTAGGAATACCGGAAAGAAAGAAAATTGAAGCATTTGAAATGTGGTGCTACAGAAGAAAGCTGAAAATTAGGTGGACAGACAAAGTAAGAAATGAACGAGTTTTGGAAATGATTGGTGAGAAAAGAAGTTTATGGAAGAAGCTTACAGGAAGAAGAGACAGGCTGGTAGGTCATATTTTGAGACATGCTGAATTGGTTAATTTGCTTGTGGAGGGGACAGTCGAAGGTAAGAACTGTAGAGGAAGACAGGGATTAAATTATATGAAACAGATAATTGAGGACGTCGGTTGTAAGGGATATGTAGAAATAAAGAGGTTAGCACAGGAAAAAAAAAAAAAAAAGTCAGATGACTGGAAAAGTGTGATAGTAGTTCGAGTCCATAAAGGAGGGGTGACAAATAGGGTTGAAAACTATAGGCCAATCAGCATGACATCAGTGGTAGGTAAATTAACGGAGAGATTAAAATGCAACCATATCAAATGTGTCTGTGAGGAACGTAAGTGTTTTCCAATCAGCAACACGGTTTAGACAAGGGTATCCATGTGAATCTCAGTTAGTAGGCTACATGCAAGATATTTCTCATGAAATGGACAGGGGAGGTCAAGTTGATGGTGTAGCACTAGATCTTTTCAAAGGCCTTTGACAGATTGAGCCATAAAATGCTACTAAATAAAGTAAAAGCTATTGGAGTTAATCAAAGGTGATTTGCTGAGTAGGAGAATTCCTAAAAGGTAGAAAGCAACAAGTTATTGTATAAATGCAGTATCAAAGAAGTAGGAGTGATCACGGGAGTTCCACAGGGTAGTGTATTGAGACCATTGCTATTCGTTATACTAATAAATGATTGTGTTACTGGTTTACTGTCAGAAGTTAGATTGTTTGCAGATGTTATATAAAAGGATCAAAACAATAGAAGACTGCAGACAGCTGCAGGGTGAACTAGCTAGGGCAACTAGCCAGGTGAGTCAACATGGGATGAAGATAAATGCAAAGAAGAGCCAGCTTATTAGGTACACAGATAAAAAGCAAAAGGTTGATTATGACTATAAAGTGGGGAAGGAGCTACTAACTGAAGACTCAAAATTCAAATACCTAAGCATAACATTTGATAATAGTCTTATCTGGGCAGAACACATTAGACAGGTATTAGGCAGGTATTAGGGAAAGGGTTTAAAATCATTCACCTGTTGGGAAGAGTGATGAGGGGATGCACTAGAGAAGTAAGGGAATTGGCGTACAAAACTTTGGTCAGACCACTGCTGGATTATGGTGGTATAGTTTGGGACCCACATTTTGGGTATCAAATACAGGAGTTTGAGGGGGTTCAGAGAAGGGCTGCCTGATTTTTCTTTGGAAATTGCTGCAAAACACAATCGGTTACTAATATGATAAAGGAGCTGGAGTGGGTATCATTGGAGGATAGAAGGAGGGTGAAGAGAGTTATGGGAGTGCACAAGGCCTATATTGTTAATGAAGCATGGATAGATATTGGTGGGAAAATCAAAGGATAAAGATGACCATGACCATTAGCTGACACTTGATTTCTGGCATGTGTGGGAAAATTTTCTTTTGTAAGAAAGGGGTGTAAGGGATTGGAATAAATTGCCAAGAGAATTGTTGAATAAGTTACCAAAAACACTGAAAGAATTTAAAGAAAAAATTAGCTGAGGGCAAAAGTAGGTTGGAAGAGGAAAGGGGAAAGATGGGTGTGTAGGGAGATTTCCACCGAATCATGTGTTCCATCACAATTTTATCAATTATTATTATTATTATGTTGTCATTGGGACTATTTTTGAGTTTATTTGGACTGTCTAATGATTCTGCTGGTCAAAGTTATACCCACTTCAATAGGAAAGATTTTGGAGACTACTGACCCATGTAGTTTGACCCAACCAAACTATCAAAAGGTAAGACATTAAAAAGATGCATTTTCTGCTCATCATGAGAAGAAATATTGAAATTGTCCATTCTTCTGCTGATAAATTCTGACACATTATCTATTTCTCACAGTAAATCAAAACACTCTAATTTGAGAGATCTCAAATTTAAGGTTCACCCTCCAGCTCCTTATAGAACTCTGTCAAAAATCTTATGAATATCAGCTTCTAAAAATAACCTTATTCTCCATGGTTAATAATGCATGCTTCTATAAGCATGAACACAATAATTTTAATTTGTTAACAGTATATGTACCTGCTTGCATAATCCTTACTGTTAGGAGTAGACTTCGATCGAGCCGAATAGTAGCCTACACGAAGATCGATGTAACGAATTCCATGTACTAGCTGCCCCCATATATCAGTATCTTGAGTTATCAGGTAACGTGCAAATGCATCTCGTCTGGATGAAGGACTTGCTCTTTGGTAGCATCCTGAATTGTGTGTTCCAGGGATGAACAACGAATGTAGTTTCAGAGATTTCAGTTCTTCCCTGATCAAATTAGAATTTTATTGGTTTATATTTAATAAGTATATATGTGGTTAACAACATTAATAAAATAAATGGGAGCTAGTTATACAATAACTATAGTTTATAACAGAAAGGCACAGTTCATGGTTATCAGTATAATTCTGGATTGGGAGTGGGAAAATGTCAACCAATGCTTACCAAAGGTGAAAGGAAATATAAACACTCATAAAATAATAATGTTTTTTAGGTGAGTAACTTAAGATGTTTTGTGTTTGTTTCCTGAGTATGTTCTTCATCAGGATATCTTCACCTATGATAAACCATGGCCACTTTATACTTTTTCATATCTTTATCCTTATTACCCGACAGTGTGTCACAGAGCATTAAGGCACCATGCACTGGATTGGGGAGTACTGCAGGGCATGATCAAGCCCTGGTTCCCACATTCTGACAGTCCTGATTGCAGTTTTTGGCAGTTTTTTCTCCAATCATTAAGGTGAATGCCAGAATGGTCCCTGTATTACACAAACAAAAATACATTTAGTGCACACAGGTTGTAGGCAGATAGCAACATATTTGATTCACCCATCAAACTACAACAAGCCTTGCAAGCCAGCAGTTGGACAAAGACACATACTCAAGAATATAATAGCAGACCTGACCTATGGTTGGAAACGAGTCTAGAAGAGATAGGCAGCTCTTTATCATTACTGTGATATAAAGTCGAAGTCTTTTTTGCATATCTTGTGCCAATTTAGTGTGTAATGGGGACAGCAGGTATTGCATTTGCACAAGATCACAGTTATACAGTATTAATAATTTGTTACTGACGAAGAAAAGGATGTTTTTGGTATCATAATATTCTGAACAGAGAAAGAGTGCATACTTGACACAGGCAAAAGGTATGATTGCAGAGAAAGCAACATCACAACACCCAAAGTGCAGGATTTGTGAGCTAGGTTTTTCCTTGCCAATCAGGGGTCTTGATAAAAACATTTATATACTTTCAAGACATGACATTGTTATAAGAAATTATATTAGAAATTTACTTAAGTTTCAGTTAATTTTGATTTTGTAGCATCTTTAGCTTTCCTCATTTATGCTTCTTATGTTAATACATATTTTCATCATTTCTGAGATGATTAGAGTTTGTAGAATATTATATCTATTTTAAGTAATGGAGTAGTCCTTTCTTTTTAAATTAAAAGATAATCTGGAGGGAGAGTCAGTATCATGATAGAAGGTTGTCTATTGGCTGACAGATATCAAAATAGTGGGGCATGAGATGAGACATTGATAGATATTTAGTTGATATCATAAATAATATATTAGTCTTTATAAATATGGCAATTTAATTCTACTTCAGCAGGAGGTTTGGAAGCTTTTTCATTATCAGATTATTTATATATCAAAATATCCAAGAAGTGGAGAGGGCTCCCATTGGCAAAGCAACCCGATCCATTATAGTGGCACCTTAATCAATGCAGCCACACTGATGGGTATGGTAGCTCATTTGTATATATTAAAAACAACAGTGGCCCCAATATAGAAACCTGAAGTACTCCACATTGGATGAAACCTCACTCAGAAAAATGTGAGCCACATGATGCAGTATTAAAATGTTTCAGTTACACTGCTTGTATCATAATTTCATGATCAACACAGTCAAAGGTTTTAGACAAGTCACGAAAGATGTCTACAAGCAATAATTAATCATCAGTTAATGCAAATGTAGCTTTTTCTATTGAATGTCCATTTTGAAAACAGAATTTTAATTTAGTTGGAACGTTTTTATATTTAGGGTGCTGATAAATACTGATCTACAATGCTTTATCAAAAAGTTTGGAGTAATGTTAGTAATGAAGTAGGATGGTAATTCGATATATCTGATATATCCCTCTTTAATATATATTGGTTTAGGTACAGCACATTTAAGCCAATCTGGAAAGGTATCCTGAAGTAGAGATATATTAAACAGCTGGCTTAGTACAAAAATTAATTTTGTGGTGCATAGTTTAATTAATATGCTAGAAATCCCATCATAACCAGCTAAGAATTTGCACTTAAGAGACACAATAATTTTTCTTAAGGCTTCAGGAGTTGCTAAATTTACAGACATTTTGTCAAATTCTTCTTGGAAATCTGTATTGGTGAAATTATTACTGTGAGTCAGTGAGCTATTGGTAGTCAAATTATTGGCAACAATCAAAAAGGTTTTGTTAAAAATATTAGCATTTGAAAAACTGAACTCTACTGAACTTTGCTTGTTATTTTTGTCTTTACTGATATGATTATTTTCCCCTATTTCCTGTTTTATAACATACCATATTGTCTTATTTTTATTTCCAGAGTTATGACTTTTATATTTGTAGGATATATTTTTTTTTTTTTTTTTTTTTTGTTCAAGAAGCACAGCAGCGTTTCATACAGAAACAACTTTTGAAGTAATTTAAAACAATGATACTAAAAATGTTGTATTTTTTATTTATACCTTGTGCATTGGAAACATGTTTCCTGGTTATGGTATTAAGATAATTTCTAAAATAGCTAACTAATTATTCATTTATTACTCATTGAACTTTAAATGCTTAACTCTTGTAGCTGGTACCTATTAAAGTGTTGATGGTTGATACTTGAGCATCAAGATCAGAAAGTCCATTGACAGATGGCTTGATAGTATTACTGAATCCTCCTGTGGCTGTGTGCCTCATCGATGTTAACATCATTAGGGGCAGGAAAAGACTGGTGGCAAGGAGTTGGAATGAATTTGCCCATAGAATTTTGAAGGAAACATTCCGGCATTCACCTGAAGTGATTTGGGGAAACCATGGAAAGCTCAAATCTGGATGGCTGGACCAGAATTTGAACCGATGTCCTCCTAAATGCAAAGCCAGAGCATTACTGTTCCCCCACCATGCTTGGTGTAAGGTATCAGGTATATGGGAAAACATCTATTGCTGAGTTACTGTTATTTATTATTCCAGTGGAAAAATTATCTACTTAAGTCAGGTTGTATGAGCTGACTACTCATGCCAACAAGAATTTATAGGGTAAGTTATTTAGAAAATCTACATTAAAATCACCACAGATGACTATGTCAGCTACTTTCTGCAAGTGTTAGCAAGAATTTAAATTGTGCGAACGAAGACTTTCCCGGCGTGTCGATGCAATGAACTCTTCACAGGTTTGCTGCCGGATAGCGTTTGTGAACGACGAGCTTTCGGCGACCAACTCCGTCGCCATCTTCGGGTCTGATGTTAGCGCTGCGGCGACCAGAGCTGCAGATCTGGTCGCCGCAGCGCTAACATCAGACCCGAAGATGGCGACGGAGTTGGTCGCCGAAAGCTCGTCGTTCACAAACGCTATCCGGCAGCAAACCTGTGAAGAGTTCATTGCAAGAATTTAAATTGCTTCATAAAGACAGAAAAGTTTCCAGAGAGTGCTCTGTATACAATGACAATTATTAAATTTTCATTAATGAAATTTAGCTCTGCAGCGCAGGCCTGAAAATGTTGAGCAAAACTTTTTAATATTTATATTCTTAAAAGTATAACCATTTCTAATGAAAGTAACAACAATTCCCTTCTACAAGTTAGTTCTACAGCAATGACAAGCTACATTATAGTCATTTACATTTAACATACCTATTCATTTAGATATAATTAACCTGCTGCGATAAGTTTTTCTTAGAGCAGGATTGTTGCCAATTTATGTTCAAAGTGACTTAGAAGTGTTAACATCAGTTACAAGGAGCATTTCAGTCCATTTACAATATTTATATGCAATAATTCGGGACTTTGTGCATAAAATATTCTGGGTGATGTATACTGTCGACAGAATGAGTGTTATCTTGAATGACTGCTAGATCAAATATTGCATGCTTCTTACTAGAATCTTCATGTTTGGATATAAAGTCTAAGATTAAATGTTTATAATGCACAAAATCAGGTGATGTTGAAGTGATTACTGAAAAAAAGAACATTAAATTCGAACTGTGAACAGAAAATTTCATCTGTTTGAAGATCTCTCAGGCGTGCAGCCGGGTCATTTGGTCGCCCGAGAGATCTTCAAACATCAGAAAGGCGGGAAAACTTACGATTACACAGAAAATTTCATCTATCATTTAGTAAAAGCACCTTAAAGCAAACTATGTTAATTATTAAGGTCACATAAAGTGGAGTAGTCGCCATATCAAATAAACCTTTATCTTAAAAGTGAACATTAGTATACAGTGCCAAGAAAGACTTCAGTATAATGAATTAATATTATGATAAAGAATATCCTCCAACTTAGAGGTCAATACAGCCTGTGTACCCACAATTATTTAAAAATATTCAAATGTGATAATACATCACAGAGAATTAATCGTTTTTAATTTCATTGCAATATATAGCCAGTATTAAAAAATTTGATGCCAATTTAAATAAGACATAGCTACTGTCTGTATATAATAAAATTTAGAATTTTAATATAAGCTTTGCTAATAGCAATGATAAATAAAAATAGTAGTATTAGGGATGGAGAGAAAGGTCATCACATATCAAAGCAATATCAAAGCACAGGGATGAAATTGCAAAAGTAAATAAAAATACAATACCTCAGAAATGTACAAAATTTTCAGGAAAACCCATTATTCATAAGTAAGGATGGTCATGGAGTTACATCACTGCAGTCCACACACCCTCTGCTGCTGCTTTGGCCTTATTCTATATACTTAATATTTTTATGTTAACAACCACTCTTTCCTTTATGTGACTATATGTAAGAGGGTTAATTTTTTCATAATAATACTGCTACAAATCTTGTTACTGATAATTCAAGCACCTTCTCTCCCCCCAAATTTTTTTAAAAAAAAAAAAAAACAGCTTGAAAACTTTTATCTGAAATAATAATCTGATTTACAATAACAATTAAACTTCAATAGCTTAATGATTAATAGATTTTCAGGGTATGCTGTATTGTTTATTTCATAATCTGAGCTTTTGCTTGGTATCCTACATACATCCTATCATACATGGTATCACTGACCAGACTGGGAAATTGTTAAAGTGGGTGGAGGTACAAGTAGTGTATAAGGCTCACTGAAAACTTGACCAGTCATTAACCAGGGTAAAAGATTTGACCTACTTCATCCTACAGCTGTGGCGGTGTTTACATCGGCAAGATAGGCCACACTGTAACAGAGAGCTCATAAGGAACATATCCACCATTATAAATACAACAGCGACAAATCCGCCATAGTTCGCAATGCCATTAACAGCGAGCATGAAATAAAATTTCAAGAAATGAGGCTGCTGTCGAGAGAAGACCGGTGGTGGCCTCGACATGTGAAAGAGGTATCAGAAATTTTAAAGAATACCAACAACATCAACGATGATAGTAGCCTTTTACTCAGCAATGCTTGGCACTCTTTGCTATGTCAACATAAACAGTATCTCTGATTAAGGCTGTAGAATACCAGCTGAATGCTCAGATTATGAAATAAACAATGTGGTACACCCCAAAAATCTATTCATCATGAACAAAGACAGCTGTGGAAGTCGTAGGAATCATTCAATAGCTTTCTTCATGATCAAATATATATAAAAAATTACACATAAGTAAATTATCAATGCCATTTTCATGCAAGGCAAAATAATAGTCCAGACTGAAATTATGTTAGAAACTAACATAGATTATTTTCATTTGATGCCAAGAATAATAACAACTAAAAGTTAAAATTCGTTAAACATAATTTTCAATTATTAACAGTGTTAGTGATGTATACAGTATGTGAGGTTTTATGGGGGACAATTGTCTGTATGTGACAAAATTGTGCTAATGTTCCTTCTTGAAGGAAATAGGTACAACAACCTGCATCTACCTGTGATCCCACATCCATGTAGGTCTAATTTTCAGACAATTGGCTTTCATTAATGTGTTATCTTTATAGGATGCAATCCAGTAAGGAATACAGCTATCACCATCCTTAGAAGATTCTTTAGAGTGCTTTGTCCAACCATTAGGAAACTGTGGCCGTCCAAGGCTAATATTTGTACGATAGAAGCCATCAGTATACATTCTTGGATCAACACGTACCAGAGGATGAACACCTGTAAGAAAGTCATATTAAACTTCTGTTTCTTCTATCTTCTTACAGTTCCAATGTATCAAACTGTCATCATAACTTTATTGTCTCACTTGTCTAATTGTTGACTTTTTCTAGGCTTTAAGCTATGCTGATATTGTGGCTATTAGAACCTTTCTACAACCAGTTGTATTGAAGGGAGATAATATGATGTGTCTGTAGGTGTATTCAAACAATGCAACTTTTGTCAATCCCTACATGAAGTATGGAATGTTTCAACAAACCTCACAGCTGCTGTTTGATGTTTGCATTAGATAGTTGGCTTCATCAGGACTTATTATCCCCTAAAAACAAATGATAATTATTCATAATTTCATTTTTTGCAATAGCTGCCCATTTAATTCTTTTTTTAAAATGTGTTGGGTCAACATGTCCTCAGACGTGTCCTTAAGTCAATCAATAAACAAAACAAGGTTACATCAGAATGAAATTTTTCTTGGCATTGAGAATTAATATATTGTTCTCAGATGAACAAGGCATTGATAGACAATATTTTTATGATCAAATTCTGTCACTTTCTTCTCTTACAGTTACTTCACCAGAAGTGGTGACAGAATTCAATCATGTTTACCAGAAGATGGTGACAGAGATCTGATTACCAAAATATTGTTTGTAAACACCCTTTTCACTCAGCTAGTCACCTAAGGACATTATATTAAAACAAAGTTACATTATGAATACAGATTGTCAGAAGTTACTGCACAGGTGCAGAATAGTGATCATAGATTTGCTTCAGGGTCCAGCAAAAAGAAGGAAACGGTTTTCCTTGAAAAATTATAATAATAAACACTCAATTAGCTTTTTTATGCACTGGCCTGAAAGGGGTCTGGCTTAAACTTCTCTTTCAAATATATCTTTTGTTTCAGACTATCTTCCTATCCGCAATCTTCATATAAAGGCCAAAAAGCTGATTTTGAGTCATGGTGGATAATAACCAAGTTTTTATCCAGAACAAGGTGCTGAAGTGCATGTTGCGCAGGGCAGCAAAAATGAAATGAATAGCGCCTGTTTTATGGCTGGGTAGAACAATAAGGTTTTTTTTTTTTTTTTTTTTTTTTTTTTTTTTTTTTTTTTTTTTTTTAACTAGTGCAGGTAGTTCTACTTCATTTAGTTTTTTTATATATTTTTTTCTTTCCATAGCTTATACAAAAGTTCAGCTTCAATGAGGAAACCATTAAAATTTTAATAACAACTAAAGCTTCAATTAAAAAAAAATTCCTTATACATCAAACTGAACATTTTTTTTAGGGTGTAACATAAGTAGTGAGCATATGGGTAAATTCTCCTCAGAAAATCGCTGTTCCAGAGAAATTGCTAGTTAATTTATACAGTGACTTACCAGTAGTCTTATCCAAAATTCGCCAGGAGCCTTGGCTGGAAGAATAGCATAATTTTTCTGCTGATTTGTGAAACTCAGCATTCTGAAATCTGTTTCAAGTCCCTCACCAACTGTTTAAGCCTCGGGTCGGCTATGAAACTTTGGCATCCAATGTCAGCATTTATACAGCATTTTCTCAAAATGTGTTTCATACTTTTTATATGGTTTGTGCACTGAAGCAAGTCAATACTTTTTTACCTTAGAGGTTGCAGAAGTGTGGAGTTTTGTTACAAGAAAATCACTAATGATAAATTCCGAATTTGTGGTAGTTGAAAAGCAACTATTATGCTTGCATTGTTGCCATCTTTGGACAGTATTTCAGGTGCTGAAACAATTTTTACATAATGTTCTTTTATTGTGGCCATGCATATGTAATTTTTAGACCAACTGGTTTTGCAGAGCACTGGTATAAGCCTATTTGGTATGCATTTTCTACAAAGAGGCGATTCATGGAAGAATTTTATT
Organism: Vandiemenella viatica; assembly: GCA_031002005.1. NCBI lineage: Eukaryota > Metazoa > Arthropoda > Insecta > Orthoptera > Morabidae > Vandiemenella > Vandiemenella viatica. The sequence continues at coordinate 280,556,161 of CM061921.1, forward strand.
ATTTATTTTAGTTATTGTGGAAATTATATTTCCTGTCACTGCTATTTGATTTAAGTTTGGTTTGTGACTAGCATACTGAAAGTATAGTGATCTTGTATATATTTCTTGTATTATTTTATAAATACTATCCTCCTTTCTTGCTATAGTGGAACATGCATCATATCCTTGTCGGACACACTTTTCTTGGTCAAGACCTGCAATTTGCACTTGATTGCAGAGGTTATAGATTTTGTGTACAAAGTAGTCAATTTTATAAAACCTAAACATCCTTCTTGAACCATCATCTTTTGCCCTTTTTCCAGCAAAAGATACTATAGTCAAAAACATTATTTAGATCAGCAGTGATGTAATCTCTAATGACATCTTTACATGGGCTAACAATTTCATTCAGAATTTGTGGTGACATGTAGGTTGCATGTTTCACACCATTTTCTATGTCATCTTTCAAAATTTGGTGACTAGCTTCATTTCAGGGTTTAATCATGTTTTCAAAAACAGCTTCATGTAGTTCGTCACCCTCAAAGACAAGTCATGTGAACAACAAAGTAGAAATTATTGATGCTACATCTTTCTTGTTATCTTCTAGTTCCTTTAGGCAGTCAGAAATCAGCTGTATATCAACAGGCATATTTTCAAAATGTGGATGCTGATTTATGCCACTGAGACGATGTGTGTGTGTTTTTAAGTTTGTGCATATCTTTGCCAATGACAGATCTATTGTAGGAATCTACCGAGCCATGGCAAAAACTGTGGGATTGTTGCCTCTTCAAACATTATTTTTGCCACCTCCATTGTCACCACCCTGAGTGTTGCTGCCACTGATTGTCATCCATTGTTGCCACTCCATTGTAGTCCCCCAGGGCAGTAGTGGAGCCACGAGATAAATTTGCCATATGCCACTCCCTTCAAGTTGCCACCCATCAAGTTTGCCCTCCCCCTCTCAGCCCCCTTCTCCCCCTAGGTCCAGTACCAGTCTTTGCAGCATGTAAAGGGCTTACCATGATTGAAACTAAAACACCTGGCACATTAGTAGGCTGAAACAACTCACAATAAATGCGAAATTTGTGTATTTCTTGGAATACACCAGTCCAAGGAGAGTAATCCACAGCAAGTTGTATCTGAAATCTGTTTTTACTTGCACAGCATCCTTAGCAAAGTCATAAATGGAGATGGTGACCAAAAGTTTTTAAAAATTTTGATTTTTTTTTCTAGATGAGAACATATCAAACAAATGAGTCAGTCAGTCACATCGTTATCCATATCAGACCTAGAAAGAATGATGTGGTGTGACTTCGCATTTGATTGATTCATCAAATATAATAAATTGGGCATAAATTTAAAAAATATATTAGTACTGGGTATTTTAATCTTCACATATTTTCTGCCAGGCTACATAAAGTAGGGAGCCTGGATGGAGCAAGCCCCTCTCTGGATATACCCATTATTGTGATTGTATTAACTATATATGTTACAGCAATCAAAAATATTAACAGAAAACATTTTAATGATTTCAATATAAATCATGTGATGGAACCGTATATGCTGAAACTTTTATGGGAAAATATGTAGATTAGATTCCACAGAAGATGGCAGAATTGTATAAAAAAAACCAGTAAGAAACATAGAACAATGTTTTTGTCTCTAACAT
>CM061921.1:280558808-280587807 GCA_031002005.1 Vandiemenella viatica
TTAATCTCTCCGTTAATTTACCTACCACTGATGTCATGCTGATTGGCCTATAGTTTTCAACCCTATTTGTCACCCCTCCTTTATGGACTCGAACTACTATCACACTTTTCCAGTCATCTGACTTTTTTTTTTTTTTTTTTTTTTTTCCTGTGCTAACCTCTTTATTTCTACATATCCCTTACAACCGACGTCCTCAATTATCTGTTTCATATAATTTAATCCCTGTCTTCCTCTACAGTTCTTACCTTCGACTGTCCCCTCCACAAGCAAATTAACCAATTCAGCATGTCTCAAAATATGACCTACCAGCCTGTCTCTTCTTCCTGTAAGCTTCTTCCATAAACTTCTTTTCTCACCAATCATTTCCAAAACTCGTTCATTTCTTACTTTGTCTGTCCACCTAATTTTCAGCTTTCTTCTGTAGCACCACATTTCAAATGCTTCAATTTTCTTTCTTTCCGGTATTCCTAAAGCCCATGTTTCACTACCGTAAAGTGCTGTGCTCCACTCATAGAGTTTTAAAAAGTTCTTTCTAATTCCTAGATCAATATTTGAAACTAAAAGATTTCTCTTTTTCATGAAGGCTCTTTTAGCTAGTGCAATTCTGCTTTTAACATCATTCCTGCTTCGGCCATCGGTTGTAATTTTGCTTCTGAAGTAGCAGAATTCACTTACTTCTCCTATTGCATCCGATCCTATTTTTATATTTAATCTACTAGTGTTGGTATCATTTCTGCTACATTTCATAACTTTTGTTTTGCTTTGATTTATATTCAGTCCAAAATCTTCCTTCAGTATTTTGTTCATGCCATTCAGTAACTTCTAAATATCCTCAGCACTCTCTGCTAACAAGACAATGTCATCAGCAAATCGTAGCATACTGATTTTTTTCTCCCTGAAAACTTATGCCACATGGAAATTTTTCTTTGACTTTCTTCATCGCTTCTTCAACATACAAGTTGAATATTAACGGGGATAGACTACAACCTTGTCTCACACCCTTTTTAACTGATGCATGTCTCTTGTGATTCTCTACTTTTATTATAGCCACTTGATTCTTATACAGTTTGTAGAGTATTCTTCTATCTCGATACTTTAGACCTGACTTCTTTAAAATTTTGAACATCTTGTCCCACCTAACATTATCAAAAGCTTTTTTCAAATCAACAAACGTCATAAAAGTATCTTTGTTTTTCTTGATCCGCCCTTCAAGTATTAATCTTAAAGACAGAATTGCTTCCCTTGTACCGTGATTTTTCCTAAACCCAAACTGATCTTCACCTACTATCTCTTCTACTACCCTTTCCATCCTTCTATATATTATTCTGGTAAGTAATTTTGAAGCATGGATGTTAGACTAATGATGTGATAATTCTCATATTTGTCAGCTTGTGCTTTCTTTGAAAGTGTGAAGATGATATTTTTATTAAAATCAGTTGGAATTTCTTCTGTTTCATAACTTTTTGATATCAGCTTGAATAATCTTTCGATTCCTTCCTCTCCTAGAGATTTAAGAAGTTCTGCAGGGATCTCATCAATTCCAAGTGCCTTACTTGCTTTCAAGTCATTAGGAGCTTTATTAAATTCTGTCCTCAAAACAGGATCTCCTAAGTCATCAATGTCGACAACGCCTTCCTTTTCCATTACACTATTGTTCAAGTCGTCCGCTACATACAGTTTCTCAATGAATTCCTTCCATCGGTTAGCTCTGTCGTCTGAGCTTAAAAGAGTTTTCCCATTGGCAGCTTTAATGTTCATACCTCTTTTCTTCATTTCTCCAAAATTCTGTTTGATCTTTCTATATGCAACATCTACTTTTCCTACGACCATTTCCTTTTCTACTTCTTCACACTTTTCTTGTAGCCATTTTTCTTTAGCTACTTTGCATTTTCTATTTATTTGATTTCTAAATTGCCTGTACTGCTCTCTTCCTTCTTCATCCTGCGCATTTTTGTACCTTCTCCTCTGATCCATCAGCTCCAAAATGTCTTCTGTGATCCAAGGTTTTCGGGCAGCTTGTTCCCTAAAGCCTAATATTTCTTTACCAGCTTTCTTTATTTCGGTTTTTAATGCATTCCATTCATCCTCAGTTGAGCTCCTTTCACATTTACTTCTTAGACCTAAGTCTACCATTTCTGCAAATTTGTCTCTTGTGCTAGATTGTTTCAGTTCATTCACTTCCAGTCTGTTCTGCTTATACTGCTTCCTTATTTGCTTAAATTTCAGCCTGCACTTCATTATTATCAAATTATGGTCAGAGTCAATGACTGCTCCTGGGTACGCTTTACAGTCTAGTACTTGATTCCTGAATCTCTGTTTGACCATGATATAATCTAGCTGAAATCTGCCTGTATCCCCAGGACGTTTCCAGGTGTATATTCTTCTTGCATGGTTCTGAAACAGTGTGTTTGCCACTACTAGCCTATATCTTTCACAAAATTCTAGCAACCTGCTTCCTTGCTCATTTCTTTCTCCTAGACCAACACTTCCTACAGTATTCCCCTCTTTTCCGTCTCCCACTATTGCATTCCAATCACCCATGATTATTAGATTTTCCTCCCCCTTCACATATTGGATTAATTCTTCAATTTCAGTGTATATTTTTTCTAGTTCTTCATCATCTTCCTGTGACGTTGGCATATACACTTGTACTAATGTGGTTGGGATGGGCTTTGTTTCTAACCTCATCAAAATAATCCTGTTACTAAACTGTTCATAATAACTCACCCGTTTCCCTACTTTCTTGTTCATTACAAATCCTACACCAGTGACTCCATTGAAAGCTTGTGTGCTAATTATCCTGTGTTCCCCAGACCAGAAATCCTGTGCGTCCTTCTATTTAATCTCACTAATCCCAACAATATCTAACTTAAGTTGTTCCATCTCCCTTTTTAAGTTTTCTAACCTGCCTGCCCTATTCGGACTTCTAAAATTCCACGCTCCGACTCGTAGAACGTTTCTATCCGTTCTGATGACTCCTCCCTGAGCAGTCCCCACCCGGAGATCCGATTGGGGGACTATTTTACCCAGGAAGAAGCCATCATGATATATGTAATTTGAGAGGATTACATGTCCTCGAGATACCCTTTGGGTCTTTAATGCAGTGGTTTCCCGTTGCCTTCTGCATCCCCATGGCGTTGATCATTTTTGATTCATCCGCCTTTACGGGCTGTTTCCAACCCCAAGGGCAAGAGGGTGCCCTGACCAACTCCTAGCTCTTCCGCCCTCCTTTTGCAGGCCGTTGGCAAGCAGTGGGTGACTCCTTATACCGGGAATCTTTCAGTCGCCAGAGCCTCGTCCGTGCAAACAGGGTGCACCACGTGAAGGAGAGGTTGACATTTGGTTGGATAAGGCTAGTATAGTCTCTCCCAAACCCTTACACCCCAGTCATCTGATAAACAACAAGTATCCAGACTCAATTTAAATAATGTTTGCAGATATGGTACAATGTCTCATCCTACTATCTTTAAGACATCTGTAGTAATATTATCCACACCTGCCCCTTTATGCTTTTTTTAGGTTCCTTAGTTCCTTCATGATATCTTCATATTTAATTTCAAATTTTCTAATCTGCTCACTTCCAACTATGTGCATAGACTCATTATCTGATATAACCCCTACTGTACCTGAATTATTCTTCCAACTATGTGCATAGACTCATTATCTGATATAACCCCTACTGTACCTGAATTATTGTTCTTAATGGTCTCACTGAACCTGTTACTTAATAACTCTGCATTTTTTAAATCCTCAGTTACTTCTTCCTTATCCTCATCTATAAATGTTTCCTGATATAGCTATTGAAATTTCTAGATGCATCATTCAGTAGTCCCCCTGCACTAATTATATTCTTCATAAACTCATCCTGGAGCCAGTTTCTTTGACATTACTAATTCCTCGGTTAGTTGATTCAAGAATTCCCTATTGCCTTGCTGTTTCTTAACCTTGTCATGTTCTCATCTCACCAACCTCATAAACTCCTCACCTCCCTGTTATAGTATGTAGGTTCTGGAATTCTCTTTATTTTTCTGTATTGGAAAAAAACATTACTTCACCCTTTTTATAATTTCCTCGAACTCTTCCCAGTTTGTCTCCATTGTATTTGTGCCATTCTTCCATTTATTAAAATTAATCCAGTTCCAAATTTTGTGCCATTTTATAATTGTATCTATTTCCTCCTTCAATTCTGGCCACTGGTTTACCAAATCCCCTTATATCCATCAGAGCTGCATTGTGATCACATATTCCTTCAGGTACTTGACACCTGATAAGGTTATAATCAGGCTTTATTAGTAAGATATCCAACATGTTTGGTCCCCTTGTTTTCTGCTCAACCACCTGTGTAATGCCTCCTTCCGTTACAAAGGTATTTGCTACTGTTCCTTTATGTTATTAATCTTATTTCCTTCCCAGATGACACCTGATAAGTTCAAATCCCCACCAATAATGACCATTCTATGCTCACTTCTAAACTCTGAATATGAATTTAGTTTCTCTCCAAGAGCCTAATCATTATCATTCATTCTTCCACTACGGTATGCAGCCAACACCCTGACATTTTTTATTTTTGTTTTATTTCCTCAGAAGTCGTCCCCAAGTATTTGATCGTCATGATCTCTGAATACCAGTGAACTGTAGTAGTCTTTGCTATTCAGTGTGAATACCCCTCCCCTAGTTGCTCCTCTATCTCTGCGGTACACACTGTAACCATCCGGAAAAATCTCATTGTCTAGTATGCCTTGTTTTAACCAGGACTGTACCCCTTACTTGGGGTTCGTGTATTTCTATTAGGTTTGCAAACTGCATTACTTTGTTCATTATACTTCTACAGTTTACCAGCTTCACTGGCTTTGTGATATTTTCAGCACTAACATTCAGCATCCTCTCTGTTATTGTTTCAAAAGCTTCTGCTATTTCTTTGGTATTCTACCTACACTCAGTATCCCTTTGATTACCTATTTTTATCCTCTTACCAGCAACCCCTACTCTAAAAAAAGGCACAGTCCTGACCCCATAATCACTAGAAGTGAGCTATCTTACAGCTTTAACTAACAACTCAGAAAGTATCCCTTTGCACCTCTTATTTAGGTTTAGGACATATCTAGTGAAACCTCACCTACTAATGGTCTTCACAAGCACAACCCCTATGACAGAACTTATGTTGTTCCCAAGAAGCACCTCTATTTCCACATTTACCCCCCTCTCAGTGTGGTTCAATTGCAGCACGTCATGGCGACTTAGGACTTGCATGAGCTCCACCATAGTATGTTTGCCTCCTTCAACATTTCTTCAGGCCACTCTCTATACTATAATTAGCATTTCTATCAATACTGTTTCCCACACCTCCCACTATCACTACCCTATCCTCCTTGGTGAAACCTCTACAAAGCCAACCTATATCCTCTATTACCTGACCTTGCACTAAATTTGAAAAAAACTTGTTACGTGGTAACCTGTGCCCATCTGATCCTCAAAAGAGGTTCTACATCTCCTCCGTGACTACTACCTAGCAGCAGAACCCTTATCTTCCTATTCTTTCCTTGCACACCCCTATTCCTAAGGGTCTGCTGCACCTTAGCTACTCCTACATCTACATGAGGCTCATCCACTCCTGACTCTGGTAACAGGTCAAACTGTTTTTCCCAACAACTTCTGGGGTGTCTGGTTTTTTCATCCTGTTTATCGTTTTTCCCGTATGACCTGCTGTCAGCTCCCAACCATCCTTATCACCCTCTTCTCCATACCCACCATCACTACTTTCTACCACTATAGGCTGAGTCTCCACAGTGATTCCTCCAAAGGCTTAGCCACCATAGACCAAGCCTCCACAGGCAAAGCCTCCACAGGCCAGGCTTCAAGGGCCCTTCTTTCTAACAACTCTCTGATTTTTCATCTTTCTCCCCGATCCTTTCATCCCTAATGCAAAGTGGACAAAACCATTGGAGAGCCTCATTTATTTCCCATGTTACCTCTCCACTGCATGACCTATGAAACTCCTTTTTTACACCTACTGCACCCAATACCATTCTTTATGTTCCTACAACAGGCACCACACTTTACAGACATGATTTTTCTGAAATACTTCAAGTACCCTCCAGACAAATTTTAAAGTGGCAAGAACAATACTAAGGATTAAAATAAGGTATTAGTGTAAACATCACATGTTACATTTATTTACATAACTTTCTTTAATTCTTGCATTTATACTACACTATTCCTGGCATGCAGAGGATAGTTTAATTTGGCAGTGCTTAAAGAATTCTTTGGCGTCACATTCTATAAAGTCACTAATAGTCAGTTACTGTGGTGTTTTGATTCGATCTATCACTGTTGGCTCACCACAGTTTGCTGAATACGTTAGTGGAGTAACATTATGTGTGACATAACATTCCCACCTTGGTAAGTATAAAGGGAGTTATATTGTTTGTAAGAGTGAGGATAAGGGCTTCTTGTTTAAAAATGAAAAACTGTCAGTATATATTTATCATATATATTTAAAGCAGCCTGGTGGTTGAGTGATTAAGGCATCTGACTGGAGTTTGAAAAGATTCTGATTCAGTCCCTCTCTTGGCAGAAATTTGCATAACCCTTTAAACAACCCTCACCTGTAGCCCAGCATCCTGTGTAATGGAAAGTATACCAAAATTTTTCATGGTTGGTATTCCATGTTGAACTGTAGGTCCCCTTTAGGTATGACAAGTCTAATTGTACTATCATTAAGTACACATTCAAAACAATTTCAAGCCTAACAAAGCCTTAATGTGGTCCTAGTTGGCTAAAACAAATATACATAAATACTTGTAGATTTAAAAATAATTTCTGTATAAAGGGCAAAATCTGCACTTATATGTTTTTTACTCTGTAGCTCACAAATAAGTGGGTGACAGTGGTTATCTACACCATTGTTAAATTTAACCCATTTCACATTCTTAGATGATAACATTAGGGGGAAAAAGAATATCTGTAAACATTTGCCTTATTTTTTTTTTTTTGCTTTATCTTATATGTAAGTTAGGGTTACCAGAATTTTTTATCCGAATCCGGGGACGCTTCAGAACTTTTTCACTAAATCCGGGGACGATTTCGGCATTTGTCCTAATTACGCGTTGCACTTTTATAAGTTATATGATTAAAGATTGAGTAAACTTAAAAGCCACATACTGTTTATATTTTGTATTTTAAACGAGGATCACAGACAGCCATGTTGCACACATCAAGGAGACATGATTTTCCAAAGATTTTGTGTCCAAGACACAATATCCTTGCAATTTTCTTTTATTCCTAGGCATGCACAAGGGAAGAAGTGCGCTTCATATCACTTGCTTTAAACGAATGCATTAGGAAATCTGGGCTTTTAATAGAACTCTCGCTTGATTAAAAAAAAAAAAAAATCTGAGGACAACAGTAAAAATCCGGGGACATTGCGGGGACATTGCGGGGACATTGCGGGGACATTGCGGGGACGAAATCTGCCCAGGGACAGAGAGATAAATACGGGGACTGTCCCCGGGAAACGGGGACGTCTGGTAAGCCTAATGTAAGTGGATGAAAGCACCACTTTTATCCATTCAGATATTGTTGTTGTTGATCACATTTTTACAGTAAATTTTCAGGTAATATACTACATCTACCTTTCATACTGTTCAACTCCAGTCAGTCTTACAAACTAATGTTAATACTGTAGCATCTGGTGATGAAGCATGCAGAATACATTGGATTTATTGAGAGAACTCTTGAAATAATTACAAACTATTAGATTGACATTCCTCTGATAAAAAAAAAGCTATTTTATCACATCAGTTAAAATTTTTTTTCATTGATCACCCACGATTCCATTTTTCTTTTTTTCTTACTTTCTTTTTTTTCTACTTGGGCTTGTTCAGACCCTATTAACAATAACTTCAAGCATCAAACCAAGATAAAAATACTATATTATGAAATATCTCAGCATTGAATCATAATGAAATCTAAAAGTGGAAAGATATTTTAAGATAAGATTTATGCTGCATATTACAAAAGAAACAAGTAATTTATTATGACTTCTAACTTTGTTGAAGTACTTATTTTCTTATGGAAATGATCTGTTCTACATGAGTTGGATGTTGTCACAAATTTAATTTCTATGCAGGTTCTGGGTGAATCATGACCTGATTCGTGTTGGTCCTCTGCTCCCAGTGTTTCAAGATATCAGAGATTTCTTAAAGAAGGCAGCAAATGAAATTGTTATTCTTGATCTACATCGCTTCCCCGTGGGATTCCGAGGACGTCCTGGTCGTCATAGGCGCCTTGTAGCATTAATGGAGCAGGAGCTTGGAGAATTTATTCTTTCTCCCTCAAACATCACTACCAGTTCAACACTTTCTGATGTGTGGAGAACCAAACGCCAGCTCATTGTTGCATATGGTGACAACAAGACTGCAAGTGGTAAATAATACTTGTTGTTGATAAACAAAGGGATTATTTCTATACAAAAAAGTAATAAATCCCCTCAGAATATTTAAACAATGTGTTTTTTTTTTAAAAAAAAAACACTATATTCACAAACAATGCACACCAGCCCCACCACTGATTTCCACATCTTCAAACCTTACCCACATTCTCAGTTTTCCTCACTCACTTATCCATTCACCACCCACCCCATTAGCCCCCTCCCCACTCTTGAAGAAGCTAAATATTATATCTAGAACCTTTCCTCCAATCCCCTCTGATCCCCACCTTTCTGCTTTTCATCTTCTCTGAAGGTCAATCATGCTGGGTTGAACTGGAGCTCACTAGCAATCTGGTATGCAGTTCTGATGGCACCGTAGGGATAGTTCCTTCAAAAAGCTATAGTCAAATTCCTTCTTATCCCTTGCCCCTCCCTCTTTTACCATCTCCCACCTCTAATTACATCAACAAGAGGTAAAGTTTGAAGGAAAAAGAAACAAAAAGTGGTGGTAAAACTTCACGATTACAGATAAGAGTGATCGGCAACATAGCTATATTTAAACCAGCCACCAGCTTTTCTGATAGTTGCAGATTTTGGTCTTGGTGCTTCCAAGCATTTCTCACCACCTATGTCACTTTTCTTTACATCAACTTGCTTTGCTGTCAGGACTTGGAGTCATAAAACTTATCCTAGGATTGACCCCCTAGCATAACCTTTCTTCCACATCAGTTTGTTCAAAAACTTCTCTTCCTTCAACTCCCAACAAATATCACCAGATGCATGGCACTGCCATAGTAACTACTTGCAATGCCATTCCCTATGCCAATCATTTCTTGGGCCTTTGGGAAGAAAAATTAATGGTACAAAATCTTCTTCAAGGGGCTTGTGTTATTTAGACATGTATATGATATATTTAAGATCCATGCCAATAGAGAAAAACACCCGCTTGATTTACACAATACCCTGAACACTAACCAATTCCTTTATTTTACATGGCCCTACATATCATGTTAAATAGTACTATTTAGTATTGAATCCTGTTCTTGTGGGATAGAACAAGTTAACTATTTAAGCTTTGACAATGGCTATCATAAATCAGGCTTTGCAAGTTTTGTATTTTAAATCAGTTGCCAATCTGCTTGTATTCACACCACAAGAGATCTCATTGAGAGGGTGAATCACAGAAATTAAAGTCTCAGTTGTAAGTCACTCAGTATATTGTCATAAGTTTTGAAATTAAAGCTGGTATCAGATTTCATAATATGATTTTGAAAATTTAATCAGACTTTTAAAAACCTATGTTAAAGATACACAACTGAATCCTCTTCCATACATGTTTGTTAAAAATAGTTTACAAAGTTCCCAAAAAATTCATAAATATTAGTAAAGTTAGCTTGCTGAAATTGTCCAAAAACTATACCAAAATAAATGCAAAGTTCTTCACTTTGTGTTGTCAACCAAAACAATTCTAAAGTTCTGTTTTGACCAAAATATTTTCTGTCACTGAACTCTTCATGCACTGATTTTTTTTTTTTTTTTTGACTTTACAGCCACATGTTAGTGTCACTACTTCTGCATCATGGTGGCTAGTGTCATGGACTGTACCTGGTTAATAACTGGGGCAATGAGGAAAAAAAAAATGGCGCGGTTTAAACACAAAGTTCTCAGAATCCCCATTTATCATTTTTATTCCAATCTTCCTGAAAATTTGCTATTTTATAGGATGAATTATTTTAAATATTTTTTACAATTTTGCTTTTAATCCTACCTATTTAGGTGTTATTAATTTCTGAAGTTCGAGGGTTAAATATTTCGGTTATTTATCTATAGCTTCAAAGATTTTTAGTTCCTGATAAAGTTACTTATATCAGTTGATAAATTTTAATTTTCTGTTTATTTTGATGTATGTTTCACCTCTGTGGCTGTTTTTATTTAGATGCAATATTTAATTTTACTTTATTACATTTTACTTTTAGCATTTCTTTTATCTCCCAGGTTCGCCCTTGAAATTTCAGAAAATCATATCTTTCTTATGTAATTATAGTTTTACATGGGGATTTCACAATTCATGCTCTATTTAATTATTCATGTCTCGCTTTTGACAATTTCTTAACTATGTTTGACACATGACTATGACATAGCTCCACCGTCAAACATAAATCCCATTTTTCATCCTTTAAGCATACTTTTAGTTTCAAACTGTCATCACATTAGTGTTTCATTTTAATTTAGCTATCATTTGATCAAATTTTTGATTTTTCACTGTTTTATTTAAAAAGTTATTTTTATTTATTCCTCTAAAAACATTCCTAGGGTCTACCTGTTAACTCAAATTATTGTCAGTAATTCTATCTCCATGCTGGAAATGCATTACTATTGATAAATTTTCTACATCTACATCTACATCCATACTCTGCAAGTCACAAACATTGTGGGTGGCAGAGGGTGCTAAGCACCAATCCTAAACCCGCGCATTCCAATCCCGAATAGCGCGAGGAAAGAAGGAATACATAAAAGCATCCGTAAGGAATCTTATTTCTCTAATGTTATCCCTCCGGTCATTACGACCTAAATAGTTTGGCGCAAGAAGTATTTCACTCGAAATTTAAATTTTTTCACATATTCCCCAATAAATTCGAACGCAAGCTACATCGTCTGTCTTCCAAACTATCCCAGCCCAATCTATGTATCAATTCTGTGATGCTTTCATAAGGGCTGTAGCAACCAATCACGAATCGAGCGGCCCTCCTCTGCACCCTCTCCACTGAGTCAATCAGAACCTTGAGATACGGATCCCAAACTCCACAACAGTAATCCAGATGCGGACGCACCAGTGTTCTATACGCTATCTCCTTTGTATGAGCATTACAATTCCTCAAAATACGACCTATGAATCGCAATTTAGAATTCGCCTCGCCTACAACGGAAGTTACGTGCATGTCAAATTTCATGTTGCTTTGTACTATCACCCCCAGATACTTCAGGGAATCAACCGTGTCAACAGATGTATTGTTTATTTTGTACTCGTGAACAAACTGTTTCTTTTTGTTACTTATCCGCATTGCCTTGCACTTTTTGCAATTAAGTGTAAGCTGCCATTTACGGCACCAATCAAAAATAGCATCCAAATCGTGCTGAATTTCTAAGCAATCGTCAGAGCACCTTATTTCCCTATAGGTAACTGCATCGTCGGCAAACAATCGCAACCAGCATTTGACGTTATCACCTAAATCGTTTATAAATATTAAGAAAAGAAGTGGTCCTATTACACTTCCTTGAGGAATGCCCAAAGTAACATTTATCTTAGAATAGGCTTCCCCGTCGACAACGACATACTGTGATCGATCAGTTAGAAAATCATGTATCCACTCGCAGATCTGAGCCGAAATACCGTAAGCTCGAATCTTCGCTAAAAGTCGGTTGTGTGGTTTTGTTTATCTGTTAAGATAAATGCCTTACCATTGTCTGGTGAGAATCCTATCATCTGTCCACATGTTCTGCTTGCTGATGTCACTTACTTCTTTCTAACTTTTAAACTGATTTGCTGTCGTAACTAAAATTTTCCATCCCTATAAACATTACATGAAAATACTTGTTTTTAGATGTACTATCAGTGGAAATGTCTGTGAAAGTTTTTGGTTAATTTGTTGGTTCAGTTTTTAGGACACAGTCCAGGTCCTATTTTGACTCAAAAAGTATTTTGATATCAAGTCTATGGTTTTATAATTAATGTGCTAAATTTAATTCTATTTAATGCTAAAGGTTTCACTTCAACTACTCCTGTTCTGATATGCTATTACTATATTACGATAACCTTTCCCAATGTTGAAATTTCCCTGTGGAATAGTTACTTACACTCCTGTGTCCACATCAAATCCACAAATCTACAGCAATATGGCAACTTGGACAGTTTCAACCATTTAATACCAAAAATTTTCTTCTGTATACCATATGGGGTAGATGAATCTGTTCTGATAAATGATACCTCTCCAAGTACTTCCATAACCTATTATAAGTTCTCATTTCCCATCCCCAATACCACAACTCCCATCCTATACACCATAATCAGACAGTTCTCTCTTAGTCGCAAATCCAATAACCATATTCTTTGTTGTGTGAATGCCTTCATGTTCTTTTCCTAAAATGAATATCCTTCTCACTGTCCACACTTGTGTTTCAGCAGACCACTCAACCTTAAGAATAACTTGGTCCATGAATACTTGCCCCTGACTCTTCTAAGCTTCACGTGAATCTTTCCCGATAAATAGACTATACTGTTAAGCATGCAGTATGCACCCAGCCACAATCACATTACCATTGAGAAACCTTCATTATTGAACATGACATCTACATCACAACATGCCTCATAAATCAGCTTAGCTGCCTCCAATACTTAATTTCTTACTACTAACATATCCTTAATATCACACATCCACCTAGCTTCAAGTTATACCCTACCACCATTATTCTTAATATTATAGATATACACACAAATTTTCCCCCTATTGATTACTTGTTCCTTTTTTTGTTTTTGTTATTTACCTCTTTTTCCAGTAATAGTACATTCTTTTCTTGCTTTGTGGTCTCCTCTTACCAAGCTCACTCTATACTCAGTCTTCAACAGCAAATTCAGACTATTTATATGATAAGATTTAGCATGTGCATACCTTCCATTTGCTACACTAACTCTCTCACACATATAAATTGTCACCTGAAATATTGTGTTTCTCGTATTTTTTAGTGTTATTACAGCCCTCCTACCCCAGCTTTGGTAAGTGATAGGTTCAATTTTCCTGCCTATGTTTGTTTTTATTGCAAATAGTTATGTCATTATTGATTTTAAAAGATTTGTCTTAGTGAACTGAGATTTTCATTCTGTTGTAATTTTGAAGGGGAGGTTACTTTTTGACATATTTTAAGGTTTTTTGCATACTGGGTGACCTGTTTTAAAGGTTTCCAAAAACTGACTATCACAAAATATTGATGTATCCTTCTATATAATGACATATTGTGTAAACCTAAATCTTTAATAACAACTGAGAAATTTATGTTAAAAATATTCATAAAGTTACCCCATCAGGTGACTTTGTGCCAGATGCAAGAGAAAAAATAATTTTCACAAAGTTAACCAATAAAACATTTATTTAAACTTTTACTAAAACAATGTTACAAACTTTTGGCAGCTTAATCTAGGTCTTTGATCGCAAACAGCCCTCGGTTTCCCACAGGAGTCAGCAGGTCGATGCTGTATAAAACCTCATTCCTCTAGAACAAAATTTCATCCGATCTGGCTGGCCATCTCTAGTACAATTGCAACTGCTCCATGATGCTCACCTTGTATCCCTCGTCCGCAACATTTTTCCAGGATAAAGCACCTCTCATAGTTGACCACCACAAAATCATCAGCTTTGGAAACACTCTAGATACTGCCAGATAATTCGAAGTCATTTATGATTTTATTTTGGAGTATCAATGAGGAAGCAGTGTCTGCAGAAGATGCAATTGATTCTAGATTGCTGAAGAATTCAATGTTAGCATCAGACTCTTGAAAAGAAAGTACCTCACCACTGCTGTCTGTATCTGCATACGGCAAGACCTCGGAGCCTTGCTGGAAGATTGTGTCTGTCTCTTTGTCCTTTTCCTTACAGTGCCAGACATTGTTACCTCTTCATTCCCTCTGTACATCATTGCCACTTCACCTCCTTTGGCTTCTTGGATGTTGGCTGCACTAGTACCGGTAAAGTTTCTTCCCGGTGGGACATTCATTTTGTGTCTCTTTGTGACCCGGCTTTTTGTAACATCATCCCTCTTCTTGATCAGCTCTTGCATGAAGACTTCACCCATATGTTCCATCATTGATCCTAAGTTTTATTCAAGGACTGCCTTTGGAAGCCATTCCAAAACATTGCATCCATTTAGTGGATAGATTCCTATCACCCAAAATCCTGACTTCAGATTGTTCATGGCAGCTGGCTAAATGGCAGTCATTAGTTGTTTTAAAAGACATGGAAATCAATCCTATGGTATGTTTGTGCATCTGCTGCCAGAGGTAGTTTTTTTTCCAACTTGCCAACACTTCTCTCAATTTGGATTTTAAAGGGCAGACAAATGCCACATCAAACAGATTCAGGAGATGAGTCGAATTTGGAGGAAGGACAGTGAATTTGATCTTATTTTCCTCACTAAGATGTAGCATTTCCACACATATATGAGAGCTCAAATTGTCCTCAGTGATTGCCTTTGGACCATCTTGCTTTTTCAGGAGAGGGAGCATAAGTTATATAAACCAGTCTTCAAAAAACCTGGTGGTCAAACCAGCTTAATTTTGTTCAATTTTATTGGGCTCCTTCTGGTCCAAGTGAACCATAATTTCTCAGATTTGTAGTTGATGTAAATTGGTGCAACTTTCCCTGCAATATTTGCACATACCATCATCAAAGTAGAAGCCTTCAACAAGTTTTGAATCTGTTCAGGATATTTTGTTTCTCTTCTAGTGATCACTTTTTTATTTCTAGGGACATCCACTAAATTTGTCTCATAATAATCCCATTGATTCTTGGGTGAAATAACCTTCAATTCCTTTTCCAAGTTTGTAAAATACATCATAATTACTTCTTGATCAGCCTTGGCCCTTCCATAGCTGAAATTTTTGGATGTTGTTGAGAGAGAATTTTTAGTAGTGTTTCATGAACTGTGCAGCCCAATCTTTTCCAGGAAAAATTACAATTTTCAAATGAAGGTACCTTTCTTTCCAGTCTGTCAAGGTATTCTTTCGCCACACAATGTAGATCAAATGTAGTTAATGGGAAACCATACAGCAACATAGCAATTATGAGAACAATGAACTTGTTTTCCTCATCCCCTGTAAATACAGGTAGTCGTCCAGGAGATTTTAGTGGCATGCCTGTCAAGCCCCGTGCCTCTTTTATCTTCAACCATTGTGTGTTCGTATGGATATTGAATCTAAAAGCAAAGGAGATGGCACATTTGTTAGACAAAATAGTTTATCATTACCAAGGTCAAACATGTGATGCAGTGAAAACACACACACAAAACATTTCATTCACAAACTGCTGAGATACTTCTTTCAGAGACAATTGCTTTGTCAGTACTAGTTGTACTGCTTCATTTAATGAAGAATCTATGTAATTCTGGTAGGGAAGAGAACCCAGTTTACGTTTATATGTTCTCATAATGTTTTATGTCTTTCTTGACACTAAAAATTCAATATACATATTTAATTTTTAAAAAGAAAACTTGTGGGGTTACTTTGTGATAGTATGGCTGTGTCACAAAGTAGCCCCATGAAATGTCAATATTTTGGTTTTGTTGTCATATCTCATGTAAATTTCACTTGACAAAGGTTATATTACTCCACAGTCTAGCTAACATAATAACAACAAAGAAAATGTACACATGTTAGCTGGTTCTCAAAGGTGTAACACTTCAGTATACAAAGTTTCTGGATGTTGACACAATTACCCAGAAGAAGGTTTCAACAATACCATGGCCTGAGAGAACAGTTGAGATGTAGGAGCTTCATGCTGCGGCCATTAGGGGACACTGCAAGCCATATCAAGTGCTGGTACTGTTGTTTGCTTTCCTAACATTGCAGACGTTGCCAGAGATTCTAACTACGAAAGCTAGACTCTTGTAAGACAACAAGCTTATGCTGGGGTTAGCATAAACCTCAGTCTTAGCTATGACCGTGGATAACCGTGGCTATTTTCAGTTCTAGCTTTGCAAACATAACTTGGTCTCCACTTAGTTTAAATAATCCCAACCTAAGAAAGGTAGTTGAAATAATATTCACCGGTCTGTTGCTGGTATACATACATTATATTCTTGAAAAGTATTGCAAAATTACTGAAAAGGCATCAAACAAATTTTCTGAAGATACATTTGCAATTTCGATTAACTGATTCGAGCCAGACCACACCCCACAGTTCAAAGTTCAACTAGCTAATTTGTGAAAGTAAATAAAAGTTCAACACATGCTTCTACTGTTCGACTGGTTTATCCCCGACCGACACCTAAATTATCCCAAGGCACCACATGGCGAAAATCACTGCTTGATAAATGCATGATTACTTTCTAACTGAAGAATAAGCGAACCTACATCACGCCAAAATAACACGGTAGCACCGTAGTGCTCGATATGAAACTTGCTGGCCGACTGAGCTACATAGTGCTATGCTTACTGTTTCGGGAAGACTGGGGGCCGAGGGAAGGTTCTGGGCAGATATTTATGCTTACTGACCATGGGAAGCTGTAATACTTCCTCTTCACATGAGAATATGCTGGAAAACATATCCGATATCAAATCTCACACTTGAGAGCTCTAGTATCAAATATTTTGACCTTGATAACTAAAAATAATCCTATCACTCTGAAATTTTGAGAATCGCTAAATATTATAAAAAGCGTCAACTATAATCCTTATAAAAAATTCTGTAACTTTAATATATTCTTCGTAAAAAAATCATGTTGATGCAATTACAAAGACTTGCTAATAACTTTCACAACTTTGTTATTACTAAAGTGTAATAAATTTTATTTTACTCCTAAATAGCTAATCTTTCATTTACTATTAAGCAAAGCATGTTTGCTAATGTCAAAAGGTGAAATAAAAATCATAATCCAAAAACAGAATCTAACTAATTAATATTTCAGAAGTTATTAAAGTTATCAATTTGAAAGTAGCTTTAATCAAATCAACATATTCTAAAATGGTTACTGTGTGGACTTGAAGTTTCTAATTGCTTTCTTTGATTTATTAAGAATTTTCGAAATATTACTCCAGGCGAATGATTGAGAATGTTGCAATTGAAAATACTATCTCAAAACTGTGAAGACCTGATTTCTAGCTTGAATTAACATAGAAACTGACTATAGAAATGATATGCAATGCTACTGAATCTAACTCGTGGTTCTGAAAACAAATTTTGTTACGCAGTTACAAAATTTATAATATACCTGACACTCTGTGTTACAAAGTAACACCTACAATCACAAAGTAGCCCTCTATTATGGTAATGCAACAGTTTTAAGGTACCACTGATCTACATTCCACCCTCTTTCATCAGCTACACTTCAATTGGAATGCATTGGCTATGGACATTGGCTTTTGACTTTATGGATAAGGGAGAAGAATATGCAGGGATAGCTGCTAACCAAATCACAGAGGCATTCCATGAGGTTTTAATGTTCTGACCCATCCACCATGAGTTTTCATCATGAAATTTATGTGGTGTATTATAAAATTCAATTTGCTTTCTGTTTCAGGTACTACATTTCACAGATAATTCTACAATCTTAAAGATATCATTAATTAAAAAAATACACAGAAATGTTTATTTCAGAGTTTGATTGGCTGTGGAGACCAATTCCCCAAATGTGGGGAAATCAGCAAACAGCAGAAGGGCTGAAACTGTTTCTACAACAGTGTATGAACAACATGAGGTTAAATAGAACCAGATATGGTCTGTGGGCAGCTATGGCTGAATTAACTCCCACCCCAATCGATATTATGTTTGGACCTGCAGGTGGTCTTCGAGAAATGGCAGATCTGGTGAACCGTAATATCACAAGGTGGTTTCAAAATATGTGGTGGGAACGATCAAATATTGTAGCCACTGATTTCTTTTTAGGAAATAATATAATTGACATTGCTGTGGAAGCTAACCTACGAAAATTCATTTATTCTCAAATGTCAGGTGTTTAATTGATAGGTTACAAACATACCTACATATAAAATGTTTGTATTGTTTAGTTAAAAGTATTTTGATTCCATCACTATAGATCAAAAATCTTACAGTAGTTTTCCATTATTGCAATACCATGCAAGTAAGGTAAATTGCCCCACAATATACATGCACAATTTTTAACAGGTACAATGTGTGGTGTTTCATGAGCATTTTTTAAAGTTAATGAAAAATAGCCAATTAGCATATTGTGATTTTACAATTTATATTGTAATAATTGCAGGCAATGAATTGTTTTTGAAAGGAGTACTGTTCTCCGTATAGTACGTCTTCTGTCTGGTGGTGGCGTTATCAACTGCATAATGCAATATTTAAACCAATTGAGAAATACTAAATTCAATATTATGATCATGAATTGAAAATCTGATGTAAAAACTTTCAGTATCTGTAAAACTGTACACGATTTGTAAAAACCTAAAAAAAAAACAAAAAAAAGCTAAACTAGGCCTAAAATGCACAGCAACACAATTATCATTATTTAAAATCTTAATGTCCCTTGAAAATGTTTTCTCACTTTACCATTAAGCATTCTCAGCGATCTGTGAGATTAACAATTTCAATGGAAAATTATTCCATTTCCTTAAATGTTTTAAAGAATTTTCTGCTTCTCCAAACTAATTTTATATTTACTCATTACCCATTCTATATATGACAATTTCAGTTCATTACTCAGTTAACACAAAACAGATTTCTGATCTACATTTTTGAAAAATCCTCATTTCAAATGATTCACATTTCTGCTGATGATCTCTACAAAGATTATCTACAGTACCGGATCTGGGTGGGAGGTCAAACTGGGGTCCTTGCCCCAGGTGGCAACTTGAGTTGCAAAACCCTGTTTGAAGGTAGGGCGGCATTTAAGTTGCTTAGATCCGCTACTCATTATCTACCATCAACAAATACTGTATTTGTACTTACCTACCTTTTTTCCTCCTTGATGCCTTATAATGTCTTTCATGAACGTATTGATTACATCTAAATCTTGTTGCAAAATGCAGTATTCTATGCCTCTGTGTACAAAATTATCAGAATTTCTGTAAATTAAATATTATAAATAGAAGGTGAAGTATTTGCATCACTGCTTAGTGCCTGTGTCATTATTTTATTTATTGTTTTCTTATATTCTATTGCTGTAGTTAATTTTTTTTCTCTTTACATTTCTATTTTGTATTGAGAGTATATTGCTTCAAGGACTACATTTTCAGAACACTTTTTGTATTGCATTATGTTGTTTCACCTTATCTGATTGTTTTGTATTATCTTAATAATAAAAATGAAAGTGATTGAAAAGCAATGCGGATACAGATAAAGATAAAGTAAACCAATCACAAGAGCTAGACGCAGGAAGGCTCAAATGATACAAAGAAAAAAATGAACACAAATATTTTGGTGATCTGTTAAATATGTGAAAAGAGGCTCAAACATGCCACTGATAGTGACTCCATGAATGAGATGTGTATGGTTATTTGTCGGTGGAACATAACAAGGGTTGTTGTGGAGGAAGGAGGTTGGTGAGTGACCTTGTTCTTTGAAAACAATAATTATTTGCAGCAGAAACTATGCACCACCAGGGAAAGGCAGGATAGGTAATAATGGTTATAAGATGAAAAATATAATTGAATGAAATGTTGATAATAATATAAGATGAAAAATAATAAAATATCTAGACTGATAAAAAATATTTGTATTTAGATAAGCCTCATATAGAATTTTTGAAACTTAAGACTGTACAGATCTTTTTTTTTTTTTTTTTTTTTTTGTTAATTTTCATAAAAAATTTATGTACATGCTGATGGCTTGCCCCTGTTTATCTGACATCACTCTTTGGTTGTTGTTTTTGGTTGAAGGACATGAAATTTTTCAGCATCAATCAGTCTTCAGAAGACTTCTTTGCTGTTAATGATGTCTTCCTTGCTGAGTCTTTCCAGATCCCGTTTTGTTTCTTTCACACATTCTGTAAGTTTACAATTTTAGAAATGAAATCAAATATTTTCTTGGTAAACATATGGTTTGTCCATTTGATGGAAGTGTCTATAAAATTTTAATTTTTTTTTTTCTATTTTGCTTGTAATTTTCTCTATGTTCCTCTACAAAAGTTTATTATTCCCTCTTTCTCCAAAAGTTATCTTTGTTGTTATCTGGCCATATAATTTTCCTGAGTATTTTTCTTCCTTTGTTTTCTAGTTATTCCTTTTTCCTTCTTTTATACAATGTCAGGAACTCTGACCCATGTAGTGCCTCTGGTTATTTACTGTTGCATAAATAATATACATAAAAATAAAAAAAGTGTTAATATTTGATTAATGTTACATTTGTAGGCTGTATTAAAACAAGACAGTAATGGAATTACCAGTAACAGAGAATTATTTAAAAAATGAGTTACCAGAGATTGAGGCCAGGAATTGTCTGGTGTCAAAAATATTTTGGCAAACAGTTTCACCTACATAGTTCATAATGGATGTAGGTTTGCATGACAACTCTGTTTGCTCTAAGCTTGAAACAGTTGTTGAGGTTGTTGAAATTATGAGAACTGGCATGTGCAGCTACTAGTTGCTCTATTACCAGTGTAAATTGTCTGTCTGCTACCATCCATCCTGCTGGATAGCTGGTTAGTGGTGATGTTTATTTATTCAGTGTCGTAGTGGTAAGTTGATGTACATAATGTGTATTGTAGAGCATGTGGCATTTCCAATACTATGGAACATTTCCTGGTGGAAGGATTGCAACTGTAGGTTGAAAGTCCTCCTCCTATCACCCCCTCACTTATCTGAAAATCTTATAGCACTGATTTGCCATAACTTACTACTCCAATCCTGCCAGCAATTAATTTTCCCCATTACTGGACATGCCACTTGCACTACACCACACCTTCTACATCCTCTCATCTGCCTGCACAGCTGTAGTTCATATTTAGTCCTCACCAGCAACCATTTATTCATCAAGCAGAACAGTTACAGGAACATTGTTTAAACCAAAAACTTACACCAAACAACAACTGTGAATGCTAGTCCCCACTACTTCAACAACTGATTCATAATTAGAGAATTAGAGCTATCAGAGTATTTACTGAAACTTCCTCATGTTCTTAACTCCACAGATGAGAACTTACTTAAGAAAAATATCCTTTTCTAAAAGCACCCACCTGTTTTCAGTATCTGGTAATTATCTTACTTCCTGTTTTCTACTATTGGTAAACACATCACTATTTCTTGTATATTTATTTTCTCTTTTACTTTTTATTTTGTCACCTTCCAACAACTAATTATCTCTCCTCTAGGACACATACTTATTTTCAAACTGTGTGTCCCCCTACCTCCCACCTGCACCCCAACCACTGCTCATGATATATCTTCACCCCAGTTCATTCATGCAACTACCATCTGTGGTAACACACATGCAGCATGTCACGCATTTCATCATTTTTCACATGATTAAATTGTCAACATAAATTGTGTAAGTGTTAGTTTGTTTTGTAGACATGCCTCATAAGTGATGTATTTATTTCCTTTATTTTCAACTTTGTTGTAGTAATCCATATGAGTAAATTTATGGATATAATTTTTTTGTGAGCTACAAAAAATTCTCAAATATCATCATTAAAAGTTAATTGTATATTAAATATGAAACAAAGAAACACAGTTTAAAATATGAAGTGCAGATATGCCAAAAAGCAATTACAATGTGATTAACTTAATAGAAAACTTAGCATGTATTACCATTAGTGAAATTGGCATTTAACTGTTTCATCTGTAAAGCTCACAAGCTCTGAAATGTATTAACTTATTTATTTATTTATATTTAAAATTATATACACATTATTGGGAAACAATACATAAAAATATATTATAATGTTATATTTGAAAAGTTTATGTATACCATATATTTTCGGAGAAGATTCATGTATTCACCAACTCAATAAAAACAGTGATTTGGCAGAAATATTTCTTTGTGTTTTCTAAAATCGTTGCTACTTCTTGAGTTTTGTATTATATACTGAATTAATGTATTATATAACTAAATGGTTGAGTAGTAACATCAGACATATTACACATGCAGATATTTTTTTCACATCATTGTATGTATGATTTTTTATTTTTGTGACACATGACTTGCATCATCTTTCCTAAAAAGTGTAATCACTCAACAGTAAATAAGCATGGAAAGGGGAGAATAGATAGTTATTTAGCTGTTGTCTGTGCAACTTGTGGCATTTAAGCCTGTGTCTGTTGGCCTATAAATAAAAAGTTAAATTGGAACACTTGTAATGGAAACTTGATGTAAAATATTATTTGTGATTTTAAGCTTGAACTAAAAGATGCAATAATTCAGCTCTGATAGTTGCCATGTAAGGAATATATATGAATAGAAATTGAAGAATGTTTAAGGGTTTCACAATGTTTCATAAATCTTTGGGCAGTCAAACTCCATTGTATTGTATAAGAACGTTATAGGCCAAAACTAATGAAGCTTTATTAACGCTCACTATATATTCCAAAGATACAGATTTTTTATGAAATAGTTTCTAGCACCTTAGCAGTAACACTTCACAACAGTCATTCTTTATTATAACACAAGGTTAAACAAAAGTAATGACAGCAAGCAAATATGGAAATTAGTAAAATCATGGATAATTCTTAAGATCATGAACTTCTGCTACTTAAACTGATGGAAATCTTCTGCTTTACATTATGTCACTGATTTTAACACTTTAATGCATCTTAAATTGTACTGCCATAACTATATCACACAGTCATACATGAACCCTCGTGAATGGATATATATATTTTAATTTTTCATATTCAGATTTAATTATATTTTGCTCTTCCCACCAACCAGACATCATTTTGGATATTCATCTATGCTCCCGTATTAGTTCTGAATCGCTGCCCCTACCTTTCCTCTGTTTGAATTTACCCCCACCATTTTCCTGGCCAACAGTCTTTCTGGGAGACAGTCTCCAACATCACCCACTTCCCATAATGTTCTCCTGTTGATAAAGGGTTTGTCCCGAAAATTTCTTTATCTGTTGTGTTTTTGTCTTTTCTGTGTGGTCGCGCCCATTGACGATATATATATATATAGCTTACACATCAAACAATTTGTATGCTTCTTAAATAACATTATCCATCTTGCTGTTAATACTATATAGCAGGAATTTATTATTTAGGCACTGGCAGGTATGTTTATTCAGCTTCAATAATACGTTCCACTTGGATAATTATTTAGATTTATCTGTTTACCATTTACTTGCATGTTAAACAGTAATTTGTCATCTCAAACAGTGATTGCTTGTATTTTCAGCAGAGTGTAAATTTTTCCTAAATCTACATTGTATCCTAGGTCATCAGTGAATACAAATAGTAGAAATATTTGCTGTCATTAAACATTTAGAAACTTCAATAGCTATTAGTCAATAGATTATAAGACTAAAATTAAAAAAACAGATTGGCCATAAGATTTTAATTAATTATATCATTCATGTCATCTTACTCATATTTTACTGTACTAGAGAAAGAGCCTAGACTTCTTGCCATACATTGGTGCTGCAACGTCGAGGATTGGTAGAGTTGTGGACAAAATTGGGGATTAAGACCATCTTCCTACCACCACCAAATCTGAAGAACATCTTGTGCCCCCCCCCCCTCCTCCCCTAGGACATCTGGCACTCCAAACACCGGGAGTTTATAGCATTCCATGTGAATGCAGAAAGAGATATATAGGCCAGACGGTACTGCGCATTAACCAGCGATGTCTGGAACACGCCCTGACACGTGCGTCTGGGGCAGAGCGAAAAAATCTGTGGTAGCGGAACACAACCTGGAACAGCGCCATGGCTTCGATTTTGAAAACACCAGGATATTGGTGCATACCAGAAACTACCGGGACAGTATTCTTACATAAGCAGTTGAAATTCGCACCACGCCCAATCTCGTCAACCAGGACTGTGGATACAAATTGAGCGAAGCTTGGACACTAGTCATTAATGCAGTACGTCATCAGCGTGCTGAAGTGCACAGCACGGCAGCCGCAGACCAACTGAACCCACACCAGCCTCCTACCGGCGCTACCCTCACCCCACTGCCTTGGCGCTGACCGAGTCAGCCAACCAGCTGCAAGCACGTCAACCACGTGTGAATTCGGAGGCTATAAGAATGCAGCTTTCGGACGGACCCGGCACTTCACCAGAAGATGGCGATGGAGTTTCAGATCGCCCAAATATCATGTGGAAACACCTTGATTACTCGGCTAGTCTCCCGAGAAGATTACATCAATTAATTAATTGATAGAATATATATATGTATTCCATTAACAAACGTTTTTGTAGCATGCATATTATCAGTTTTCTCTTGCCTGCCCCTCCCTCCCCCCCCCCTGAAAAAAATGCTGGCTACGCCCTTTCCACAGAGTCATACAGTACATAAAGCCCTATACACAACGAACTGTTTCATCCAAAAAAGCGACCTTGTCTCCTTAACAATCAAAGTTGAGCAATTGTCCTGCAAGATTTTTCTTCTGTTTGAATCATTAATATACATTTTAATTTATTTGTACTACTGGCGCAATTACTATTTCAATTACTTTTCAATTTCAATGGTGTTCATTAATCATTTGGAGTATTGTAAAATCCTGTCTCGAAGGCCTATTTCTGAATGAACCAAAGCCTGTTTACCGTATTTAAGAAGATGAATTGACAAGAAGAAGAAGTTGGTGTGGGGGAAAAAACTCAGACTGGGGACACCTTTGAACACACATCTGTACCGCAGGGAGTAGTTTATCTCTTTGAGAAGAGGGGCTGATAGTCACAAAGGCCACCCACTCACAAGACCGACTGTTGTTTCTTTTAGAGAGGCTCTCTGTGTAAAAGATATATTTAGCGTATATTATTAGGCGTAGATTCTTCATAAACTGTACAGTGTTATGGCCAGTATCATCAGCGTGATTTAGGGAGACCATAGTAAGAAGAAATTGGGAAAATGTCACGTATAATAGAAGTGAATCACAATGATAATTTTAGGAAATGTTGCTTGATATTCGAACGTAGTAATATCTTTCACTGAAATATTGATTTTCATGCATAATATTTATTTGAAAGTAAATTAATATGATCTTGCCAACTGGTGACAGAGTTTATATTTGCCGTGCAATTTATTGGTATGGTTAATTTCTTGAATCATTTGCGTGTAACAGTGCAAAGCAACATGAAATGGGACCTCCAGATAACAATGCTCGGAGGTAAAGCTAATTGTAAATTGCCATTCATAGATGCAGATGTAAATATGACATGGTTAATGTCCTATATGCTTTAAAAACACTTTTACCAAATTTTAAAAAAGAACTGTTTCCTGTAGTCTTCCATTATGCCTATGACAGGACTGAGTATGACAGAATTCGTTACTAAAACAACTATTTTGTCTCTTCTGTTACTTTAAAGCGTTCTCGCAGATTGTATTTTTTTTTTTTTTTTGTAACTGCTTTACGTCTCTTTTTAACATCGAGGTCTTTAGAGACGGGAAAGGATGGGGGCAAGGAATGGGAAGGAATTCGGCCATGGCCTTTTGAAGGAAGCATCCCGGCATTTTCCTGGAGTGATTTGGGAAACCATGGAAAACCCAAATCTGGATGCCCGGACGGGGATTCGAACCGCCTTCCTCCCAAATGCGATTGCAGATTGAAACTGAGATACTCATAACTTGTTTATTATGTTCCTTTCTGCTGGCCACCTAGATTTATAAAACACTGGTAATTCCTCATCTAGGGAATTGTTCTATTGAATAGGATGTCAATCGCAGGGAATGGAATAATAGTATTTAGAATGGGCAGAGAAGAGCAACACGATTTGTGACCAGTTCCCACAGCCCTTACGAAAGTATCAGAGAATTGATAAGGTAATTGGATTGAGATTATCAGGTACACAGAGTTCTACTGAGTAAAATGTGAACATCTTCAGCCTATCTACATTTGTGAAGCAAAGATTTTTTCTCTGTATAGGAGTCTATTCAAAGTGCACTGCAGTTATTTAAAACTATACACACAGATAAACAATATATTTCTTTTTCTTCAGCCGTTCAGTTTTCACACATTCACACAGTTATCTTACCAATAATTCCCAAACAGTTGGGGAAAGACTTTTTGGCTACAGGAGAAAATCTAAAATAGCATGAGATGTCAATATGGACAGTTCCACGTGAACCAAGACTGCCAATCAGGAACACCGTGTTTCATTCCAGTAACGTGAAATGATTTTAAATTGATTTCCAGGTGATTTCAAATTTTCATTATGCAAATTGATGACCGACCAGCTTTCTGCGACTGGGAATGCCAGGAGTGGGAGCCAGCTAACTTCTGAAGACCCCTGGGTGCGTCAGAGCATTGTGTGTTTCCGCCCTGTGGAGGCAGTCTGGTCAAACTGCTTGCAGTACAGGTGATCTTTATGCTGGAATCTTATTTTTGAAACTAATAACCCTATTGAGATGCGACTTTCGCTAATGTTTGAGGGAGTGGAAAAATATACACCTTTTTTTATGTGGAAGTGCACCCAGTGAGGCTTATCACCCAATTACAAGATTTATGTGCTCCCCTGGATCAGGATGGAAATCGTCCAACATGCAAGACCTGGCCATTCCAGCACCACAATATGTAAAGTTCATTAGTGTATATAGCAAATCACATAGGGGAAATTCAGCGAGCATGATGGAATTAACCACTTAATTAATATATGAGGTAACGATTCTAGCTTTAATATTATGACAGTTGTGATATTACACACTAGGATTTATAATCAATGAACACTCGACTGCAATGCCAATTCGAATAAATACCATTACAGACAGACTGATTATTATTTATTTATTTTTTTTTTTTTTTTTTATTTTTTTTTTTTTGCCTCTAAATTGTAACAGAAATATTTTTAAACAAGTAAGATGTCGTTTGGAGCATTTATCGACTCTTAATCACTTCAAATGCAATTATACCCTGAATTTTTTGCTTTGTTCCAATATTTACCCTTTCAGGCATTTTCTGGAATTTTTAAATGGATAATATAAACATTTTAACAAATGTATGTCTATCTGTGTGTATCTAAAGGAGAAGGAAAATTATGAACATACCAGGTTAGTCCAATTATTTTAATCAAAGGTTTAATCCAAATTGATTCGTTTATCTAATACAATTAGATTTGATTAAAAAAAATCATTAATCCTACTATGATCAGAAGGTTCGGTTCTCATGCAGGGAGGTAACGATCCAGTTTTTAACACAACCGCTTATGGATAATAATGCGGGTTCAGGCTGGTGGCGAATGAAGCCAGGTGCAGAGGGTGTGTGCAGGGGCGGATCCAGGATTTTGTTTTGGGGGGGGGGGCTTGAGCGGATATTGGTTTGGGGGGTGGGCTTGGCTTGAGTAAATTTTGGTTCAGAGGGCTTGCGTTCAGTGAATTTTTGTTTTGGGGGGGGGGGGCTTCAGTCGTAAAAAAGGTAGTATTTATAGCCTCCTCGGGCCTCAAATCCGTAGAGCTAAAAAAAAAAAGAAAAAAGAAGTCTCAAAATCTACAATGTCAGGGGTGGACCTAGATACGTTTGGGGGGGGGCTTGAGCCCCCTAGCCCCCTCCTGGATCCGCCCCTGGGTGTGTGGCAACAGGTTAACGCGTGATTAATAGTTTCATATTGACAATGCTCTGTTGTAATATAAGTTAATGACAATAGTTGCATGCATGCTTTGAGTTAGACCACGAAAAATTGGACTAACTTAGGTTAGTCAAACAATTAATAAACGTGTCAAAACTCCCGGTGGTAGGGGGGAAGGCAGCAGGGGTGGGATTGTTAACAGTCTTTATAAGGTTGGGCTCATCAAGACAATTCATTTCTACTTGACTCCTTCTCTAGATATCCAGTGTTCTGTTTAAATTCCAAATTGTAATGATTTACTTCAGATCTGTATAATTTGCGTGTTTGCTCCTATTTGCGCAGGTTATATCATTTTACTAGCATCACTAATACAATATGTTCATGTTACACTGTTTTTGTTTAGTATTTTGTATTCATTATAAATAAATTTTCGGAAAAATATTTAGAAAGTATTTCCAATATTTTGTAGTTACTCTATTTATTATATCACAGCTTATGTTTCTATTGAAACAGGTTTAGAGAATTTGTAAAGAATTTTTCTTTTAGCCGAAATATCTGGTCACCTCGAATGTTTACATTTATATATTGTTTTAGGTATTTTGTTGACAGATTATTCAGAAAATGTGATGCCATTAAAATTGTATTTATCGTTAAATTTCTGAAAACTTTCTGTGGTGATGTTTATTCAGTGTCATATGTAAGGCCAGGGATTCTTATGTTCCTTAAAGCCACCATCAATCATCTGCTACAGTTTCTGTCTAATGGCCGGGCCTACTTAGCACACAAGAATCTCCACTTACCTCTCTTTTTCTCACCAGCTCATTATTATAAACTTGGTCTAGCAGAGGCGCCGTCTCTGTGGGTGCTCGGGGGGCTCCTGCACCCACGAGTGCAGAGACAATACAAGAGAGTTAAACTGTGGGTGCGGAGCACCCATGAGCATATACACCAAAACTAATCAGCAATCGACTTTGGACGACACCAGTATTACCTACCTCCAACGCCGCGTGGTAAGGCAAGACATCTCGACGTGTTCGCGCTTCTTTGCGATGCGAGCGTGTGCGACTGCGCGTCTAAGGATAATATAAACACTACGTTATATCGTACATAACACAATCTACTGTGCAATAAATAAGTGTTGGTTGGATTTGTGAAGAGCATGCACAGAAGGAAGCCAAACAA
>CM061921.1:280588807-280621875 GCA_031002005.1 Vandiemenella viatica
CTTCTTTTGCCTGTGCAACAAATGCAATATCACCTGCATACTGTAGCTTAACTACTGCTGCAGAAGATGTTTGAGTCCTTGCTTTTAGTTTGCTCAGATTAAAAATTTTCCCATCCATCCTGTAGTTAATCCATATTCCAGGACGAATATCATCTTTGGTGAGCTGCCTAACATTGGGTACATAAAGAGAGAACAAAGTGGGATTAATCACACAGCCAATCTTAATACCAGTATTAATATGTAATGGCTCTCCAACAGAGCCATTATTAATGACTGCAGGTGTCATACTACTATAGAGTAATTTTAATATGGTAATAAATTTTGGTATAAAACTATAAAGAGCTAAAATTTTACACAGTGTTTCATGATTCATTGAGTCAAAAGCCTTGGTGAGATCAATGAAAGCAATATAAAGGGATATATTTTGTTAAACACAGTTTTATTGAAGGTGACAAGCAGTGAATGTCATATTTGCGGTGCCTCTGGATGGTCTGAACTCACGTTAGCTCACTGGAAGTGTTTCTTCCACCAAAGGTAGAATATGATTTGCCAAGAGCCTTAGCAATGAGCTTTCACACACAGGATGGTAAATAAATACCCCTACAGTTATTGCAGTTCACTTGGTGCTATTTCTTATATATTATTTCTGAAGTTAAACAGGCATTTCCTCTGTGGTCCAAATTTTTACAATAAGATCTTATAAGTGCCTTAAGAGTTCTTCACCTCCTCCTATGAGAACCTTGACTAGTATGCCATCTGGACTTGTGGATTTGTGTCATATTGCTCAGAAAATAGCCTCCCTGAGTTTATCTAATATGGACAAGCTCAGTTTATTTATGATATGTGCTTGTCATATATCATACACTTCTTCTTCAGCACTTGATTCTTGACTCAAGAGGTCTTCAAAATACTCTTTCCATTTATTCATGACGGAGTATTGGTCTTTTAGAAGTTTACACTTATCACAGGTATCTAC
Source organism: Vandiemenella viatica (assembly GCA_031002005.1). NCBI lineage: Eukaryota > Metazoa > Arthropoda > Insecta > Orthoptera > Morabidae > Vandiemenella > Vandiemenella viatica. The sequence continues at coordinate 280,589,784 of CM061921.1, forward strand.
CACACATCAATAGGTAATCATGAAAAGAATGCCAGAAAAGTGAAATTAATTTGTACATAAACACAAAAATGTTGGTTTTGTATTACTATACAGTGGAGGAGGAACTGCTTGTTGGACATAAACAGTAAATACCTGAAAATAAACTAAACCAAGAAGGATATATCGTGAAGGATGTAGTGAAAGACTTAAACTTGTTGGAAAGAGGAAGGAATGTGCCAGAGAAGTAAAAGAGGTGGGTCATAAAACATTGTTCAAGCCCTTGGTAGGGTATTGTCATGATATGTGATTCACATTATAGGTATCAAATAGTGAAAATAGAGAGAGTGCAAAGGAGAACAGCCAGATTTGTCTGGAGAAATTACTACAGGGTGCACTCAGTGACTGAAATGATTAAACAAATTATCTGGCAGTCATCAGGGGTTAAAAGACAGTTGAAAAGAATTATGGGCATATGTAAACCATGTACTGGCAATAAGGCCTGGATAAATATTGGGGGAAGATCAGGAGCAGCATGTGGAAGGGAAGAGAGAATCATGACAGTAAATTATCACTTGATTTCAGGCGTAAGGAAAAAGAGAAGTTTGTGAACAATATTTATTCCTCATTCTGTGAAAAGTATAGTTTTACAGCAGTCACCACCACATTTTTTACTACTTTAAGTACGGTATCTGGATAATTATAATGCAGACATTCAAAATTTAATTACCACCAAATGTTACTAAGTTATTTAGTTTTTAAGTAATAATGCAGAACCTTTAACAATACAAATAAATTAGTTAATAGCAAACTATACGAGTAACTGTACATCCATAATGAAATTCAGAGTTATAATATAACATAAATGAATTTGCTCCTATGTCACAGTTAAAAACTGTAACCTCATAAATTTTGTTCCATATGCTTGAAACTTTTCTCATTATTTCTATTTCACCTAAAAATTATTTCTTACTCTCTTATATTCATAATTATCATATATTTTCTGGAAACTGATTATGCATAGTTTTCAGTTGTACTCTCAAATCTGTACAACTGCAGAAAAGGTAACATAAATGGTCAACTAATAAGGAACAATAAATCATGTAAAATACAGCTTTTTCTATGAGGAAGCAAGATGAGAGCAATTGACTTTAAGATGTCAAATAGTAGTCAGGAAAGGAATAAAACCAATGTTGAAAGTTCAGATATACTGATCTTTTTACCACATTGATCACACAAATAATATCAACGGTTGTTTTAACAATTCAGCAGTCAAATAAAATACTAAATTCAAATACAGACAAAATGAAAAATACTGTACCATGTTCTGGCAACATTCACCGGAAGGACTTTCGATACATTACATTTCTTTCCAGTGGACAAAAGCCATACTACACAAAACTTGCCATTTCTCCGGACAGACAGCAAGTCATGGCTATAGAACATTGTAGGAAGCAGATCTTATGCTGAAACATGAGATTCTATGTACATCTCTCAACCACAAACAGCAAATAACTACATACATTCTAAGCTTCTCATCTAATAAGTAGCTCTGCTTTTGTAGTAAACTGGTATATCTCAAATTCTTTCAAAACTTTCCAAATTGCCTTTTCATATATTTAGATTTAATTTTCTTGGCATTTTAAAATATGTTTACATCTGGAAAATAAAAAATCGCATATCTAAGTTGACAGTTGTTAACCTCTCCTAAACTATACAGATATTTCAAATTTTATATAGTGTGATATTGCACTTACACACAGAAAGCAACAATAGAGATTTAAAAAAAAAAATCTTTTAACTGAATTAACATACCCAAATTTATAAACTGCAGAAACAGAGCAGCAAGTAGTATAAGAACTGAAGTTTGTAGTTGATAGCTATAATACAACTCTTAAGGAGGTGACTGTTAGAATAACAGTACCGGTATTTTAAATTATTCTGCAACATATTTTTCATTCAGTTGGACAAAGTACTACAACATTTTTCTGAATGATGTACATGATCCACACTCGTGAACACAATAAAATGCTAAGTGGATTTGTGCAATTTCGTTCTGACAAGTTATTGAAACAATCCCCGTTCGGCCATCCAGATTTGGGTTTTCTATGGTATCCCCAAATCACTCCAGGTGAATGCCGGCATGGTTCCTTTAAAAAGTCCTTGGCATAATTCCTTCCCCGCCTCTACCTAATAACCTCGAAGTCCACAAGGCGCAAAAAAAAAAAAAAAAAAAAAAAAAAAAAAAAAAAAAAAAAAAAATCAGTTTAAAAAAAAAATACAATTTATTCAATGCTTTTCCTGTGTATCTGCATTTAACAGATTAAAAAAGTTGAAAGTACCACAAAAAACACAAAGAATATTGATTTCAGTCATTAGTGATAATGTCACCTATTATAGTAATAATAATTTGATTTTAGTGCTACCACTGATTAACTATTTAATAAGAGTGCAACTCATTTTAACTCTTTTCCAAAAAATAAATGCGTACCTTGTTAGAGGAGTATCTGACAAAAATTAGGAAACAGCTCAACAATGTTGCTGTGAGTACCAATTAAGGGAATTTACGTGCAAAAGAATATCAGGATTGAGTCAAACGGAAGAAATCCAAATGTTCCTCTGCTATGAATTCTAATTACTATCCAACAATAAAAAAAACCATGGATTCTCGCACCATCTAAAAAGAAAATTTAGACGCTGCACGATACAAATGGTTAGCGCCAAGAAGCGAAATCTCAACAGGTGTGCCAACAACCACAGTACAAACATGAATTTCAGCAGATGAGTATCGACTTACTTGCCGCAAAAAGCATTATGTTTCTGAAGAACGGAAATCAACATATCAAAGCAACAAAGTTAAGTCAATTACGCTACACAGGAGTTTTATAACTGCAATGTACTTTAGAAACTAATATCTCATAGTTTTGAGTATCAAGAATCTCTAATAAAGATTTTATTCAGCCAATAAATAATTCAGTTACACGAACATTAGGTACGAAAACAAAACATGCTAATGTAAGACAACTTTTTTTATATTTACATACATTCACATAAGGTGATTAATAATGTCTAGTCAAACAAAACTAAGAAAAAATGCAGCAAAATTGTAACTTGAAAAACATATTCGATTTTAAAATGCAATTTCCCCCTTTAAATGGACTAAGAATATTTTTATAATAAGATTATTTATTTTATAAATTTTTGTTTATATCAAGTAACAGAAATGTTAATCCCTCTCTTATTTGAAAGTGAATACTCATTACTTTTCTTGTTGCTGCCATCAACATTTTCTCATATATATGTTACCTGGTGGGAAGCAAGAAAGAAAAGGGGTTTTTGTTTTCCTAAAAACAGGTTTACATATTGATCTGAAAGATGCATGGATGATTATTGTAACCGAAATATCCAACTTTGCTTTCTGACACATCTGTAGTTTGTTTTTCTCCGAAGCATAATAATGTATCTAATATTTACGTTACACATGAAAATTAAACACTTTACTTCTTACCTTATGATTTCCAGTTAATTGAGTTTTATATATAATGTAATATTGACTTTTTATTATTATTGTGTCAAAAGAATAAATCACATTTCAGCTTCTGTTGAACTCACGACACAAGAAATTTTGTACCAGACGGTAAATAAAAAACTTCGTATGTAAGTCCAGAGCTTCTGTTTTATAAACAGTGGTTACTAATATATTTTTTTAAAACTGTAATTCAATATTAATTTTGTATTAAATAAATAAAAATATTCTTCATTGTTCTAGACGAGTAACCCTGTACATAGTAAGTAATAAGCTTGATGCTATGGTCTCGCCAGCTACAATCTTTCTAAAATTGAATGTAGTTTTAAACTATTAAATCCAAAAACCTACTAGACCCATTAGAATAATGTCCACACTTTATTTACCGTACAAAAAATGCGTTCAGTCGCAGAATTAGTTCCTGGTAAGGACAGCGCCTATTCTATTATTTTTAGAGCATTATTCCATGGAACACGGTTTGTTTCAAAATGATGAAATATTTCTAACCCTTTGTTCTCTATTGTAACTTTTGCTGAAGACCGAGATTTGCCCTTCTCCTTGTCAATATATTTTTTTTATAATGACGACACTTCATTAAAAAGATCATTTTCGGAAATATTACTATATGGAGAATTTTGAGTAATATGATCGAATGATTTTTGCACATCATTCCAATTAAGTTCTTGTTTTAATGTAACCCAATGAAAATGTTCAGTATCATTATAATGTACCATCCCCTCTTCTAAATAATCTATGCATTACTGTAGAACGTTTTAACGAGATTCACGATATCTACACTATTTATTGCACCTTGTTATTCTAGTTGGCTTATACTATTACGGATAGTTAAAGGAAGAAAACAGCTCTTGCCACTGAAATTTTAAATTATTAACTTCATTTGCTACTTCGATTGCCGAAATTTTGTCACCTTGCACAAGTTTTATAGCGTTTTGAAAAAGAGCTGCTTGATTGTGTACAAACTTTAGCCAAATTTTTTAAGATTCTTTTTCAAAAAACTCTTCCGAAATACTAGGATATTTATCGATAGAAAGTAGGAATTCAAAGGATCGTTTAGTTTCAAAATTCTTTCGACGGCTGGCAAAAGAGCTAACCAGCGCGTTTTACTGTATCCAAGTATTTTCTGGTATTCGACTTCCGCAGGTTCACAAAATTCTTTAAGCGTTTCAACGCGCACAGTGTATATACAGAAATAAGAATACGTTTTAATACCAATGTTTTCTACATCTACAGGCAACAAGTCTGCAATTGCGTTCATGTTGTCTGCACAATATGCAATCATTTTATGTTTTAAATTGTTCAAAATATTAATAATGGAACTGAAAATTATTTCAGAAGTTAAGCCGGGCTAAGAAACGAAATCTAAAATTCAAATTTTTATTCCAGTTTCCGAATCGAAAAATCTAATAATGGTTGGAAATAACTTTATATCCTTATGACTAGATGCGTCAGAATATATGGATATAAAATTATTATTTTTTCTAGATTTTTATTTAACTCTGAAAATACATATGGGGAAAGCACATGACACGCAATTGCCTCGGAATTTGTTACAGCACAGGCAAATTTTTTGTTGAATAACTTTTTGACAACTTGCAATGAACAATCCATATATCTAATGGAATCATTATGAATAATAGCATGAAAAGTCATAAGTCTTTCCGCTAATGCTAATTTATTTTCTTTGTCTCCATGAGTAGTTTTCCGAAAAAAAACCTGTATTTTGGAGGAAGATGCAGCAGTATTTAAATATCTTTTATGATTCTACAATACAATGCAATACAATACATTCATTTTCCATTGATCCCAATATAAGAGATTGGCTCTGTGGATGTGGAAAGTTGTCAATTTACAGATAAACAGTTGTATAACAAAATAATAAGTACACCAGTAGATGTACAGTCATAGCATACATGGTACATTAAACAATTCCATAACAAAATAATATACACACCAGAAGATGTACAGTCATAACATACATGTTCATTAAAAAAAATTCCATAGCAAAATAATACATACACCACAAGATGTATAGTCATAACATACATGGTACTGTAAACAATTGGGTAACAAAATAAATACATACACCAGGAGATGTACAGTCATAGCATACATGGTAAATTAATTATGTAAACTACATTTAAGCAAAATATTGGCAGTTATTTTTTAGATACCTTAGAAATAAATTCTTCGACAGAATAGAAGGGGTTGTCAATTAAACATTCTTTCAAGTTTTCCTGAATTTATTCTTATCATCTGCTATACATTTAATATGTGTTGGGAGCTTATTGAAGATATGTATCCCTGAATATCGGACCCCTTTATGAACAAATGACAATGACTTGTAATCCTTGTGGAGATCATTTTTACTTCTAGTGCCATAATTGTGTATTTTACTATTTGTTTCAAACAAAGTATAATTTGTGACTACAAAGGACATTAATGTGTATACATACTCCGACGCTAATGTTAAAATCCCTAACTTCTTGAATACTTCTCTACATGAAGTTCTATTGCTAACCCCACACCTAATTCTTATTGCACGCTTTTGGGCCCTGAACACTTTGTCTCTATGGTAGAATTGCCCCAGAATATTATTCCAAACGACAATAAGGAGTGAAAATAAGCAAAATAAACTAGCTGCCTCATACGGAGATCACCTATAGCTGAAATTGTACGAATTGCAAACGTGGCTGCACCCAATCGCTTTAGTAGGTCAGAAACATGTACTTTCCAGTTTAAATTATGATCAATATACAAACCTAGAAATTTCACACTCTCTATCTCTTGAATGGACTGGCCTGCAAAATTTATGTCTATATCTGGTGTTAATCTGTGTGATGTACTGAATTGCATATACTGAGTTTTATCAAAGTTTAAAGACAAGCCATTAGCCGTAAACCATTTATTAATCAGTTCAAAAACATAATTTGAAATGTATTCTGTAGATAAATCTGGAGGGTTTTTAATTCCTATGTTTGTGTCATCTTCAAATTGGACAAATTTTGAGTTTTTAGATGAAACACAGGGTAGATCATTTATATATATTAAAAACATTAGTGGCCCCAATATTGAACCCTGAGGTACTCCAAATCTGATTAATTTCCACTCAGAAAACAGTGGACCTCTTAAGGCAGCCTTAAAATTCTCCATTGACACTTTCTGTTTTCTATTCAGAAGGTAAGAACTAAGCCATTTATAAACAATGCCATCTATACCATAATACTTTAGTTTCTGTATTAGAATTTTATGATCTACACAGTCAAATGCCTTAGATAAGTCACAAAACATTCCCACAGGAATTAATTTATCATTTATTCCTTCTAAAATATTGTCAGTGAATGCAAATATAGCTTGTTCTGTTGAATGACCCTTCTGAAAACCAAATTGTGATTTAGTTAGAATATTATTATTACTAAGGTGTTCATAAACTATTGTACATTGCTTTCTCAAAAACTTTGGAGAAGGCTGTTAGTAATGAAATTGGTCGGTAATTCGATACAGATGCCTTATCTCCCTTTTTATAGAGTGGTTTAACTACAGCATGCTTAAGCCTTTCTGGAAAAGTACCCTCAAGTAAAGATATATTAAACAGATAACTTAGTATATTACTTAATTCTGTGGAGCACAATTTAATTAATCTGCTGGAAATCCAATCATAACCACTTGAGTATTTGCTCTTAAGGAATCTGATAATTTTTCTTATTTCTTATGGAGTAGCTAATTTTACAGACATAGAGTTAAATTTTTCATGGAAACCTGTTCTGACAAAATCCATTTTGTGTGTCACTGAGCTATTAGCAGTTAATTTATCAGCAACAGATAAAAAATAATTATTAAATATATCGGCAATTGAAAAATTAGATTCTACTGAATTTACTTTGATAAAAATATTATTACTTGATTGATTACTTTTTCCTGTTTCCTTTTTTACAATGTCCCATATAGTCTTCATTTTATTTTCAGAATTATGAATTTTATGTTTGTAGTACATACTTTTAGATTCTTTAATAACCTTTTTCAGTATTTTGCAGTACTGTTTGTAATGTGTTTTAACATTAGCATTCTCACTGTTCCTAGAGGCAATATACAACTTCCTTTTATTAATGCATGATGTTCTAATGCCAATAGTTATCCAAGGTTTTTGTTCTTTTTGAGAAGCACGACACTTTTTAAGGGGAAGCAACTTTCAAAATAATTTAATACAATGCTACTAAAAATGTTGTATTTTTCATCCATACCTTGTGCACTGTAAACGTGTTTCCAGTTTGTGGTATCGAGGCATCTTCTAAAATAAGTAACTGACTCATCATTTATTACACGCTGAAGTTTAAAAATTAGTCTTAGAGCTAGTTCCTACTGAAGTGTTGATGGTTAATAATTGGGCATCGTGATCTGAAAGGCCATTGATGGATGGCTTGATGGTATAACTGAATTTTGAGATATCTAGGAAAACAATGTCTATAGCTGAGTGACTATTATTCATTATTCTAGTTGGGAAATTAACTACCTGAGTTAAATTGAATGAACTGACTAATGATTCTAACATGACTTTACAGGGTAACTTATTCAGAAAATCTACATTAAAATCACCATATACGACTATATTAACTTCTTTTCTGCTTAAAAATGTTAATACGAGTTCAAATTGGTTCATAAAAATAGAAAAGTTTCCCGATGGTACTCTGTATACTGTTACTATTATGAAAATTTCATTATTGAAATTTAGCCGTGTAGCACAAGCTTCAAAATGTTGATCAACACAGTACTTGCTAATACTTATATCCTCAAAACTATAACCATTTCTAACATAAGTGACAACTTCTCCTTTCTCCAAGTTCGTTCTACAATAATGAGAAGCTAAATTAAAGTCAGTTACATTTGACATACCTATTCCTGTTGTTATGTGGTGTTCAGACAAGCATAAAACATCAATTCTATTGATATCATTTAATTCATTTATGTGGACTAGCAATTCATCCACTTTGTTTGTTAACCCTCTGATATTCTGATGTAATAAATTAAACCCTACACAATTTTTAATTTTGGTATCTGACAACTCAGTATTGTTTAAACTAATTTCTTTTAAAACTCTCTGCCTAATACATGATCCTAATCTAAAAAAGGAGCTGCCCCAACACGATTAACAACAGGAATCTGTTCATGTGAATTTGTGGCCCCAATTAATTGTTTTGCAATGAGATCTGAAAGAACCCCCTTCCCTCTACTATTGTCTGTGTCTCCAAGTGTTTGAAATATCAATCTTCCCATCGTGAGAAATAGAAAATTCACCATTATATTTCTCACATTTTTTTTAATAAAAGGAAATTCACTTCTTAGCCCATCGTTGAATTTGCATCCTCTTTTCATACTCATTGTGTCAAAAATCTAAAAAAAAAAAATAATTTAATAAATTATTATATACATAATGGTTAAAAACACAGTAAGTAGGTACATAATTACATGAACATATTTTATTGTTAGTTTATAAATTAATTTAATTTGATTGTTATAAAGTAACTAATTTTAAAAATTATTTTAATTTTAATCCAATATTTCTGCCAGTTTTGTTACACGAGATATATTCGCTACATTAAAACAATCATAGACTGCTAGTATTTCAGTAGCCTAAAGAAAAGAATAATTACAATCAAAAAATTACCAAAGGAAATAATAAATAATTTAAGGAGTAATTAGTCGCAAGTGTACCATCGTACATGTTGCACGCGCGAGACAGTCAGTCATCCGCCTTAATGTAAATATTGTCGTGAATCCCCTGCAATCAACCGGCGAACCCATAGGGGTACGCACACCCCACTTTGAGAAACTCTGGTATGTAGTAATGAGACAGATGAAATTTGTCTGCTGCCATTATTGATTTACAAAACGCGATATAACAGTTATTTATTACTAGTAGAAAACGCAAACAAATACTCCACAAGGGCACGTATATGTGGTTTTAAATTACACCGCTGCCTGTTATATGCCGCTGTGAGCATGTATATTGCAGGGCGCAAATGTAAATCGAACACATTAATCGAAATAAACAATGCAGTAGAGCACTTGAAACTAACTTGATGTAATGAAGAAATAAGCGTACCTGTGCTGGGACGTAAACAATAAGCAGATACGACCGGCCATTGACACCAAGCGGAAAGAATAACCCACATTTGGCACTACTGATCAGCCGTTGGAGAGTCGGGGTAGGCCTCTCGCAAAATCAATTGTAAAATGGCTCGCATTTCCTCAACTGCCAATAAAGTTTGTTTTGTTCGAAGAAGCATAATTACTGCTCCGCGCCAGTCTCCCGCTTATCATCCCTTTTCTTGTTTCATGACAATATCGTGGCTGTATTAACACTGTACATACACAATTTCTCTTAATTTTTAATAGTGGCCACGGAAAAATATTTAAAAACCACATTATTTTTTGTTCAATCCGTTCATCAAAATCTGGCCACTTCTCTTGTCACTCAGACAATTTATAAATTCCATGTGATTTCAATCATTTAGTGTTGGAAAACGTAGCAGAAAGTAACTGTTCATCAGAAGCATGCCATCAGTTCCTTTAGGCAATGTAATGTAATGATATCAATGATTCCTTTGACAATATCGATGAATGTGTTTTTATTCTGTCTGAGAGAAGAAAAAGTACAATAGTTCTCTTTGATTCATATATTTGCCACAACATCTTAGTAAATGATAGTTGTAATAACTATGAGGAAACTCAGTTATCGCCAGGGCTAAGTGCATCACATCTTCTTTTGTGGCTGAATAGTTAACATGACTTCCTAGATTCCTTCCTCGAAATGCGTGTCCTCCTTCCAAAAATTCTATCCAATGCTCCACGCACATGCTTTAGCAGACCTCCCAATCTGTAGAATATCTTGATGCTCAAGCACTCATCCTTCAACTCTATTAGACTACCATATGAATCTTTCCCAGACCTCGCTGCAAAATTTGCAGCATGCACCCAGCCATCACTACCTTTTCAGAACTCCATAGATGGGAACTGGGCTACGAATATATCCTACAAACTAGGTACCCCTCTTTCCTTAACCTAGGTTGCGAACCGACTTGTAAACCTGTCACTTACATTATTTCAAAAATACATTCATTTTATAAAAACTTTATATTTATTTTTAATTATTTTAAAATAGATCCAGTTTTTAGAAAGTTATTTATTTTCTTTTAATTGACTAATCACTACAAAGATTATACTTTCCCACAATTATCGTTGGTCAACGTCTTCCCCCTCACTATTGCAATCTCCTTATAGTTTATCTTGGCTCAGTCATGTGGCCAGTCTGGATGTGCATACATCTTTTCCCTTGCCGCATGTCTCACATTCTATATCACTGTATTTACCAGAATATTGTAATATGTTTTCGTGAAGTCCTGGCCATACAACCTTCATCTGGGAAAAGTGACGGTTTACTTTCCCCATCATTCCTTGTTTTCATTGCCTAACAGTAGTTAATGGTCACTATACAAATTAATATGTAATATATAGAACAAAACATTCACATGTCACAGTGAAGCTGGAGCACTATTCACCATCATCAGTGACAGTTCTTGTTACAAGCTAGCTAGATAAATACAACTGCCACATCTAAAAGTGAATACTGACCCTGAAAAATGAGAGTAAAAGATAAAGAAACTTGACTGCTTACATTTCTCTAATAAATTTTAATCCAGATTCAGAATACATTTCATCATATAATTTAAGTTATCCCGCTTTCCGATAATACTCGTTTAAAACAGGTATCTAGAACATACCGCAAATCAGATAGTTTCCAATCCTCTCACACGACTAAGCTGTCATCTAAAATACCGCGTGTCTGTTATCTCTTTTTTGTATTATAACAGTCCTCTTGTTGTAAACGTTGATAACTTATGAGTTTATTTTTGTATCTGTGTTTGTATTCGATTATCATATAGATTCACACAGTTTACTAAAACCATTACGTTGGGTGCTTCGTGGTATCTAATATCTCTATGTGAAGCAAAGTAACAAAAATAAACACTTATTATGCAGTAAAGAAGGACATGGTCTTAAAATCAGAATAACTACCTACAATTTCTTATATATTGATAGACGCACAAAATATCAATGCCAGTTTTGGCCCCCAGTATTTAGTATTCAGTAACTCCTTAAAATAATAAACTATAATATGGATAATTTAACTATTTCTCAACCAGTGAACTTCTTCCTTACAAACTACAATCTTCTTTTTACTGAGGTGAGTCTTCCTTGGTAAGTTAAACATAATTTTAATTTCAAATGCTAATAGGCACGACTGATTCACCATGGTTTCGTAATTTAGCTATATTCAAATTTAAAAAAAGGTGGATTTGCATTATTCTTAGAAGAAATGTTAAATGTGTCTAAATTTGTAATAGTATAATTACAATAACTGATGCCAAAAGCACTAAAACAATTTCGTATATAAATATTTCCACCCTTTAATAATAGAATCATCCATCAATTGTCAACCAAATAAACTTATTGTAACCAAGAAGGTATAATTCCACTTTTAGCACAAAAATTTTACTTATAAGGGGTAAACATTTTTTAAAGGTAAATAAAAATTACTGGATAAGAATACCTCCTGCATCAATATAATATTCGAGAGCTACTTCTTACCTTCAAAAAAAAAAAAAAAAAAAAAAAAAATCCCGTTGATATATCTATAAAGTAGGAATTTGGTCCTATCTTCGAATACTTCAAAACAATAAGTACAAAAATACAAAGGTGTGGAAACCGCTGAGATATGGTAGAACACATGCTTTATTAGACAGCACCAAGATAAAAACGTCTGTACACACAATGAATATGCAATTTTATACAATGATGACTCTCTAAAGGCAGTTTTCTTTCTGTGGCCAAGATTATGGGCATAGAGTAATGATTTCTTAAAGAAGACCTGACCACATTGTTGGCAAATGTATAATGGTATATTTATCGGAGTTTCATGAACAAATACGTATGTTATTAGCAAGCCCCATGTGGAGAAATGATGAAAACATATGGCACAACGGTACTGCGATGAACTAACCGAAAACATGCTGATATAAGGAAACTTGTAACTGTCGGACCACATATACACTTCTCCACTACAATATAGTTGGTTTTTACACTGCACAGAACCAGTTTTGGTTTGTTTGTTTGTAGGATAACTTCTGACCTGCAAAAGAAATATGGAAAAAATGTTCAGTACTTATTTTGGTGATTAGGTTTTACTTTATCTCCTCTCACTAATATGAAGACCACAATCCCACGGAACAGGAATTCCATACTATCATAACAACTATGTTATTTGGAACGAACTTATTTAGCCAAATTGTCTCACTGAGAAATGCATTTCTTACAACATGGCACGTATAAATAGTTTAGTATGAAACTTGTTCTGACAAGAAGATGCTGACAGAAATGAAATCGTCGATTATACCTTGCATAGTCAAGTAAACCAAATTTTATTTCTTCACTTTTCTTGAATTTACACCACTACATCCGAGCTCATGCCATTCCGTTGACCAAAATACAGGGTGGTCAGAAATTCACTCATCGGCGGGTAAGGGCAGTGTTCGGGACGTTGCACTAACGAAATAAATACAAAAAAAATCTAGTAAAAGTCGTACCGTTTTTGAGTTATTCGCAGCTAAAGTTGGCCAATAAGAGCGCTGCGCGGGCGAATTCAAACAGCCTTCCACCGGCGGTGTTGCCAAGCGTACTCGAGGCATGCGACCGCCACAGAAAACGAAAAGAAAAATTCTCTTCCGAAGGGGGGATCGAACCCGCAACCTTCAGGTTGAGAGTTTGCCGTCTTACCGACTACGCTGCCAAGGCACTAGAATTTCACTGTTTTTAGAAGCCCGTAGGGCGGACTGTTTGTTCGTAATCGGAATTGATCGGTAATCCGCGACATTTTTCGGGAAGTCGGTGGTGGGGCTAGAGGATTCTTTTTTATGGGAATTGTTTTTTAATTAGTTGATTTGCTTGCTAGATTAATCTTTAATTTTTGTACAAAAATCGTTTAGTTACTGGCACACACACACAAAAAAAAATCCTGTAAACTTAATTTATTCGTTGCAAAGAAGCTTCTTTTATTCCATGTAATCGTATTTCACTAGATTTCGATCACAACATTTTTATTGATTAACGCGAATATCCTTGCTACTATTTTGCAACAATAAAACAAAAAAACAATAAACTTTTGGAAAAAAGAACATTAAACCCATTCTATCGTTTGTAACGTAACTTTCTCTGCTGCAAAAAGTCTGTTCTTATTCAAACAAGTTGTACAGTTTGGTAACGTGTATCAACTCGCTAACGCGCGGCAAGCCGCAAAAGATAAACAAGCTGTTACTCACTGAAAGCCCTTTTGTCACCGATACAAAACCAAATTACTGTACAGTAGTTTCATTCCAACTTGACGTTATCAGTCGCAACATTGAAAGCCAACAGGGATTTACTTACAATAAACGTCAACCCGCAACAGTAACCGTAGTAAAAATGTATCCCAATAAACAACAATAACTTACAGCAACTGCTCAAAATGTCCTCCCTCAACTGCAATACCGGCACGACAACGCTAAGTTACTGAATTTGCGAGTCTTCCAAAATTGTAACTTTCTCTAATTTCTTCAAAAGCTAGGATTATCCTAGCCAAAAGTTCTTCCTCTGTTTCTACTTCAGTCTCATAATCAATGGCCTTGACAGCTCCCCAGAGATAAAAATCCAATGGGTTGTTGTCTGGTGACCGAGCTGGCCAGTGAATTGGGCCTCCTCGACCAATCCACCAGTTAGGATACAATGCACCTAAGTGTTGTCGTACCGGTACTGCAAAATGCTGCGGCGCGCCGTCATGTTGAAACCACATGTCATTACGAATTGCCAAAGGAACGTCTTCTAAGTACAACAGAAGGACGTTTTCATGAAATAAGAAGCGCCATTTAAACGTTGCCGAAGTAGAACAGGGCCTAGTACAGGGCGTTCGCCGGGAAACGCAACCCACTGTTAGCGCTACAAGGAAGAAACTGCTCGCGGCGAGCGAGCGGTCAGCTCCCGGCATTGTTCGACCGTCGGCCGCGGACTATTTCATAAACTTGTATGTGCTAAGCATTTAAATGTGACGTAATTCATTAGCTTACCTTATAAAAGATGCTGGAAGTGTTGACACTCTTGTGTAATGCACATTTCACATCTTCTGAACATATTTCGAGACACACGCTGCCCTAACTGACTTAATGATTTTTTGGGTGACTGTTCTAGTCGAAAAGCGATATCGTCAATTTTCTCCTCTGTGAGAATACGGTTGACCGACAGTCTCTTTTTGTTAAAAAATGAACCCGTTTCTCTTACTTTTTTAACCAGACGCAGAATTGTTGATTTAGCTGGCAGTAAAGCGCCAGGATATTCGCGACGAAATTTACTGCGACACTTTTTAAACGACTTCTTCTTCACATATGTATCATAGAGAAATATTCTTTGTTGCAAACTGTAACGTACCATAATTTTACTCACACTCAAACACGGTACAGATTAGTAAGAGTATGAAGCCCCAAACCAGCCAAACCGCAAAGAAACGTTTATTCACAACACTCATTAATAAGAGACTGAAGTCACAAACTAGCTACAATGCAAAGAAACCGTTCTTAACAATGTAAGGGTCACTGCACTGCACTGTTGGGGCAGCGGAGGTGTTAAACAGTGCGGTGATTCACGGTGCCGTGTGGCGGAAACTGCTGGCTCCGCTGTCCGAGCAAGTTGCCGACGGCAACAGACTGGGAGGGTTGCGTTTTCCGGCGAACGCCCTGTATAAACTCGCCCAAAATACCAAATTTGTGTTGGTATGACTTGACAAAAATTGCATGCGGATTTTCGACATCCCAGATATGGCTGTTTCGGCTATTAAAACACTTCTCCCTGGTATAGCACGCCTCATCCGTCCACAGCACCTTCCTTTCAAAGTTTGGATAATCGTTACATTGCTGCAGGTAACACTGTGAAAACTGAACTCGAAGTGGAAAATCGTCTTCCTCCAAATCTTGAACCTTTTGAAAGTGAAAGGGATGTAACCCTTCGTCGTGAAGGACGTCCAAAAGAGTGGCATGTGAGGCCTGGTAATTAAAAAACAACAAAAATGACCCTATTGAAAGGCTGTATTTAAACGGAGAATTTGAGGGATCACTTAGATTGGACGTATCTGCAATGCGTTGGCAATGACCCTAGAGCTTATGCTCGGATTATCAGCAATCATTTACAGGACATTGTCTTCAAATCCTACACTCCGCCTGAACCGATTTCGTCCGGCGTCGGGCCTGTGGACAACAATACTTCCCGTCTCCCTCAACCTTCTGTCAACCAACACAAAAGTGTTGGCCGATGGAATCACACAGTTAGGAAATCGAGTCGTGTAAATCTTAACTGCTTCGGCCCTGCTTTGTCCAGCAGCGCCATACGCCAAATGCATATCGGCGTACTCTTCAAACGAAAATTGATGACGTTGCGTGATGACAGTGTCTTTATCAGTAAGTTGCGTTCGACTGCGAGACTTCTTCTGGTATGGTCCTTTAGCCCCACCACCGACTTCCCGCCCTAGTGGCTTCTAAAAACAAGGAAATTCTAGTGCCTTGGCAGCGTAGTCGGTAAGACGGCAAACTCTCAATCTGAAAGTTGCGGGTTCGATCCCCCTTCCGAAGAGAATTTTTCTTTTCGTTTTCTGTGGCGGTCGCATGCCTCGAGTACACTTGGCAACACCGCCGGTGGAAGGCTGTTTGAATTCACCCGCGCATCGCTCTTATTGGCCAACTTTAGCTGGGAATAACTCAAAAACGGTACGACTTTTACCAGATTTTTTTGTATTTATTTCGTTAGTGCAACGTCCCGAACACTGCCCTTACCCGCCGATGAGTGAATTTCTGACCACCCTGTATTTTTAGTATACAATAAAATTGTAGAAAATTCGTGTCTGTATATTATATTTACTAACAAAAAAAATAACTGCAGCGTACCCTACAGACGCTGCACATGCCAAAAACGTAAAATTAGGAACTTTCGTCAAACTGTCTGTAAGTAATATTCGTGCGTCACGCAAAAATTAATGGATGGATTTTAACGAAATTGCAGACATTGATAGCTTTTGTCAACGATAAGGATCCAGGATATTTTTATCCTGGTACGCTCGGAAGTTCTCGAAGATAGAGACTCCAACAACCTTAAATTTTGAAATATTTTCTCTCTGTCCACGCATGCATGAAAACTAACAGGCAGTAACAACACAATTCATAGTGATGGCTTATGTTGCCCTATAGGATGTTCGATACTTTTTATGCCGATCAGTTACAAATCTCCAGATGGTAAAGAGTCCCAAAAAAATAAGTTTTGATATATTTGTCTGCCCGTCCGTTCATGATGCAAAATTAAACGAACTTACAATAAAGTGAGTTTATGACACCGAGTAAAATATACAACAATTTCCACCCAAGTTAGTAACATTTTTCCAGTTAATTCAAGGGCCAAAAATGCAAATTTTCAAATTTTGTTCCATCTATGTATAGAAAAACATGCTTTGACGAACGTTTCGTCACTTCGTGTATATGTTTTTCTTTTTAAATTCCTGTTTTTTATCAGTCATCACGATCGGCTCACCAAAAGTTAGTTATTAGGCCTATATATTCTTAGATTAATAAGTTATATTTTCTACAAGGAATAACAACTAGCTTGGTACCTCTGTTGTCAAGTACACTTTATTCAATCTGTTCAGA
Source organism: Vandiemenella viatica (assembly GCA_031002005.1). NCBI lineage: Eukaryota > Metazoa > Arthropoda > Insecta > Orthoptera > Morabidae > Vandiemenella > Vandiemenella viatica. Next base: position 280,607,073 of record CM061921.1, read on the forward strand.
AAAATGTTAACTCTGGCCACCGACCGAATATTATACCTACCTTTAACTATAGGTTCTTCCGAAGGTGCAAAGGTTCGTAGAAAGAAGCAAAAATCGTTCTCTTCTCACAATGATGTAACTTCAGTGAGAAAATCTCTTCACACCCGAAGTAGTGACTGACTAGTGTTTTTTATTATTATTATTTCTGTCTTATTTATTTGTAATATATACCTCTGTAATTGTATAATGTGCACTATGTTTCTGTTATATTTATGGCCTGTACCCTTTGTATTCTACTATAGACCTTAAAGATAGATAGATAGATAGATAGATAGATAGATAGATAGATATGTTCACTTTGATCCCATGTGAGAATAATCTCGGGGATGTGGAACAGTACATACACTTATTAGTAATGTCAATATTACTATATAATTGATAATATTATTATATATTGACAACAAGTTAGCAACAACCCATTAGTATAACCAATATCTCCTGTAATCTACAAATACAATCCCGTGTTAATTAATACTTATTATGTGGAAAAGTGTATACACTTGTTACCAGCATCTAATAACCAGTTATTTTCTTACCAACCAGTTACCATGATATGTTTCACTGTAATTTGTGACTACATATTATATTATGTTAGTTGCTATTTATGTGGAACAGTACACAAACCTATTAGCAATATCAATTATATTACCAACAACTCATAAGCAGTCAGTTACTGTAAAACCTGTTAGTATGATAATTTTTCACAGCAGTTTTTGAGTGCATGCTATCCCATGTTAGTTCCTATATATGAGTGAAATTTTGTAAACAGTGTAATTACTTCATATATCATTTTAGTAATTGTGAATAATTTTGTCACCTTCCCCTTCCATACTACTATTTTATCAGTCATTCTTAGTTACCAAATTCCAAGAAGAAAATTCTTTCACAGAGTAAAATGGGTTCTGAAGCAGAAACTCTTTCAGTTTGGACTTAAAGTAGTTGGGTTTTTGTAGATAACATTTAATTTCTGTTGGTAATACATTGAATAAGGAAGCTCCAGTAAATGTTAACCCTTTCTGTACAATTGACAGTGATTTGTAATCCTTGTGAATATTATATTTATTCCTAGTATTGTGGCTATGTATGTCAGCATTAAGATTGAAGTGTTCAGGATTTTCCACTACAAATGATAGTACAGAGTATACATACTGTGCTGGCATTGTTAGTATACCCAGGTTTTTAAATAGATTTCTGCACGACGTCTGTGGGCTTGCTCCACAAATAGTTCTTATAGCACGCTTTTGCAATTTAAATACCCAATGTGCTTGTGACGAGTTTCCCCAGAATGAGATGCCATAAGTGAGCAGGGAATGAAAATATGCAATATATACTAACTTTCTGGTTTCTATATTAGCTATTCTAGATATTACCCTCAGTGAAAATGTTGCAGAATTCAGTTTTTTAAGAAGTTGTTGAATATGCTGTTTCCAGTTCAATTTGTTATCTATATATACACCCAGGAATTTTGTGAAACTGCTTTCATTGATTGCTTTTCCTTCTGATATCACATTATAGCTGACCTTTGTTTTATTTTTTGTAGCAAACTGAAGTAACTGTGTCTTTTCTACATTAAGTATTAGTTTGTTGGCATTAAACCACCTGTTAATTTTCTTTATAACATCATTTGCTGTGTTTTCGAGGTTTTGTGCTGATGGGTCTTTCAAGGATATGCTAGTATCATCTGCAAAGAGCACCATGTGTTCATTATCACCTAGTATATGTGAGAGATCATTTATATAGATTAAGAACAGCAGAGGGCCAAGAATTGAACCCTGCGGCACACCACATTTAACTATACCCCATTCTGAGTTTATAACATCTCCTGTATTAGCATCTTTCAGTGATACACATTGCTTTCTATTTTCCAGGTACGATTTAAACCAATGTCCTGGCTTACCACTAACTCCATAGTGGTCTAATTTACCTAGTAGAATCTCATGATCAACACAGTCAAAAGCCTTAGCAAGATCACAGAATATACCTAGGGAATTTAATTTTTTATGCATTGATTCCAGTACGTCGTTTACAAAAGCAAAAATTGCTGAATCTGTTGAAACGCCTTGTCTAAAACCAAACTGTACTTTACTGAGTAGGTCATTCTTTTGTAGATGTGCATACACCCTTCTGTACATTGCTTTTTCAAAGATTTTTGAAAATGCTGGTAGAAGTGATATCGGTCAGTAATTTTCAATCTTTGAGGTTTCACCCTTTTTATAAAGCGGTTTGATTATTGACTTCTTGAGTGAGTCAGGAAAGATACCTTCTTCAAAAGAACTATTACATATATGACTAATAACTCTACTAATGCTGGTGTTACATTGTTTTACTACATGGGTTGAAACCTCATCATAACCAAATGACTTTTTATTTTTGAGGGATTTAATAATTTTTTAAATTTCATTTTGACTGGTGGGAAATATAGACATAGGTGCTGTCTTTGGTGACAAGGATTTAAGTATTGCTATAGCATCCATATTCCCAATATATTTTCCTTTTATTTTTTCAGCAACTGTTAAGAAGTAGTTATTGAAAGCACTTCCTACATAACAGGGGTCAGTTACAAGCTTATCATTAATGCTTATAGATATAGGTTTATGTTCAAGGGATGATACAGTTGTTTCTCTTTTAATAATGTTCCAGATACTTTTTATCTTATTATCTGAACTACTAATCTCATTGTTTATGGCCAAACGTTTAGCTTCTTTTATTACTTTGGTTAAAATTCTACAGTAAGTTTTGTAATGTTGTCTGAGAAGCATATTATCAGTATTCCTAACTTTTACATACAATTCCCTTTTATGTCTGCAAGATGTTTTAATACCAACTGTAACCCAATTTTTGTTTACTCGTTTTTGACCAGTTGAAGCTAGTTTTGTAGGGAGACACCTTTTGTAAATTTCTAAAAACCTTTGGTGAAAGTAATTGAATTTATTGTTTACCCCTTTTAATTTATAAACAGTGCTCCAGTCCTCATTGAGAAGTTCATCATTTAATGTTTTTATTGAATTGTTCTTTAATGGCCTAACTCTGACAAATCCTTTCTTTTTGTTATTTTCGTTTCCCACAACATCCAAAGTAATTATTTGAGCATTATGGTCTGACAAACCATTTTCCATTGGAATTGATCCATGTGTTTCTAATTTATTGTGCTCTACAAAAATGTTATCAATAATGGTACTACTATCTTTTTGTGCGTGAAAGCAATAAATGATGATGATTAGCGTACTTTTAATAAAAACTGCTATTACTCTTCTAGTTGCTCCTCGTCTCGAATGATATTAATATAAAATATTATTCTTTCAGCTTTCTGAACCCATATTAACTTAGCTAATTTACTGTTATTCACATAAATACCGGGGAATGCGATTACTAACACGCCATTACTGCTCCTGGTGGCCGAAAGAAGTATTCCCCATACATATCTGCCTAAATGCATGTAATTAGAAAACACAATCCAGATCTTTTTTTAAAGAAACAGATCTATATGTGCAATTTGACAAAATATCTTAAGCCTAAATTACAAGTTTGAACCAATCTTTTTCCTGTAAATTCAAGTGTTACTTCGGTATATCTACTTTTGCACATAAATGAATTGCATATAAATAAAAACTAATTGATCATCATCTAACTGCTTGTTAAAGAAAATCAATTATTCATTTATATTGCCTAGTAGTTAAAAGAGAGAAAACAAAGAAAAAATATAAGAAAAAGATTTACACCTCGTTGACGTAGAGGTCATTAGAGGCGGGAAAGGATTGGGGGGGAGGTAAGGAACGGGGAGGAATTTGGACACGGCATTTTAAAGGAAGCATCCCAGCATTTGCCTGGAGTGATTTGTGGAAACCATGGAAAACCCATATCTGGATGCCTGGACGGGGATTCGAAACGGTGTCCTCCCGAATGAGAGGCCATAGCTCTACTGTTATTTAAGGAATTAAAAAGATGACGAAAGATTACTGTCGACCTCCTTCCCCCCCTTGGTGAAATTATGCCTGCCCCACCCCCCAATTTGATTACACGTAATTGATGGACGCCCCTAAGGTAATTAATAACAAGAAAACAACATTTGGCCATAAAGGACAGAAAATTTAATTACAACGTCCATATGCTTCTACACATCCACCAGCCCGACACCTGCTATACCCTTAAAAAGTAAACCAAACTAATGATAGCGGTGTGTCGACCTCCGACACGTTGTGTCGTTAGAACTAACTTCTGTTGAGTTATCGCCAATAATAAGAAAAGTTTCGTTGCGTTAAATGTGCGGACCAATATGGGTCCTCATATGGCCCGACCTGTCTGCATCGCAAAATTGTTTGTATGGCATATATCTTTCAACAGATAAATAAACATTAAATGGTATTAAGTTTTATTGAATCTTACGTTATTAACAGTACTTATATACCGAGCGTGGTGGTGTAACGGATAGCGATCTGGCCTCGCATTCGGGAGGACGGCGGTTCAAATCCCCGTCCGGGCATCCAGATTTGGGTTTTCCATGGTTTCCCAAATCATTCCAGGAAAATGCCGGGATGCTTCCTTAAAAAGGCCATGGCCGAATTCCTTCCCATTCCTTGCCCCCATCCTTTCCCGTCCTCTAAAGACCTCGCTGTTGAGAGACGTAAAAAAAACCAGTACTTATAGTAAAGAGAGAGTTATTAAAAACTGTTTAAAACTACTTGTATATTGTTTCCGAGTTAGTTTCATTTGCAAAACAAGATCTATGAAATGAGTTTGCGTGATCGTAATGCTGGTGGAAAATTTGAGTTAGGTACTTGAAAAAAGCAAACGAGCTATCAAAAGGAAGCAGGTGCTTTAATAAAGATTTTAGTCTTAGGAAAAACCACAAACAATGTTTTTAAATCCTTGCGTTTTTCTTTTAAGACATTTATAGACCTTAGTTTATCATCATTAATAAATTGTCTTTATGTTTTGTTAACTTTTATAAATCATCAAATACAATATTTTTTAAATACAAATATTCATATCTTTTGTATTTCTTATCAATCATCAGAAATATACCTTCATTCGATTAACATACTTTGCAAAAAGGACAAGGGCCACGAAAAGATCTGCCGTCCGGAGCCTCGCAATGATTAAGGCCGCCGCTGCCTCAATGAACATGATGTGTACATCACAGAGATCCAGATAGAGCAGTGGTCCGCAACCTTTTCCCACTCGCGGCACGCCATAAGGGTATCCATAAATCTCGCGGCACACCTTACCGGTCGGGCGGCAGTTTTATGTTAATATTAAAGTAAATAATTTCACACATACCTTCAATTGACATTTGTGCCTGCTTAACTGCACACAAGTGGCTGATCCATGGAGAAATTTCCTCAACGACGGATTTTAGTCTTTCTCTCTTGGATGTTTTAATCTCAGTCAACGTCAACAAGCCCAATTCACATAAATATGTAGTTGGAAATGACAATAACACATTTACTGCAATGTCGGACATAGCCGGATATTCATTCCTTATTGTTTGCTAAAATGTATCTAGAGGAATATCAAAGTTCTGTCAGCTTTTTAATCTGCGAGTTCCTCTTGAATATTAATTGGAAGTTGTTCCAAATTTGCAACGAATGGATCACGAACCCAGTTGAAATCTTCAACACATTCTCCACGGAAATTTTTGAATCTGCCGCAGAGGTTCTAAATGTTGTATAACTAAGTCCATCACCATTTTATTACCATCATCAAGTGACCATATAGTCTGGACCATCTCACACGACCCATTTTCAATCCTCTGTAACCACAAATCTAGCTTATTTTCAAATCATTTAATCTTATCCATACTAATGAGAATATTTTCGTTCCCACTTTGTATTTTGATGTTCAGCTCATTCAAGTGTACGAAAATGTAGGAAAGATATGCCAACTTACATACCCATTCACCATTTGCGAATCAATCCGCGTATTTATGTCTTTCAACAGTCAAAAATGCCTTGACCTCTTCTCTAAGATCAAATATTCGCGTTACCATCTTTCCTCGTGACAGCCAGCGTGCTTCTGTATGAAGCAGGAATGTAGTGTGTTCTGAACCCATTTCTTGACATAAAACGGAAAAAAGTCGCGAATTTATGAAGTTCAGGACTTTTACTACTTCGTCCAGCACATCTTTCAGAGAAGGTGGCAGAAACTTAGCAACAATGGCTTCGCGGTGAATGAAAAAATGATCGCGTCGTAGGTAGGGATTTACTTCGAGTACTTTAGCTGCAAATCCAGTCACTGGGCCTGTCGTATCAGCCGCTCCGTCTGTATAAACACTAACGCAATCCTTCCATGTTAATTCATTAAGGAACAAATATTCATCAGTCCTACGAAATATTTCTTTGCAAAAGAAGAAGTTACTTACAATCTAATATCTGTGGACTTGCCGATCTGAAGTGAGAACTCCTGACTGTTGATTTTCTCCTTCATATCGTCTTCAATATCACGTGACATATCGATAACTCGGCAATTGATTGTGTCAGCAGAAAGAGGATTTTTTTTTAATTTCACTAGCAGATTCTAAACCCAGAACTATACTCGCCATCTCTTTACAAACAGGTTTTAACAGCGTTTCAATTACTGTATGTGGTTTCTAGGTCTTTACGATAAGTTCGGCTGCCTTATAACCAGCTTCTTGTACTTCTTCCGAAACAAGTGCTGAAGCGGTCATGAACGTTCTTTGTTTTTTCCTTATTTTCCAACAACCGACGAAAATAACTGACATCTTTACTTGACAGAGAAGAATGTTTTGTTGACAAATGTCGTTTCAATTTACTGGGAACCATAGCAGCGGTACTGAGTTTTTCAAAACAAACGATACACTCGGGAACTGAAGACGTTATTAGATCACACCAAAAAAAACATAGGATAAGTAGTTATCACTATCTTTCCGCTGAATCAACTTTTGTTTCTTTCTTTCTGGCTCAACGCTTTCACTAGTTGCACTCATAGACGGAACACCCGGTTCAAGGAATTTGTCCATATTGAAGAAATAACATTGTCTGCTAATTGTAATAGAAAATATCAAGACCAATTACTAAGGCCTAAAACAGACGGAGCGACTTCCCGCCGCGCGGCGGTCGAAGCGGCGGCCGCCCCAACTGTTCACACGAGGCGGCGGTCGAGGCGGCGGGCGCCACGCGGACTCGATATTTGCCGCGTATAGCTCAGTTGTTTGTGGAACAATGGATATAGAAGACGAGCATGTAATGCTTCTATGGTTGCTGTACCGAAGATGGAACAGGAGAAGAAAAAATAGGCGCTATTGGATTCATCCAATACTATCAGAACGGAGTGAAAAGGGTTTTCTTTTATACCCTGTGGCCCCAATTAAAAAGGAATGAAGAAAAGTTTTTTTAACTTTACGAGGATGTTTTCGTCCTCTTTCAATGAGTTGCTTACCGCTGTAAGACAAGAGCTGCTTAAAGAAACAACCGTGATGAGAAGCAGCATACATCCAGAAGAAAGACTGGTCATTGCTTTAAAGTTAGAAGAAATCATTTTATTTATTATATCGTTCATATTATGGCAACTCGTCACATTTCTTTGAGCCAACCAACCGTTCCAACTGTATTTTAAGATTCAAATCTATTGATAATAATGCGATTAAGATCAAAGTTTAGATAAAATTCATTGTTGGATCAATAGATAACAAATTTCAATATATAAAAGTACCGGTATAAAATAAGATCAGGAAGTTATTAGAAAAGTAAAAAAAGAAGTAATTAAATTTGAATTCTTTATTTATTTAGCACAAGAAAAAACGACGACATCAGTGCTTGTGAATTCATTTTTACCTAGTAAAATCAAAAATATGAGAACGCAATCATAAAAAATAGGATTGTCACATTGTTTGGAAACGATCAGACACTCAGATTGTACATTACGGTTCAAAAGTACAGATTAAGTTAAAACGTAAGATAAAGTTTCGGTGCTGGATCAATAGAAAAATATAAAATTTGGAGGTCTAAAATGGTGTATTATTAAAATAATATGAAATCAGGAAATAATTTCAAGAAAAGTAAAAAATTAAATTAGAATTTTCACTGTGTGTGTTTAATGTAATGGCATATTAAATGTTTTACATTTGAACACTCAAGTGTAATGATACAAAAAGGGGAAAAAAATCAATTCCTGATTTATCTTCAGTTGGCTGTGTCGCCGCGCCGCCTCCACGCCGCGAGTTCAAAACAGACGAGGCGGCGCCGCGCGCGGCGCCGCGCGTAAGTCGCGTGGAAACCATGCGCCGCGCGCGGCGGCCGGGGCCGCGCGGCATCGTGTGTTTTGCCCCATTTAATTACATTGGACCATGCGTCGACTCGACCGTCGACTCGACCACCGCGCGGCGCAAAACGCCTCGTCTGTTTTAGACCTAACACAGTTTTCGGACCACTTCAGAGCACAGCTATGATGAACTGGAGTAATTGTAAGAAGCGGGATTTATACACTTCAAAGAAGTCACATATACCATGCCGATTGTTTTTACAGTGATGTCTAACAATGCGACGGTGCAACGGTACAGAAACAAAGTATTGTTGGAGAAGTACCGACAACGTAATAAAATAAGGCTTGGAAAGTCCTGCTAATCCAAGCAGTTTAGACTGAGGGAAAAGCACATACACAGTACATGCGGTAAATATAACAGAACCTCAAAGCGCAGCTGTAGAGGCGACAGAAAAAAAATGAATAAACAAAACTAACAGCACCTGTGAGTAAATAAATAACATTTAATTTCTTAGAATACGATAATACGTAACAATTCGCGGCACATAAAACTAAAATATAAATAATAAAAAACTTGACAGTTAATTACTTATAATGGGTAAAATTTCGCGGCACACTTTTCACCTTCTCGCGGCACACCAGTTGCGGACCACTGAGATAGAGTACAGAAACAGTTAAAGCTATGTTGACCATATCAACAAACTTTTCCATGACGTGGCAAGAATTTTCAGGTAGTCTTGGATCCACACAAGATCTTCTGAAGAAGATTCATTTCCCTACCGAGCGTGGTGGGTGAACGGTAAACGTTCTGGCCTCGCATTCGGGAGGACGCTGGTTCGAATCCTCGTTGGGGCATCCAGATTTGGGTTTACCATGGTTTCCCCAAATCACTCCAGGTGAATGTCGGAATGCTTCCTTCAAAAGGCCATGGCCGAATCCCTTCCCTTTCCTTGTCCCCAATCCCATCCCTCCACTAATGACCTCGAAGTCGACGAGGCGTAAAGCCATAGGTAAAAAAAAAAAAATCATTTCTCTGAGAAATACCACTGATAAGAAGTTGGATGTAAAATCAGGTACCGTATCATTCAAAACACAAAATATATAAGAATGATAAATATGATTCCTTAAGGTTAACCTAATCTTTAATCATATAACTTACAACAGTGCAACGCGTCGTTGAGACAGATATCGAAAGCGTCCCCGAATCCAGTGAAAATATTCTGTCAACCCTACTTTACACCCCACTCTATTTCTTCCCTGGTCATGAGACGGTGATTCATGGCACTCACTTCTTTGCATCCTGTGACTATTGCTGTAAGTAGACTGTCCTTCCTTTTCCATCTATTGTGTCTATATCTTCTCTTTCCGCAATATCGTCCCTATTTTCTTCTCCAACCCTTTCATTATCATTTACTTTCGGATAATCACTTTGTTGTCATCTTCATTTATCTTGGAAAAATATTATGATCTCCTTACACAATATTTTAATCACCTTTTCTTGTATGTCATTTTCTTCTTCCTCCTCACCTACTGTGCTCTCATCCTGTGATTATTTATTTTTAATATCTATATTATATCTGTTAATTTCCCCTCCTTCATTCACCTTTAAATACGCTTGAAAGTAATGTTTGTCCCCTGGACCAGAAGAGTTTGTTACATGGTTCAATTACTCAGTGTTCTTTCTATTAACCCTAGCATTAGTGGATCCATCCTCCTCAAACTCTCTTTTTTGGATAGTTATTTCCCCATGCTCTAATATTATATCTTCTCTCATAGACATCCCTTCCATTTCAAACCTCTCTTGTGGTCCACTATTCTTTTCTGCCCCTGGCAGGAACAAAACAGTGATATTTAGTCATTTCCCGGCTGCTGTGTTCTTCTTTGTGTATCTGTTGACTGTGGTGCATTATTTCCCGCGCTATCAGGTCTGTTGCAAAGCCTTTTATGTTGGTTTTGGCGTCTCCGCTAACTGTGTCCTCTTACTTGACTCCTGCCTGGCCTGTTGATAGAATTTGGTCTGTCTCAGCGATGATTAATTTCTTCTCTTTTACCTCGATCATTAAAGTCGTCCCTATCAACATGCTAGTGCTGTCTTTTCTTTCCCATTGTCTCCTCCTGCAGATCTACAGTATCCAACATATTAATAGCGCCAGCTACATTATCTATTTTATAGCTGATAAAAATCAGCTGTGTTTACTCAGACATCCTGTACACTATGATTCTTATATACTCCTTATCACCGTACTGTTGATCCAGGTAGTTACATCTTGCTAAGCAAATCATAAAATAATTTTGTTGTGTCTCTCTGCTTGCTGAATATTTGGGTCCTTACATTAAATCTGATTTTACTGAAATCTGTCGTTCTTGAAGCATTTATATGTCCCATCACCTTCAGGAGTGCACTACTCTTCAGGGGTTTGTACGCCCATTCCGCTTAGCCATCAAGAAAATTCCAAAGGTTTCAAGGTTATTCAAAAAATCAATCTAGTATAGTCCTCTATTATCGTAAAAGTCTTCTAATTAGAAATTTTCTTCCCACGAATTGGACTGACCACATCCGGTTCCCCACATCCCTGGGTATCTCTTCAACTCTTCCTTCAAAAGCTCTAGTACTTGCACCCTTGGATTATTTCTACCTCTTGTTGATAGATCGCCCTGGTTGTTTGATAGTTTAATTTCTCTAGTCCTTTCATAATCCTTGTGCCACTTCCGTCAACCCTTAACCTCTGCCTTAACTTCCACCAGATTCTTGTCGAGAATATCAACATCATCCTCAACCACCTTAATTCGCAACTTGTCCCATCTCGTCTGTAACACCTTCAATACTCCCCTATTCTTGAAATTTTTTATACTCTGCTTCTTCTTTAAAATGCCTTGTTTGGGTCCTTAATTCTAGCCCTTGGTCGAAGCAACCATGTCGTATTTCTTCCAGCCAGGAACAGACGGTCAAGACTCTGTTGTTTATCGCGAACCTTTCGTCAATATCCTTTCAGAGCAGCATTTTTCTCGTTAATAATAGCTTGGAGAGCTCTAAATTTGTCATCTTATTCTGCTCGAAGTGCACTAAATTTTCCATCGATATTACTTTTAAGAGCTCCATTATCTGTTCTGAGTTCACTGATACTACTCTGCATCCTACCCCTAAAACCACCTAGAATCGCTTACTTCTGTGTGTCACCCCTTCCATATCAGTCTTTTTTTCCCTTTATTTTCCGAAGGAAACTTCGATGAAGGTTATCAACATATTAACTGAGGTACCTTACTTGGAAGTATCAATAATAAGCAGTAATTGTAGGCTAAATAACCTCTTAACGAAACCAATAAATTGAAAAAAAAGAACGTTCATACACAAATTATAGTCCAGCGACAAACTTTCAGACTGAAATGGATTTAGTCATTCATCATTTTAATGCCGTAATTAACTGATTTCGCCAAAAGAAACTCCAAACAGCATACAAAAAAGCAATTCAAATTACTAGTAATGTATTAATACTATTTTCTATCTGTTATTTCCAACAGCCAGGCCCGCCGCTAGCTGTTTGAGCGCCCGCGTGAAATACCGATTATGCCGCCCCGTGTCTAACTACAGTCAGAGGTGGATCTAGGAAATTTCCGAACCGGGTCAGAGAGATTTGCCGCCCCCATTGCTGTCGCCCGCCCGGAGCAGCTGTTGAGCTAAAAAAAAAAAAGGTCGCCCGCTAGATAATACGCTCCAAATTTCGTGACGGTGACAATGGGGTGGCAACTAACGCGGGGTGGCGACTGTCGTGTCGATCACTCGTTTTGCCGCCCCCCTCGATGTATCGCCCGCGTGCGGTGCACGCCTTGCACGCCCGCTTACGGCGGCCCTGCCAACAGCCAAGCTAAATAAAAATACTCAACATGAAACATTTAAGGTCGGGCCACACTAGTCCGCATCGCACCGTCACTTTTCTTATTGTTGTCGCTCACTCGATTGAAGGGAGTTCAAACGACACCGCGTGTCGGCCGACACTTGGCCGTGTGCTGGCCGAGATTAGTTTGGTTTATTTTTTAACAGTGCGGGCCGGTGTTGGGCTGCTGTCTGGCTGGTCGATATAGGGAATGTATAGAAAGAGTTCAGAAATTTCCGGTGCTTTACGACTAAATATTGTTTTAGACTTACTGATTGCTTTATAAAAGTGTCCTTTTTTTCCAGCCTCACTTCAGGTTCATCAGATGTTCGTAAAATGTAGGTAGAGTCCTTGCATGTTCGCATTAACAAATCAAAGCTTTCCCAGAGGTGAAAGTCGATTTTAAGTCCCGTAAAAATTACATCCGAGCTCCGGATTTTGAACAAGGGACCTTCCGTACCCAAATCACAAGCCGCAAGCATCTGAATATGGAAGTACTGAAAAATATTTTTGATTACATCCAGATTTGTCTTCTGACACAGATGGTTACGGCATACGATTGGGGAATTGAAATTCCCTAGTTCAAATCCCTGTCTCAGCTCTAATTTTTATGGGTCTTAAAATTGACATTCACCTCTGGCAATGCTTTGATTTGTTAATTCTAAGATTCTAGAACGCTCCGTTGTTCGAATTTCATGTTAATCTGTAGTTTTCCTCTTCAAATTAGGTGACAACAATAGAGGTGTACTGCGCGGCCGATAAGTAACTCTGTGACTAGAATTTTTAGATCACATGAAATTGTTATTATTTTACAGAATCTTTGCGGTCTGCATTTAAATAAAAATGTATAATATCCTTATTATTTTTTGTTAAAAAAATATTTAGCGAATCTAAAGGAACTTCAACCAAAACAAACACATTAAATGTGAAGTGACTGACGCTTGACATTTAATCTTGACTATGTAGAGATACACGAGAATCTTTCAATCCAGTGTGACGATCATTTGTTAAAACTGCTTTGGAATACTATTTTTGTCCATAAGAGATCAAACAATTAGGAGATAACAGGAGTCAGACAAAAAAAAAAGTATTTTAACGTACTTCATTACTTACACAGATTATAAAGTACAATACTCTATAATAAAGTACGGGTGGTAGCCGCAGCTACGATACCCAAATCACTTTTAAGGTAATTTTTTAACATTAATTCCTTGAAACAGTGAAGGTTATACGTTAAAGGAGACTGAAGGCCGAGCAGGAACCCGTCCGTCACACGGCCGTGCTACGGACCAGTGTGGACACGAGGGGGGCAACCCGACACTCGGTCGAGTGTTGGTGGGGTGACGGCGCGGGCTTGGCTCGGTCTAGTGTGGTCCGACCTTTATAGTCAAAGGATCAGTCAGGAATAATTCTAGAAACGTAAACTTAATTGATATAAATTTCATTTTTCTGTTAATTGCTGGAAATTCCCTTTCTTTTTTCTCTCTTGTAAATTAGCTGAAATAGCTACCTTCCCATAATCTAGTATTGCCTTCTTGAAGTCTTGTTTCATCTCTCCCTACTGCAAACAACCGTCCGATCTGCGTCCTGCGATGCTACACCAGCGATCAAATTAATTCGTGCTGCTAAGGATATCTTATAAAGGCAAACTGATTTACTTATGCAGCTTCTGTTGTGCAAGTTGAGAAATTTATAGACAGCTTCTATATCTCTTACTTTCTTCTCTTAAATTAAGACGTCATTGTCACTGTTGTGCCATGTCGAAACATCAATGTTATGGCAAATACTTTGGTACTTCGGGTAAATGTCTATCTTTTTAAGTTTCCTGTTTTAATCTGTAAACATAATCGGCTCACCAAAATATCGTCATAGCTTTGTAAGTTATGAACGAAAACTAGCTTGGTACTTGTGTTATCAAGTATAATTTATTCTATCTGTTCAGCAAAGGTTTCCGCTAGCCACCGACCGAATATTAAATCTACATTTAACTGTAGGCTCTTCCGAAGGTGCAAAAGTTCGTAGAAGGAAGCAAAATTCCTTTTCTTCTCATAATGGTGTAACTAGAGTGAGAAAATCTCTTTACACTTAATGTTATAAATAATCTGCCAAAACTTCCACTTGATCTAATGGAATATTATAGTTTTTTCCTCTGACCCCACAACTTCACCAATAACTTGAAATTAATCCTCACTATTATATTTCAGTAGCCGTAACAAGTCGTGTAAATAAACCGATATGTATGCAACAGTCCCGCTATTCTCCTGTCATCAAATAATTTTAATTAGTGTATCTCAACGATTTTCACCAATCCTTCAAACTTTAATGATGCTATAAATCACCTTCTTTTTTTTTTCAAATACTACTAATAATTCCACTTCTTTTCCCAATCATCGTCAATCCACATTTTTTATATGTCAGCGCACTCTCAATAAAACCTCTTACTTCTTGGCTAGTCTGTTCCTTTTCTCCTTGCTCATCGTCTCTAAAGACATTTATATTAAATAGCATTCTTTAATTTCCCTAACGCATGATACATTTTTTAATTTACTACAACTGTTACTAATCACCCGGTAGTGGTAAAATCTAAATACCTTTAAACATAATTCACATAAATATCGCAAAATGCAATTATTCATGCACCGTCGCCATCCTGGTGGCCGATGGACATACCCCCA
>CM061921.1:280622875-280668717 GCA_031002005.1 Vandiemenella viatica
GAAGATGATTATGTAGGCCTATTAGGAGTAACAAGTGTTTTTGATAATAAAATAGGTTCATTGTTAGGCTGGAGTTCATTACCATGATACACGTTTATAGTTTGATCATTAGAATCGAATTGAATAGAAGGAGTTAAGTGGTCATCACTGTTGGCTGGTTCAATATCAATTTCAAAAACTTTGGGACTAGCAGCAGGGTTGTTTTCAGTGTCACTCATTTCCATTTCATTTGATCTATTCCCATTTGCTTATCTAAATAAAAATTCAAATAAAAAAAACCCCCGGAACATCATTAAAATAAAAAGAAGGAAATATGTGTTCATTCACTGGTAGTTTGCTTACCAGTGAATGAACACTGTCCTTTATTGCTGTTCACTTACTGGTTACAGTCAACATTTTGTTCATTCAGTAAATTGTGCATGATCAGCAAGGTTTAGTAATAAAAAAAAAAACACTCGCATTTAAAAATTTCACTTCAATGAGGTATATTTGAGATCCAGTAACCCCTCCTAAACTCTAAACAAAGCTGTGTTGCAAAAATTAAAACTATTAAAAATGTACCTTGATCTTGCTTAATTGTAGTAACATATATTAGATGTACTACATGAACACAAAAAACTACGAAACTTGTTTCAAATTACGAGACACACTCTGCTTACCTTACTATTTTAGCACTGAAAGCACAGTCTCCATGAACAATAACAGTTTGCAATTTTTCTATCAGAATGTAATATGACTCAAACAAAGTGCAAATTAGATTCCAAAATGAAGTAGGAAGCCAGTGATACCAAACTAAAGGCTATACATAAAGAAATTTCCTTATTTTTAAACAATTTTACCATATTGTTCATTCACTTGGGTCTGTTCACTCACTGGTCAGGTTACCCTATTTATTTTTGTTCCCTCAGCCCTTATGATTCAACTGCACAAGAATTCCATCCCCCATGGTTTTTGGCTACCATTTGTTTACATTTCTCGCATCTGTTCTTCCTTTCTATACTTAGTCCACAACTTGTGTTGCGGCTAAATATTTAACAGCACATAGTCATTGTTCTCGTATGGCTGTTAATTAATCTGGTGTCACCTACATTATTTACTTATTTTCCCTCCCTATGTCACGTTTCATACTTGAGTTACCTTTTCATTCTTTGTTTTGTTAAAGTTTGGTCTTGCATCCTGTTCCTCCAATCGTATTTTTTATTAAATATTCCTTCAAATTGCCATACCATAAAACTTCTCTCGTCTGCATTCACTCCTCAGCTTTATTCTGCATTTAACATGTTCCTCTTCCAACAGTCCCCAGCACTCATATACCTAGTCATTCAGCTACACGGCCAAAAGGCCCAACAACCCTCACCCCACCTAATTTCGTGACACAGAATCCTCTTCCTTGCCTTTCCTGACTTTTTATTTGCTAGCTGTACCCGCGACATCGCCCACGTGGAAATCAAGATTTGTGCTATTAATTCACAGATAAACTATCAAACATATATGTATTTCCAGCAGCTTTGTTCATGTAGGGTGTTAAAGTAAGGACCTTCGTCCTAAACTGGTTACGTCACAATTGACACAATGCCAACACTGTTCAACCAAAACAAACTTTATTAATTTTTGGAAAATTTTATCTTTAATTTCTCTGCTTTCCAAAATGAAACATCCCCTATTTTACATACAAAATGCTAAGACCAAATGTGGTTGGTGAGCAGTAACTCTCTTGCCTCACATTTGGAAGGATGCAGGTTTGTATCCCTGTCCAGTATCTATTTGAGTTTTCCTTGGTTTCCCCAAATCACTGCAGGTGAATGCCATGGGGTGCCTTGGCCAAATTCCTTCCTATTCCTTGTCCAGTCCTTTACCGCCTCTAATGATGTCAATGAGGCACAAAGCCATAAAAAAAAAAAACGAATTCCAGGGACACTAATACTGTAAATGATTGGTTCTTGCTTATAGCTGCTACACCCACCTTCAGTATTTCCACGGCCCGTAACACTCCCAAATCCCAATTCTAATATTCCCTAACACTAAGCATCCCTCAAAACAGCTTATTAAATGATTTATGATGCTAAAATTTGTAACCATATCAAATAACAAAAAGTCGTGTGTAATTGTAATGAAGAAAATTATATTAATGTTATTGTAATGCTAATTGATGAACAATGTTTTTATTTCCGTGTTGTGTATAAACAAATAGATCAGATGGTTTGCCAACGTGTGAACATTCAACATACAATTGTCCATGAGAAAAAATGGATTTTCTAAATCCAATCCCCAAATTTACATTGTCCTTGTGATTGCACAGTACCAGAGCTGTAAACTTTTGAGTGCTGCAAGTTTCCCACACCGTGAACTCCTTGCATACTTCAACGACCACGGTCGGGCATGACAGTGAAACATTGTGTGTCTAGGAGAATGGGGGTCATGGCTTCTTCATAAGGATGGTACAAACCTCTATATAAAAAAACCTCAACCTCAAGGTTTGACCCATGCTGAGGAGGTGACTGGGTGATGACAATCACTCACTAGCAACCTCAGGGGCAACGGTGGGCCTGTACTGTATTAGCTTGGTGGCTACTTTTCTTGCAACAGGTCAAATTTTGCTCGAGACATTCTGCGCGAGACATTTTACGTTTTCTAAATTACATCTCTATATTGGGGCAAGTCTCCATCCTGAGCCTGGTGAGTGAACCATAAATAATCGGACTCAAAATAATTTTCTAATGATACATCTTACTTATAATACCCCAATTCTGATCTCCGCCATCTAAAGCTTGATGTTTCTCCACCTAGAATACACTCAATTCTAAGAAGTGGGTGAGGGTCGATACTTTTAGCTGTTAAATGTTTCCATCCTCTTATATTCTTTTGTTGATCCGTAACTGAATATCAATTTTAAAATTGTATAAACTCATAGGGAGGTCATAAAGAAAAAAGAAGGATAAATGAAAAAATCTTCCACAGCATGCAATGATGAAACTATATTGTTGAGACTTTGGTAAATTCACCAGATGCCCCCCCCCCTCCATGAGTGCCGAATCTAGGAGGGCTAGGGGGGAGGGGGACAAACTGAGACACCCAGTTAATTGGCGGGGCTGTTGAACCTTTGAACTTTTACTGTTTGCTTAGTTAGATATGGTGCTGTTATGTTAGTAGAAAACTAAAGTATTTGAAGATAAAGGGATCAGAAAGGAGGTGTCTTATAGGACAGGATTGAAACTTATCTGTTGTATATTTGGAGAAAATGGAAGCAACAGTGAAAATGAACAGCAGTTTTAAAATATATTGTTAATCTGGGGGATTCAGAAAAGTTTTTTTCCTCTTTTTCGGGGTTCTTTCAGCTCTGCAGCTGCTTCCCCACCAAATTCATGGAGGTAGAGTTTCACACTTCCAATTTATCTTTTTGCTCGTGGAGTTCTCCATGGTACTGATTAGATAGCAGTCTGAGTGAGTGGGTCTGGTGGGCTGTTCCATATGTTCAGCTTCGATGAAAATGCTCGACCTCATCGGAGATCAAACCCCAGTCGTCCAGACCACAGTCAGCCAATCAATTGGCAGAGCTATGTGGCCACATTTCATATAAGTTATGTGATAGGAATTCCAAAGGAATAATTTATGGATCCAGAGAGACTGTTTGAATTGGAAATCTAGCATCACTTGAATTTGTTCAAGCAAATAACAAAGAAGAAATGATACTACTTTTAGCTGTTAAATGTTTCCATCCTCTTATATTCTTGCAACAGGTCAAATTTTGCTCGAGACATTCTGCGCAAAACATTTTACGTTTCCTAAATTACATCTCTATATTGGGCCAAGTCTCCATCCTGAGCCTGGTGAGTGAACCATAAATAATCGGACTCAAAATAATTTTCTAGTGATACATCTTACTTATAATACCCCAATTCTGATCTCCACCATCCAAAGCTTGATGTTTCTCCACCTAGAACAAGATTTCATTTTTCTGATCATATACCCTGATCCTGTCTTAAAGTGATTCTCCTTTATTTTAGAGTTACATACCAAATGGGAAACTCTATTGCTGACTTTCTGCTCTCTGTCCCTCTGATACAGTTCTGTAGTACTTGAATTAATCAAGTTGGAGTGTTCAAATTTGCACATGTTATGTTATTTTATTGATCTGTAACTGAATATCAATTTTAAGTTGTATAAACTTATATCATAGGGAGGTTATAAAGAAAAAAGGATAAATGAAAAAATCTTCCACAGCATGCAGTGACGAAATTATATTGTTGAGACTTTGGCAAATTCACCAGATGCCCCCCCCCCCCCCTTGAGTGCTGTATCTAGGAGGGCTAGGTGAGAGGGGGACAAACTGAGACACCCAGTTAATTGGGGGGGGGGGCTGTTGAAGGGGGCGGTAGGCCTCTTAGGATGGGGCTGGGAGCCCCTTGTGACTAAGGAGCCCGTGGCATTTTTCCCATCCTGACACCCTATTGTTGCACCACTGACAGCATGTGGGGTGGTCGATGTTTACAGCTTGTCAAGTAGATGACTAATAAATTTTATTCACGGGAAAATAGATGCATGTGGCAGTCAGAACTGTCAGTTTTGACCCTATTTTGTTTGGGTGGCTAAAAACAATATTACCTAGGAACATGAAATTTGTCCCCAGTGTCAACTACAGCATATAGGGTTTGCAAATTTTGAGTGAAATAATCAAAAGGTTTTATTTTGAGTTTAATTTGCCATATACTAACTTATTTTAAATTCTCATAATTGAAAGTACATTGCATTCTAAAGATACTTAATAATTTTTACTGTAGCTAAATGATAGGATTTGCAGAGCATGCAGTAATGTGACACTGCATTAGAGTGAATTCTTATACTAAACCTGAATATATGTCAGTCATTGATTTTTGTGCCAAGCGACAGATATCTGACATACACACATACGATATGTGTGTTGTCATTAGAGTATGGAACCGTAAGAACATAGTTAACCAGTTTTGACCTTTATGTATATCCTCCATACCTCCCCTTCCCTCCCTTTCCCCACCACCCAGTTTCCTTCCACTGTTTTCTACCTGTGTTTTGTACCCTTAAACTTTCCATTACTATTTTTTGTAATTCCACTGCAGTTTTTCATTCTAGCTGTTAGGCCCGGGACATTGTTCCCACAATCAGTTTAACATATAATTTTGTTGCAAACTCCTACCCCAAAATTCTATAAAATTGAGAAAATATTTTTATCGTACTTTACAATTCAGTTGAAAATGTTATATCTATCAGGGTTAAGGAAATGAAAGTCTCTTAATGCTTAGTGAAGTGTGCACTTTTAAAATATAAACACTGTTATTTGCTCACAATCTAATTACTTATAGGTGTAGGTAATTGGACCACAAAATTTTTGGTTCTTCACAACACTTTCGGGTAGGGAGGAGTAAATCAGAAGCTTAACCCTCACTTTGTTTGTTCCAATTCATTGCTTTTTGTAGTTCACAGTATTTTCTGGTTATTAAAATGCACGGCACAGGTTCCTCTTGTCTGACAGAAGAATCATGTCATCACTACTCATGGGTGCACATCATTCCCTCAGATTACATCTCCACGTGGGGATTGCTCGAGGAGGAATAATTAAAATTTATAGACACATCCTGAATTCAAAGTGTGCAAAGGGGAAAGATTAAATAAGACGGGTTGGTAAGAGTTAAAATTGACATGGAAATTCTAAATGACCATCTATAGCCCCATATTCATCACCCAGTTCCTGCCTGTGCTTGATTCATTAACCAAATTGTTCAGTGTAAGCATAACTTCCTTTGTCCCATCCCTGAAATGTGCACCTTTTGCCCCAAAATCCTACACACTGTCCCCTTGTAACACATCTTAGAATTTCGCATAACGAAATTAGTTGCTGTGATAGCAGGTTCAGTTGAAGTATATGGGAACACCCTTTTAAAGACATTTTTATAGTTAATTTTTGATAATATTTCCCAGTAATATGTCCTAAATAAGTATTTGTTCAAGTATAAGCAGTAAATTCAATAGTTAAATTCATTTAAACAGCTGATCAGAAACTTAACCTCAGATTTGTATAGGTAGTGTTTGACTTTCATTTAGTTTCAATAAACCAAGATATTCGTTAGTTTAAAAGATGTTTAGGTAGATATATAGCCAGTAGATAATTAGTTTTGTTATTAAAAGATCTTACTTAGAGTCTGAATATGTTTGAAAGTGATTTGCCGGTTTTGAATTTTATCACGTAATTTTTCCACTCTAAACACGAAGCATTTAGCTATCAGGAAAACAGTTAAGAAGTCAAGTGATAGAGATAAAGTATCGTAATTTCGGTTTAGATAACATATTAAAGTTTTAGAAAGATTCATGTAACCTAAAGATCGTTTTTGAATATAATTTGATATAGCCAGACATGTGATTTAGGTAAAAGTTCGATATTTCAGTCTTTTTCGGGGATTCATGAAAAGAAATTATATTCAGAGTAAAGTTTATTTAAAATTAAAGACTTCTGTAAAAGATTCATTTCAAAATATTAAAGCATTTTATAGTAATAAAGTAAAATGGGTTTTGGCGCGAGTAAGCAATGATGCAATCGCTCGACATTCGCCGAGGGTGATATCTACAAAAATTCGTAATAAATCAGGGAATTAACTTAGAGATTCCAAATTTTTACAGTAATAGTTTTTCATTAGGGAAATTTGTTTAGAGGTATTTTCAAGTCAATATTCGAAATATTTCAAGACATTAAATTTTATTTTCGAGTATTAGACCATTTTAAAAAATAGGTAAAATTCTTTATTTGAAATCAGGTAATAGATGAGCAATAGGAGGATAGAATTAAATTTGTTTCAGCTCGATAGAAGCAATATTTCGGTAGTTATGGCAATCACATCTTTACGACACTTTTCTGGCTAAACTATTAAAGTAACAACATTTTTTATAATAACTTAATTTGACGTTTGTAATAATATCTTGCTACTATCAAAATTTCAGAGAGCTAGGATTAATTTTACTGTCATGATCAAATTGGATTTCGCAACAGTTGTCAGAAACTGATCAGCTATCGTATCAAACCCCTGGGAAAGTCAAGACAAGGAAATTCTCACGGTCCGATCCTATAAATATATCCCCTCCACAGCCTAAGGGCGCACTCTTCTAGAAGCAGCAGTGAGACGATGTAAACGCGTTATGTCGGGTGGCTAGCTCTTGGCTCGTGGCGCGGCAAACTTTTAGTTTGTTCAACATCAAGTAGAAATTTTGTCAGCTTAGGGAAGTTTTATTCTGAAGATTCATGTAATTGAGAAGTAATAGTAACGTGGGGTTTCGGTCGTGCTCGAGTGGTCAGTCGAATCTGTAAAATTAAATTTGGAAAAGTTGTCTGAATGCCTATGCAGTACTTTAACTTTGTAATGTTTTGAAGAATATACTCATCATATCAGAAGTGAACTTTTATCATTGAACTTGAACCTTTTCCTTAGTTTCCGGTTAAAACTATGGTGGCGACTGTGTGAAGAACTTAGTACTGCAATTCATTAGGTTTGCACGATCAAAGTTAAGATGCAGTTTGTGTACCCACCCCAGTGCACATCTAAGTCTTACACCCTGCACATGCTTTAGCTTAGCGGTAACCTTCTGGCCTTGCATTCTGGAAGATGTGGATTTGAATCACCATCTGGGCATCAAGATTTGGGTTTTTCATGGTTTATCCACCACTGCAGGCGAATGCCAGGATGCTTCATTCAGAAGGCCATCGCCTAATTTCTCCCCACCTTTAATAACCTCGATGTTGATGAGGCGTAAAGCCATAAGCAAAATAATTCATTGGACATGCTACATAAACCACAATGCAATTCATATAAACCAATTAACCCACATCTACTGTGCTCGTTCATATGTAGGCCTCAACACTAAGCACCTTTTTATCAGAATGAGTGTCTTTGAGCAAATACTTTATACGTGCCACCTAGACCATCTGGTGGCAGCCCATTCCAGGTCCCACGACCTCTGCAACTGCTTTACAGTGAGAGCTGTTAATTTTTCAGAAACTAGATTGCATATGACACCGAGCATAGTGGGTGAATGGTTAATGTACTGGTTTCGCATTTGGGAGGACGCGGGTTCGAATCTGTGTCCGGGCATCCAGATTTGGGTTTTCCATTGTTTACCAAATCAATTTTCTCAAATCACTCCAGGCGAATGCCGGGATGCTTCCTTCAAAAAGGGCATTGGCCGAATTCCTTCCCATTCTTTGTCCCCAGTCCCATCCTGCCTCTAATGGCCTTAGCTGTCGACGAGGCGTAAAGTAATAAGTAAACAAAAAAAAAAAAAGCATATGAACTACATAGATGGGAGCTAGACTACCAATGCATAAAATCATTACTACATAATTAATAGTTACTGGTTCTATGGGGTTATTACCAAAATTAACAAGGTTGCTAATAATCATTTGCAAAAATATGTATCAACATTATAAAATGGAAAGAGTGGATCCAAATATTGTCTTAAAGAATTAAACCTCAATGAATCCTGAAACAAAATTACTTGCATTTTATTCTGAAATCTTCCAAACAAAATGGAAATATTTATTTAATTAAAATGGCGAAGCAATTTAACATTCCTTTAACAGGTTATAAATGCTAGTAAGTTTAGAGCAGTGAGACTATGGGAAAATGTTAACCAATCAAGGAGCTCTGGGCCAAGCTCCATCTTGAATATGTAGTCTTACAGTAGGTAGTGAAAGTTTGTTAGATTACTGTGTTGTTAAAGGCCAGTGTTTGACAAGTCAATACAGTGGGACCATAAATTGTGTCTAATTCAATCTTCCACATATCATATCTTCTTGCTCTGATGAAAATTTTCCTCTGTGCAAGTCCTTGAAACACAACAGCCAATGACATCACTTAGGTGCCAGCAAATGCCTGTGATTTGCCATGGAGAAAAGTAAAAGTATCAACTACTATCTTGCTAATAATGAACTCCTGTTTTTTTACTGAACAACATAGTTCTTTGTTGTTTTTTTTTTAAAAAAAAGACTCCTCATTCGCTGTTAAAAACCACACCACCTTATCCTTACCGGAATTGAGTAATATTTCTGAAAATTTTCGGGCTGCTGTTTGTAAATTCAAACACACTTCCTTTCACTACAAGTCTTTTTGTATACTTGGATGCTTCAAACAAACTGTCTTTAGTAACAATATTTCTCGGGTCCATCACTGTCAACATGCTAAATCCGTAGACTTATTTAATGTTTAATGGACGTGTACCTGCACTCACAGTGGTCTGTCCATCAGATAAATCTGTCACTATGGCCAATGACTTATAATTTAGAAGCAACTCCTGACTCCCATAGTCAGTCATGGCACCAGCCATTGGTTGGTTGTGTGACCTATGAAGGGCTACTGCCTGGAACAGACGTTTGTCTCGCTTGGACTTGGCCAAGTCTGCTCTTGCGAAGTACCTAAAATAACTGGTTTAACATTGGCAATGTTGCACAATTTGATATAAACAATGTCTTGACGCATCACTGTTGAGACAATAGAATAATACTTAATCCCCATGCTTCAAGGGGTTATCATAAAAACAAAATTGGAGATGTATCCCCATAGAGGAGTGATGAAGCTGTAGCTAGTATTAAACTCATATGTAGAGGCAGCAATTAATGACTCAATAGGAAACTTGCAATGTGGAATAAGGATACAATGAGAGGCATTGGTTACTTGTGTGTTGTAATTTGCTGCTGATGGCTGTTGGCATATAAGTACGGATATTTGAAAATAACGAAATGCCATCAACACATTATTGGGAGAAGAATTTGGCCTAAGTTTAAACGAAAGAAAAACAATAGTCAGGAAGTGTAGCAAAGAAAATAGCAATAATAGTAAACTGTATCAGATGTAGAAGTAGTCATAGACTTATTATTTAGGAAATAAAATTAGTTTCCTATTGCAAGAATGACTTCTAAAATAGATTAGTTCAAGCAGAAGAAGCTTTCTTCAAATATATAAAACTTTCACGATCAAACATTGACCTAAGACTCAAAAGAGCTTCCTTAATCTGTTTTTGCAGTGTGCAGTGCTGTATATAAATGAATCTTGGATTTTTGGAATACTAGGAACAAGGAAAACTGAAGCATGTGAAGTGCTATGCTATAGGATGTTACAAAATTAAGTGAACAGATAAATTACAAAATTAACATGTCTTGCAAATGATGGGTTAGTAATGAAAAGTGTGGAAGAGTCTCATAGAAAGAAGAGAGATTACAATATAGAGATTATCTGATTTGTTAGTGGAGGCAACAGACAAAGGTGAGAACATGAATATTAGATTAGGTGAATAATATAACACGGGTATTCTACCAGTCTCGTGCGACCTGAAGGAAGATGGCTGCCAGTCATCTCTCAGGAGTCTTGTGAAACATGGCGGATGAACAAATGTTTAACACTAAGTTTGTGGGTGAAGTTGAAAAAAGAGTACGTGTAATTAGTATCCAGTAATCTTCTTTATCATTTAAAACTATTTGAAATGGGTTTTCATTAGTATTTGGCTTTAATAGAATGTTGTGTAAGGTTTTCACAGGGCTAGATTGTTCCTTGTATTCATTGTCGGGAGCAGCGCAGTATTATTCAGTTCAAAGTGTGGAGGTAACAATCAGTCTTCATCATATAGTTTAAATAATTAACAAGCAGTACTAATCAACAGCAACCATTTTTTTGTAGTAATCAGGTGTATATGTGAAAGAATCAACTAACAGTTTAATAGAAAAAGAAGTTAAATTTATTTTTTGTGAGTCGTCATTTGTACAGTAGCAATCTGTCTTTTGATCGAGAAATTCAGGAAGTTCTTGTTATTTATTGTGAGAGAATACTTTCTTCCGTATAAAATTTCACATCTTGTTGGACATGCGTGGTGTAAAATCAAGAAGACTAAGTTAAGTAACATCTCATTCCTTACATGTTTATTAATTTTTCATTAGTTCTTATCATTAGCATTAATTTCAAAATTTCATAAGTGATCGATACCTTTTCTTTAATTTATTTACCTACTCTACATTTTTCCCTTCTTTTTATCTTGGATTTTTTTCTATAATAGTTGTAATAAGAATAGGCGACATCATCAGTGAATGAAAAACTGTTAGAAGCCACAGCAGGAATGTTGCCACGGTTAGAGGCAGACTGAAGATACTGTATGGCTTCACAGTATCCTCAGTGTGTGGTAGGTCGCCTGTGAGTATCATATTCAAGTCTCAGTTGCATAGCTTCGGAACTGTGCAGTGTGAAGAGGGCCTAACTCTGCTGTCTTCCTCAGGTGCGAAGAAATTTGTAGTGGTCTGCGAACTGGCAAATAATGAGACGGCTCAGGTGCCATGCCCCTCTTATATACCCAATGATTCTGTCCACAGTTTGTGCCTCAAGGCTGGCTGCCAATGGGCATAGATGTAGGTCTTCAATGTGTCCCATTAACCCTAATATGGAGCTAGACAGAGGTACAACATTCATTGCGGAGTTTGGCCAAGGCTGGTTTCCAGACCTCACTAAGACATAGCCCACTGTCTCTATTGAATGTATTGACCAATCAGATTTTGATTACTTCCTTTAGTATTGAATCCCAAAGTCCTAGCAAGTATCCTAATGTTATTAAAGTCTACCCTGTGGCCTTGGTCATACACATGTTTGGCGATCACTTGATTTACTGTATTGTCTTAGGTGGAGGTAGTGTTTATGTTCTTCGCAGCGGTTCTCTATAGTGCAGATAGTTTGGACGATGCAAGTCTTTTCACACTTGAATGAGATGCTATAAATTAAACTTAATTCTGGGATGAATTCCATTTAGATGTTCCAAGAACTCATTTAAAGCTTTGTTACCGTGGTGCTACACAACAAACATGTCATCGACATATCGGAAAAGCATGTTGGCTTGAGATCTGCTCCTTCCAGGGTTTTTTCCTCAAAATGCTTCAGGTATAAGTTGGCAACTAGAGGAGAAAGTGGAGATCCCATGGCAACCCCGTCCACTTGTTCGTAGTATTCCCCTAAGTATGTGAAATACGTGGACATCTGCACTTTGAAAAGGTCCACAATGGCTGGTTCAAATTGGTGGCATTTCAGCTCTAGTGTGTCTTTCAATGGGGCGTGGGTGAATAATGAAATGATGTCAAAGCTGAACATTATATCTGAATCCTTCAGTTCCTTGTTTTTTATCTTAATTTGCATGGAATTCTTGGCATGGTTTTTGCAATGACCAACTGTTGGACTTGAGAGAGAGAGAGATATGTGTGTTACAGAAGGCATGAGCAATATTGCTTAGTAACAGGATACTGAAATAAGTTAGCTGTTAGGTTCCTTCCTCCCTCGTTTTGCCGGAGATGTTTTTCGAACCATCATTCTGATAAACTAAAGGCTAACTCGTTAACTGTGGTTTACACCAGGTGTTAGAGAATGCTTAGAAATCATAAATTTTTTGTTTTTCCATATATAAATGTTTGCTTTGTAATGGTAAGCTCACTAACTAATGGAAGAGATCTGTTGATGTTTGTGTGTTGTGTGGTATTCTTGTTTTGTGAAAATAAAGCCAGTTTGGAACAAGTAATTTAATGACTTGACTTAAATGACATAAGAAATTTTGCACATGGGTAAAATTTTATTGGTTGTAACTGTATTTTAAATAATTGTTTTTTTCTTTTCCAGGTCAGAAGAAGCCGTATTTAAATATAGCATTTGAATTTAAAATGCTGCAATATGCCACAGGCTTAAATGTGACAGTATGCAGAAATTTGCTGATGTCAAGAACAGGTCCTGTTGCCAGAGTATGCTGTGTTGCTTTACCAAGACGTCCCTATAGTGAAGCATCTGGTTTTGTTGATAAAGTCACGCACACTGGCCAACAATTTGAGAAGGATGATGTGAGACTTACACGCTTCATTGGCAAATTTAAACAAGTTAATCCTAACTTTGCAATCAAGTTGATAGCTGAAGCTCCACCTATTCCAAAAAAGGAAAGAGTTGTAGCCTGTGATGGCGGTGGAGGACCTACTGGTCATCCAAAAGTATACATAAATCTCGATAAGCCGGGAAACCATTCATGTGGCTATTGTGGACTGAGATTCTACAAAGATGATCATCATTAAATTAAAACTGACTTTAGTTGTTGTGTAGTGAACAATATATGTTTATCAATGTAATAAAATATACAGATTTCAGGTAATGTATAAATAAATTAATAAACAAATTACTCTTAGAGAAATATTTTTCTTCCACCTACACCTAAATCTCTTTCATCATATAGCTCACGTAGCTACCTGCTCACAGTTTCAGGCTGTCAATAACAGACTGAACAGTAACTGTAAAAATAATTTACTTCAATATGGATTCATTGTTATTCTTTAAAATAGTATAAATTACATAAAATATATTTCACCCTAAATGTGCTCCATGTCACCAGTGATTGACCATATAAAAGAACTTCTGTTGTGAAATTAATAGAAAACTTGTACACTAAAAGCGTATACTACTTAAATATTAACACAGTGTGTGGTGGGTGAGTGATTAACGTTATGGCCTCGCATTTGGAAGGACGCCGGTTCGAATCGCCGTCCGGGCATCCAGATTTGGGTTTTCCATGGTTTCCCCAAATCACCCCAGATGAATGCCAGGATGCTTCCTTCAAAAAGCCATGGCTGAATTCCTTCCCATTCCTTGTCCCCCGTCCCAACTCACCTCTAATGATCTGTCAACAAGGCTAAAAGCCATAAAAAAAGTAGTAAATATTGGCAATCTTCATTTCTGGTTCACTGTGTGTGTGTGTGTGTCACAGGCTTCTATCTCATAAATGAAATAAGGTTCAGACATCAAATTTGTACAGAAACATAAAAAAATATTAAATTTTTTAAAATTAAATTGTGGGGATTTATATAGCAACAAAACCAATAAAAGTTTCTACCTCAGCATACAGGATATTGATGTTTAGAGCTTAAGATGAAATCTGAATTTTTTGTTATTTTTTCATTGGGAAATATACAAAAGAGGCTGTCAAAGAAGTCAATTTAAGACCATTTTTGTTGAAATGAAATCTTCACAGGAGTTCAGCCAGATAGCGCCGTAAAAAGACAACGTTTTGACAGCCGGCTCTGTTGTCTTCATCAGGTCTACTGCTTCAGATATTGCTCCCTAAAAATCACAAACTAGACTGTCTAGTTATGAAGACAACAGAGCCGGCTGCCAAACATTGTCTTTTTATGACGCTATCCGGCTGAACTCCTGTGAAGATTTAATTTCATCACTACGCCGGGAAAGTCTCCACTTACATACTATTTTTGTTAACAGGTCTATCTCAAAAACGCTAGTTTTTAGGAACTTAAGATGGACTATGTCCTGCATTTAAATGACAAATACTAACATGCGGCAACTCTTTGACCTTGTATTCAGAAGGACGCAGGTTGGAATCGCTGTCCTGGCATCCTGATTTGGATTTTCCTAGGTTTCCCCAAATCACTCCAGGCGATTGCTGGGATGCCAACTTTAAAATGCCATGGGCTAATTCCTTCCCGTTCCTTGCCCCCATCCTTTCCTACCTCTAATGACCTTTACGTTGATGATGCCTAAATCCATAAGTAAAATAGGGCTGCCAGATTTGTCTTTGGAAATTACCACAAAACACAATCGGTAATTAATATGATAAAGGAGCTGGAGTGGGATTCATTGGAGTATAGAAGGAGGGTGAAGAGAGTCATGGGAATGTACAAGGCCTTTATTGGTGATGAAGTGTGTGGAAAGATATTAGTGGAAAAATTAAGAGGGGTGCTTGGAAGGGTAAAGATGACCATGACCACAAGCTGGCAACTTGATTTCAGGTATAAGGGTGTGGGGAAATTTTTCTGTTATAGGAAAGGGTGTGAGGGATTGGAATAAATTGCCGAAAACACTGAAAGAATTTAAAGTAAACATTGGTTGAGGGTAAAAGTGGGCTGGAGGAGGAAGGAAGGAGGATGGGTGTGTAGGGAGATCGCCACTGGAGCTCCATCTCAATTTTATCAGTTATTATATGTACTGTTGATTCGCGTCTTAAGACAATCACCGAGCGTGGTGGTGTAACGGCTAATGTTCTGGCCTCGCATTCGGGAGAATGGCGGTTCGAATCCCCGTACGGGCATCCAGATTTGGGTTTTCCATGGTTTCCCCAAATCACTCCAGGTGAATGCCGGGATGCTTCCTTCAAAAGGCCATGGCCGAATTCCTTCCCATTCCTTGTCCCCATCCTTTCCCGTCTCTAAAGACCTAGTTGTTATAGGAGACGTTAAGCAGTTAAAAAAAAAAAGTAAGACAATCACGAAGGGATGAGAACGAAAGCATTAACGATTTGTGAGTACTGTCGTGAATCAGCTGCAGTTACAACTGGTAAGACAAAGACGAATATATAGGAAATGCAACGATACAGTGAGTCAATGAGAAGGGATGCAGATAGTATTATGAAATGATCGGCCCATTATCGGGAATTTCATAGGCCAGTATATGGTTCAACTCTTAAGCCAGTCACGAAGGGTAAAACAAATGTGACAATATAGTAAGTACTTTATCGGAACTACCATAAATCAGTAAACTGTTCAATTCTTAAGTCAGTCACAAAGGGAAACGTGTATAAGGCTCGTTCACTAGGCCCCCAACTAACTGACTTGTATGGTTGCTGAAAGATCTTGTCACAACAATAATAGACCTTCTCTCCTAAAGAAATTTCCCTGATTACGGAAGTACTGTTGCAGTAATTGTGCTGAACACACTTGGAGTGTACCATATTGAAACCATGTATGCTCTAATGAACTTACAATTAGTCCATACAATTTGTTTAGGTCATCAGTTTGAAGAATAGAGATTATTAATCGTGACTGCATTTGCCTCCATCATTGTGTGTCCAAGCAAGTCGTCATGATTTCGTTATGGTGGCTGTCAAAGTAAAATCCTATTGTATAAGGTTTAGCGACTCGATTATGACGAACAGGAAGGACGAATATCTTGCCAGGTGGTTCAGTGAATAAGGCATCTGACAAGATCGAAAGGTCCCCAGTTCGAATCCCTGTCTAGGTGGGGATTTTCATACTTCTTAGCTTACTGTCTAATGTGAAGTACGCCAGAACGCTTCCGTGGCTCAGATTCCACGTTAAACTGTAGGTCAACTCTAGAGATAACAACCCTAGTTGCAACACTGATGTGTACACAGCCGCAGCAAAATTCAAGCCAAACAAAGGCTTAACATGGCCCTAATTTGCTCAAGTGAATAAATATACATACATACATACGTACTGGCTACTTACATCGTACTGTTTGTATGTGTAGTTTTTAGCAACCCCGGTTATTATCATAATAATTTGTAGTTTCTGCTTTCATTCTAGTTTTCCCATGAAGTAATCTTAGTGAGCACCACCAAAAAAGTTTATGTTGGTTGCTTTAGACAGTGACTGATCTACCCAAAGAGACAGCTTAGAATTTCCTGGCAGTCCACACCAATATTGGTTTGCAAGTCTTTGTCGCTTTAATTCTAATGGAGTGTCACAGACCTGATATTACTACAGCAATAGTTCTCGTAGACTTCGTTGGTCATTAGAGATGGGAAGAAATTCACGGAACCATTCCGGCACTCGCCTGGAGTAATTTCGTTAAAGGGGATTCGAACCTGCATCCACCAAATGCGAGGACCGAGCGTTACGCCCCCCACCCACCATGCTCAGTATCACAGTTCGTGCAAGTGCGGCACCTGCATCCCCAGCGGAAATGAAAACTAAGAGAACACCCTGAGATTTGCGGCGTAGTCTTTAGGTCATGTTACCCACCCCACCATAATCTAAATTTGGATTGTTAAATTGATTGTTTGTTTTACCACCTCGTAGTATACAACTCACATTAGTTGTTGTGATTAGCAGTGTGGGCGTGATCAACTTGGTCAGGATTATCATTTGGAAGGTCATATTGCTCTGTTGAATGTGGTAGGCATCGATGTGGCTATGAGCGGTGAGGGCCCGATCGATTATATCACTACTTTCACTGCCGAACGACTCTCCGCTGCCGTGAAACGACTTCGTCCTTACACTAGTGCGAAGCTCACTGTCTCCCCTTGAGCTATTTAGAACCACCTTTTACCCACTACTCCTATGTACGGGAACCCCTTTTTTTTGGGGTGTTGTTGGGTTTCTTCGATGAGTTCCTGGCACTGGGCTGGGAGCATCTGGTTGACGTCCATCTGTAGTCCTGAGAGTGGTGGATTTTGCATCTGTCAGGGCAGTTTTTGTAATAAGTGATGCGATCACTGCTGCAGTTTGCACAAGTTGTTATCGCCTCTCGAGGAGTGTATAGAATTTCACATTGTTTCCATTGCCACAGGGGGCACAACATTCGGCTGAGTGGCAATCATTGGACTCGTGGCCCAGGAATTGGCAGCTGAAACATTGAATCTGAGTCAAATTGGTTTCCTTTTCCCGCTTCCTGCGTGCTTGTTTTGACGCTGATGACCTTCACAGGCAGAAATGTTATTTGTAGGCATTGGCGCTGGCAGGATTACTTTAAGGGAGGTGCATCTGTATCTATTTTATAGATTATATATAATACTTATTACTTATTAACTAAGGATACTGAATTTATTGACAAGTTGTTGAACAAATTTGGACAACAACCTAGGGACATTAAGTTCTTATCCAAACAGTGTATTTAATAATATTTTTTTTTCTTAATCTTTTCTATTTTCTTCCATAGCAGGGGGGTGCAAGTGCACCCGCTTGCACCCCCCTCCTGGCGCCCATGTTTGTAGGGCCCTTGTGGCCAGAAGGTTCGCAGTCAGCATCTGCAGCCACGGCCGAATTCCATTTCCCTTCCCTCCCCGTAGATTAGTTAAGCTGAAAAGGGTCTTCGTGACTCTCCAGCAACCCACCTCTCGGTCTTCAGCTGGGAGGAATTAAAGTTAAACCATATTCATCTTCGAAGATAGGTTTTCTCAGGTGTCTGGCGAAGATAGTGGCTGTGCGACAGATCGCTGAGGAGTAGCTGGCATCTGCATTCAGTTCTGTTGGTCAGGAATCTATGTAACGTCAGGGATGCTGAATGGAGCACTCGTTAACTCCGCTTGATTTTATTGTGTCCCAGTTCGGCCTTACCTCTCACGTGCTCAATGTACAGGTCCTGGCATAGTAGTTGCCTGTCCTAGGTGGTTAGGAGAGGATGCTCCTATGACGGGTAACCTAGCGAGCCAATCGAGGAGGCTCTTATGACCAATTGTAGCATGGCTAGGCCGACGATAACGAGATACCCAATCATGAACCTGTGGTGTCGGCTATTTCACAGAGTAGTCTGATGTCGCGGCCCCCCATATGGAACCGTCGACACACACCACAGCCATTGACTGCCTCTTCGGGCAGAGTATGTTGGAGTGTTTGTCAGTAGACATTTACTCCTGTTTGTGTTGACTGGTCATCTCTTCTCTGGCAGTGTGTCTTCATTGTTGGCTATTGTTGTCTGGCATCATGTTGACGGATGAATTGACGCCGAGCTTCATTATCTCAGAAATGGTCAATGTCTTCATTGGTATATTGTTACTAGCAAGTGCCATGAGATGATATTTATATGGAAAGTAAAGGTAAAACATACCCCCCACTCACCAAAGTTGAAGGGAAGATGCAATCCTCCATCTCTTCCTGTCTTGCACTATCTTCATCTCAACACATTCCTTACAAATTACCTGCTTAATGTATTCTAATATTTTCCTCCTTCTACAGATCTTACCTTTTCCTATTCCATCCGCTAACAAACTAACCAATCACCCAGGGTTCAAAACGTGACCCACTACCCTGTCTCTCCTTTCTGTAAGACCCTTCTACAAGCTTCTTTCCTCAATCATCATTTCCAAAACATGTCTAATTTCATACATAAATTGTTGATAATAGGGTAAAAAACAATTGGACGGATTAAAAAGTGACTGATTTGATGGAGACATTCTTAAAGGTTAGTTAGAGAGAATGTGATTGCTATACAATGTTTTTTTGACTTCTTAGTTGCTCATTATTCTAATGAATAACTGTGTTGGTCATTTACAGTCAGAAGGTTGTGATGAGGTGATGTGTGGGTATTGGGATAAAAAGATGTGGAAAGAAAGATACTTGAATTGTGGTAATGTAGCACTGGATCTACATTACAAGGATCAGATACTATAAGGACCAATGCTCCATTACCATAATTCAAGCAACTTTCTTCATAAGGTTTTTAAATCCCTAGGTACAGACAATGAGCGGCCTGCTAGCACAGAGTTTATGGCACTTACTCACAAAATGTGTGGTCTCGGATTCAAATATCAGTGGGATAATAACTTTTAAGAGCTCTGCCTGATCGTTTGAGGTACTCCAGTGCGCTCCGTGGTTTGGATTCAACATTTTACTGGAGTTCCATTTGTGACAGAAGCGGAATGAGCCACAAATCTGTCACCCAGTCGCAAGACCACACAAATTTACTCGCTTAGTATCAGATACAGGATATGTACAGGGTGCTAGATCAGTGTGTACAATTTAAGATATGAAACGATCAGTAACGCAAATGATCAAGCGGCTGGATTGGGAGTCGTTTCAAGCAGGAAGCAGATGAATGCTTGGAGTGTGTTAAGCGAATATCTAAGATAAAGCCTGCACAAATGTTGTAGAAGATTAAGCAGTATTAGGTGGAATGGAAAAGATTAAAATGACCATCAAGTAGAATTCGAAAGCTGATATAAGGAAATAGGAACACCTTTTGTAGGCAAAAGAATAAGAAAATGAAATAAAGTACTAAGGATTTTTTTTCTAACTTTGTGAGAGCTACACAAGAAAAATTGGTTAAATTAAAACATAGTTGATTAGAAAAATTGCTACTGGGACATATCTTCATCGCAATTAGTTATTATTAATAATAGTTTCCATTCTTGAAATTATCACACAGCACAATAACAACAGATATGAAGAAGAAGATGGTTTAATAGTCATTGCAAGACAACAGTCGAGTGAAGTGAGGTATCGGAGTAGTTTGATGAATGAAAGAGATGATCTTGACCATAATCTGGCATTTGATTTCTGATATAATGAGTTAAGAAAGTTTTCATTTGTTGGTATGAGAGTTGGTGGTTTCATTTTTTTACTGTGGCTTTACGCCTCGTCGAGGTCGTTAGAGGTGGGAAAGGATAGGGGACAAGTAACTGGAAGGAATTCGGCCATGGCCTTTTTTGTAGGAAGCATCCCGGTATTCGCCTGATGTGATTTTGGGAAGCCATGGAAAACCCAAATCTGGATGCCCAGAGTGATTCGGAAACACTTCCTCCCGAATGCGAGGCCAGAGCGTTAAGCACTCAACCACCACGCTCGGGTGGTGGTTTCAGCAATTTGCGTCACACAATAACAAGATTTAAACTAGACTTCAATCTCGCGAAAACTGAAAATGTTAGGCAGGGTCATTGGTACCGGGAAATAAGATCCATGGAAATTAATCAAATTTTGTAGTTTTAGTTTGTATTAATATGACATGAAAAGAATAGGTACAATAGAGAAGAAATGTGTAAACGGGATTTTCGCAAAAATTTTACCAAAGTTTTCAGTGTTACATAGCAGTACATAATAGGCTACCCCTAAAACCAGTGGGCCGAGAGATTTAGCGATACCTATTCCGCTTATAACACCACCACGCGGATTTTCATGGTTAAAATTTTCCGTAATTCCGTGCAACTATCGGAGAGATTCCATAAGCAAGTCGACTTCTGTAAGTCGATTACAATTGCCAGCGAAACCAGAAAGTGTTCTGGGACGATCCTGGGTACCGAGCAGTCAAATGTACTCGTACCTCGGGTCCGGCCGAGGGGGGCGCTCGATGACTGGCTGGAAGGGTCCCGTGGCCCAAGAATCCGCTTGGGCAGTGGTAGAGTTGTTTTTTAAATTTGCCACCAGCCCCAGCCGGTTGCGTCGCTATTTTTTTTTTTTTTTTGCTGTCGTCAGTCTTCAGACTGGTTTGATGCAATCCTCCATCCCTTTCTATCCTGTGCTAACCTTTTCGTTTCTACATACCCCTTACAACCCACATCCTCATATATCTGCTTCATATATTCTAATCTCTGTCTACCACTACAGTTCTTACCTTCGACTGTTCCCTCCACTAACAAATTAACCAATCCATCACGTCTGAAAATATGACCTAAAAGCCTGTCTCTTCGTCCTGTAAGCTTCTTCCATAAACTTCTTTTCTCACCCATCATTTCCATAACTCGTTCATTTCTTACTTTGTCTGTCCACCTAATTTTTAGCATTCTTCTGTAGCACCACATTTCAAATGCTTCAAGTTTCTTTCTTTCCGGTATTCCTAAAGTCCATGTTTCGCTACCGTAAATTTCTGTGCTCCACACATAGAGTTTTAAAAAGTTCTTTCTAATTCCTAGATCAATATTTGAAACTAAAAGGTTTCTCTTTTTCATGAAGGCTCTTTTAGCTAGTCCTATTCTGCTTTTAACATCCTTCCTGCTTCGGCCATCGGTTGTAATTTTGCTTCCCAAGTAACAGAATTCGCTTACTTCTCCTATTGCATCCGATCCTATTTTTATATTTAATCTGCTACTATTGGTATCATTTCTGCTACATTTCATCACTTTTGTCTTACTTTGATTTATATTCAGTCCAAAATCTTCCTTCAGTATTTTGTTCATGCCATTCAATAACTTCTCAATATCCTCAGCCCTCTCTGCTAACAAGACAATGTCATCAGCAAATCGTAGCATACTGATTTTTTCTCCCTGAAAACTTATGCCGCATGGAAATTTTTCTTTGACTTTCTTCATTGCTTCTTCTACATACAAGTTGAATATTAACGGGGATAGACTACAACCTTGTCTCTCACCCTTTTTAACTGATGCATGTCTCTCGTGATTCTCTACTTTTATTACAGCCACTTGATTCTTATATAGTTTATAGAGTATTCTTCTATCTCGATACTTTAGACCTGACTTCTTTAAAATTTTGAACATCTTGTCCCACCTAACATTATCAAAAGCTTTTTCTAAATCAACAAATGCCATAAAAGTAACTTGTTTTTCTTGATCCGCCCTTCAAGTATTAATCTTAAAGACAGTATTGCTTCCCTTGTACCACGATTTTTCCTAAACCCAAACTGATCTTCACCTACTATCTCTTCTACTACCCTTTCCATCCTTCTGTATATTATTCTGGTCAGTAATTTTGAAGCATGTGATGTTAGACTAATGGTGCGATAATTCTCACATTTGTCGGCTTGTGCTTTCTTTGGAAGTGTGAACATGATATTTTTATTAAAATCGGATGGAATTTCTCCTGTTTCATAACTTTTGGATATCAGCTTGAATAATCTTTCGATTCCTTCCTCTCCTAGGGATTTAAGAAGTTCTGCAGGGATCTCATCAATTCCAACTGCCTTATTGGCTTTCAAGTCATTCAGAGCTTTATTAAATTCTGTCCTCAAAACAGGATCCCCTAAGTCATCAATGTCAACATCATCTTCCTTTTCCATTACACTATTGTTCAAGTCGTCCCCATCATAAAGTTTTTCTATGTATTCTTTCCATCGGTTAGCTCTACCTTCTGAGCTTAAAAGAGGTTTCCCATCGGCAGCTTTAATGTTCATACCTCTTTTCTTCATTTCTCCAAAATTCTGTTTGTTCTTTCTATATGCAACATCTACTTTTCCTACGACCATTTCCTATTCTACTTCTTCACACTTTTCTTGTCACCATTTTTCTTTTGCCATTTTGCATTTCCTATTTATTTGATTTCTAAATTGCCTGTACTGCTCTCTTCCTGCTTCATCCTGAGCATTGCGTCGCTATTAAGAACGAGAAATCTAGTGCTGCCCATAATGCGAAATACGCGGAAAGTTACTTGAAAATGCTTTTAGTTTGCTCCAACTCTTTTGAAGCAAACAGCACTTCTATACGATAATTTGGATTTTGGGATTTTTAAAACTCGTTTTCTTACTTATATCTGTACATCTGAAGACATGTGTAAGTGATAAAGATTTTTGATGTGAACTGTTCTAATTCAGAATCTCGCTACCTCGAATATGTAAGTGAAGTCTGATACATGTTCTGATTCAATACTGGTGTGGTAGGACATTTAAAATATTTCATTAATCTTTCAGTTGACATTTTCTGTTTGTTTTTTTAATTTAGCAATGGAGGAAAGAAATATATGGAGACGAAATACCGCTTATTCTGCGACGCCACCTCTAAACTCTCGGCTGATACTGCGCATGCGTGGCGGCGGCCATATTACGTATCCCTACAATTGCTATGTTCACATTGTATTTGATGCTGTGATAATTTCATTTTCTAATGTGTCTTAAGTTTTTTATAATGCCATCTTGTGCTGCATACGGTTGCACAAATAAGCTAGATAGGAAAGAACCTGGAATATCATTTCATAAGTAAGTTGCATTGTAATTATTGTTCTTGAAGTGTGCAGTGGGTATTGGCAAGTTTTGCGCCTGTCTATAAATATTTAGTCATAGCTCTCAACAGGATGACTTTGTTCTCAAATTTTTGTTGGTGTAGTGTAGAAAATCAGCATACCTTGCTATTTTGCACATGATAGACTAGCATTACTTTTTAATGAGTGTTGAAATGAGATTTGTAGGGGCGATTTTTACATCGCGATTCAGTGAATTTAGTATTGTGCTTTCTTTCGTCACGTTGCAGTTTATACTGACAGTATATGATGAAATTAAATGTGTTAAATTATGCTGTGCAATCTAGGAATCTTGATGAAGCAAAAGATGTTGTTACCCCAAATGCAGTTTGTGATTCAAATATGCGTGTGTGGGTGTGTCTACATAGTTTGATTCTGTAGCGGCAATTTAATGGAGATTGTGGTTAGGTCAAAATGCAGTCTGTACCAGAATGGTTTTGTTGTTGCATAAGGGACAAAGAATTTATCTATTATTGTTAGTAATTTCTTGAGAACCATGTTAGTGACAAAACGTGTATCGCGACGTAAGGTACTTCCAGCTATACCCAATTAAGCTTACGATGTATGGTAA
Organism: Vandiemenella viatica; assembly: GCA_031002005.1. Taxonomy (NCBI): domain Eukaryota; kingdom Metazoa; phylum Arthropoda; class Insecta; order Orthoptera; family Morabidae; genus Vandiemenella; species Vandiemenella viatica. The sequence continues at coordinate 280,646,890 of CM061921.1, forward strand.
CAAGATAAGTTTACTGATGTTGCTGGCGAATTTTTATTCTGGTCTAGGCAGCATTTCAACCTAACCACAAGTGGTAGTAATAAAACTGAAATATCCATTCTGCATGTCCACCATGTAATTCACTGTGGCTTTGGCAGAATTAATTTTTGGTCCAGGCCTGATCCCAACCCAATCTCCTCAATTTGGAGGCAGTATATCCCGAAAACTAAGCAAGATATCGAAAAAAAATTTTTTTATTTGTTTCGTCTTTTTAAATAAGAATCCATCATCAAATTTGACTTTGACCAATTTTTTCTTCTGAATTTCAACCAAAACATCTCACATTTGAGACAGAATATCTCGAAAAATAAGCAGGATATAAAAAAAATTATTCTTCGTTTATTATTTGTCTCGTCGAGTTACACAATAATCCATCATCAGATTGTGGCGTCACGTTTATCCTAGAGTCCCCTTGAGGTTTTTGTACATATTCCGCGTGATGGATAGGTAATATGGCGGCCACGCCTCCCCACTCCTCTCTGCCCGGCGTCACTTCAATGCGTGGTGAAGGTCCCTCGCGTAGTCTCCATATATTTCTTTCCTCCATGATACAGATTTGATAAGTTTGGTTAACACAATCGCAGAACTCTTGAATCGAATGTTATCTCGAGAACATGCAGTATCTTTGTACAGAGTGTCCAGAAAAGGACTCCCTGATTTCAAAATTAAATATCTCGAAAACAAAGATCGATAGAGGAATGCAGTAAACGGTATGTTTATTGTGACAGCTGTAAGAAGTGTATACAGCAGTGTGAAATAATAGTTACAAAAGCTGCTAACAGATGGCGCTGTACGCTCATATCAACATACTTAAGTGAAATAATCGTATGAAAACAATCTTTGCAAACAATCACATCACAATGTTTTCAAAATGTTCACCATTGGCACGTTTCAATGGTGGAACTGATCGCCCTGAGCTTTGGATCACTATTTAGGCATTACGTATGGCGATTACAGCGCCATCTGTTAGCAGCTTTTGTAACTATTATTTCAAACTGCTGTATACACTTCTTACAGCTGTCACGATAAACATACCGTTTACTGCATTCCTCTATCGATCTTTGTTTTCGAGATATTTAATTTTGAAATCGGGGAGTCCTTTTCTGGACACCCTGTATATTGAACTAGTGATAGGCAGACGTATTCTTTTCGATGAATCGTTTAGAGTCGATTCACTCCTTGCCGTGAACCGATTCTTTTAACGACTCTCTGATTATTTTTGCATGATATTTTGAAGGTCGAACATTGGTAACCAGTTTATTAACTGATGGAGAGGAATTTATTAAATGATACTAACTAAATTAATGAAAATTTTGTTTAGAGATTAATTCATACTAGAAATCGCCCAGTGGTCGAAATTCGACCATAATTCATTAAGTTAATTAGTTTTTTTTTGTATCAGAGTCATAATTATTGCAAATATTTTTTTGATTTTGTTCTATTTCGTTTGCTGCAAGCATAGATATATCATATACTGTACACATTGATGTTGTTGGCTGCGAGGGTGTTTCTAAAATCACTTCAAATGTGGGTAGATGCACACATGTTATTAAGCAAGAAATACACGTTATTACATGTCAATATTATTTCTGTGTGTTTCTTACTCTTAATTCTTGGTCCAGGCTGCATTTCAACCTAACCACAACTTCTATTAGTTACGGTAGACGCCATGCAATATATCTTAGTACTGAAAAACAATATGTCAGCCCGCACAGAGAAATCGTAAATGTTACATGATTTTCTATTTGCATGTGGAAAGCAGTTTTTATTCAATAATGAAGACTTAAAAACACGTGGAATAAATGTCAACAGCTATGAACGTGTATTTCTTGCGTAATAACATGTATGCATCTACCCACATTTTGAGTGATTTTTCCTCATTTCAACATATTCGAAGCTTACGATATACACTTTAAATCAAATATTATCGCCTAAGGAATGTGTGTACCAAATTTAGGCCGACAGGACAATATTTGTAGGTTCCGACGTAATGCTAAACTCAGTATATAAAGACTTTGCTGCCATTCATGACTCTATTTTTTTTTAACTACCAGATTTCATTCAAATGGTGGCTCACCATCATATTACAGCTACATCAATTTGAACTGCATCATTGTAACATCGTATATCTAAATCACGATTTAATGAATTCCGAATATACTCCGTTTCGAAATGTTGCTTTTTGCTTGTATGTAAATTCAGAGATTAAACTCGACTCTTTGGTTTCACCAAAGACCACAGAGTATCTCAATGCTGGAAATACACGTCACATAGTTGGTTCTGATCCGATTTCACTCACACACACGTTCGCGAATTTATTTTTCATTTAATAATGTATCTGTAACATGTTTTAACTATGCTTATAATTTTTTTTTTCTTTACTTTGACCAAAGATCACAGACATTGGCAGAATTGTTAAGTGTCGTTGCCACTTAAAAACAATTGAATGTATACAAGGAATGATTTATTTTATTTAATTTATTGTATTTTTAACACATATGTACATTTTGGCTTTATGCACTTCTTCCCCATATAAACTTTAACTATGCCAAATCTCACACTTCTCCGTGTGCGCAATATTCTGAAAAATGTTTCCAAAGTTTTCGCTTAGCGTATTAATATATAGATATTATAAAACTGATTATTGTATTATTTAAACAAATCAAAACACCAAATTTATAGTAAAAATTATGCAATTTAAAAAGAAGATTACACCGATTTGCTATTACTGTTTACAAAAAGCATTTTCCTTAATTTTTATGATGTGAGCTGACCTTTTTTGTCATTAATTGTTTGGCTTTCGAAAAAATCCGTTCACACGGTACAGATGTTGCTAAAATTCATAATACAGGGTGTCCACCATGATTATGACAGCTTTCATTTGGCTGCCAAACTGTGGAAGTTCTGTTAACTAGTTTTGAAAACCCGCACAAGAGGTTGTAGGTGGCGCTGCAGTAACTTAACTGAAAATGGCGTCACCGCAAGAGCGAGCATAAGTTATTTGGAGGTAAGTTCAGTGATTCAAGTGCAATGCAACTTTCGCCGTGTGTTCAAGAAGGACCCACCATCACGGAACACCATTAAGAAATGGAAACAGTGCTTTCTGGCAACGGGAAGTGTGAAGAAATTGCATGGTGGCGGTAATGAGTGCGTATCAGAGGAGCATGTAGCAGCAGCAAGACAGGCGTTTGAACAAAGTCCACGCAAGTCCATTCGACAAGCGGTACCAGAACTACAAATGCCGAAGTCCACTGTACATAAGGTACTGCATTACTCTCTTTGGTTTCATGCATACAAATTGCAGTTGCTTCATGAACTGAAAACAGATGACGGTGATACGAGGCAGGCATTTGCTATCGACATGTTTCATCACATTGATGAAGACCCAACAGTTTTAACTCTCATAGCTTTCTCTGATGAGGCCACATTTCATTTATCGGGCAAAGTCAACACACACAATTTCACGTATTTGGGGATCACAAAACCCACACTGCATTGTAGAACACGTTCGTGATAGCCCGAAATTAAATGTATGGTGCGGATTGATGCACAATTTGATCATCAGCCCCTTTTTCTTTGTAGAAAAAGTAGTTACGGGCAGTATGTATCTTGACATGTAGGAACAACTTGTTGTTCCTCAGTTAATGCATTTGCAGCTGAACGTCATCTTTCAACAGGATGGCGCTCCTCCGAATTGGAACCTGATCTGAGAATTTCTCGACACCCAATTTCCCGATCACTGGATTGGGCTTTTTGGACCGACAAGTTGGCCGCCTCGATTACCCCTCTAGACTTCTTCTCGTAGGGATATGTGAAACACAAAGTGTATACAGGTCGCAAAATTCGTGACCTTCAAGAGCTTCGCGGCCGCATACGAGATGCTGTAACTTCCGTTTGTAGTTAACGAGCGACTATTCACCACAGATAGGTTGAGTTCGTCTCCGATCAACCACTCCTCGGGTAGTCTTACCGAAGATATGTGGTTGTCTGACCAGAGATATTACGTTCTACTATTATCTATTGCTAGTAATGAGCAGGGATCAGTGATACAAGTGAAAAAATGTTGAAAGAGTGGAGTGACTTTAATAAAAGCAATGAAAATAAGTACATGCACATACACGTGGAATAACTGAGAATACTGCATAAAAATAGCTCTCATGTCCTGTCACTTGGAATATTCTTTCTAAGCCAGCAGAAGGGTATAAAATGCATTAACCGTTACCTAATGAATTCTTCATGTGGACGGCGATGTGGCCAGGCAAACGGCTAGGTCCAAGACTGCTTCGAGCGACTCTTCCATATTGCGCTCCGGGGATGAGACAAGTGGTGGGGGAAGTCACATGAATTTAGTGCCATTGGGTTAAAGCATCTTACTAGGAGCTTTTTGAGTTACCGTAGTGGGGAGCTCGCTTCCCACGGGAAGTACGTCTGCTAACCTTGAGTCCTGCTGGATTGAATGGAATTAAATTACATGGCTATAAGCCGGAGAAAAATTATTCCGAGTGGAAATTACCATATTCTATGACTAAAATCCGTCAATCTACTACATGTTACACCCGAGATGCTACAGAAAACCTGGCAGGAACTTGAATTCGGGATAGATGTTCTTCGTGCAACGATAGGATCTCATGTAGAGGTGTACTGATTTTTTAAAATAAAACTTGGTGAGGTACTCTTGACTTTCCATGCATTATTTTCTTTTTACCCTAAGCGGTATGAAATATACAGCTATTGCAATTGTTTCAAGTTCATGGTAGACACCCTGTATTTATTTTTAGTAATGTACCGATTTGTACAAATTTGGAAATATTTGTTTTCTTTATCCCAACACACAAGAGGATTCAAGTTTCTCAGTACAAGAGGTTCCGCTAAATATTTATACTCTTCAATAATAGACGATGCCTTAGAATTTGAAACTTGAAGTACCCGAAGTTGGCTGAAAGATTCTTCGAACTTGGTGCTAGCTGTAGTACACGTAAACGAACTGTTCATCAGGCTCCTCAAAGTCCAGGTCTGGCTGAGCCCTTGAACACGATGACATAATTTGTTAATTTACCTTTATAGTAATGGTTTTATAAGATTTTTGGAAACGACTGAAATCCTTTTTTCTTGAACCTTGGCTCCAAGAAATTAGACTGCCAGCCAGTTATGCAGTTTCTGTTCCACCCTATCGTTTTGTCAACTCATCCAACCTTCGGCCATTTACCTAAACTCCCTCAAAAGATTCTTCTTTTCCAGATGTAATTTTACTCTTTTTCTCAGGCCATGAACCAATATGCTTAACTTTGAAAGGAGCGCTGTTCTTGAAGCAGAGAACTCTGTCACTTCAAAAAAATACTTCTAACAAATTTATGGCTTGTTTAATAATTCCCCATTCAGACTCTGCAAATGTCACATGAGAATTAATAAGTGCTAATACTGCAATTATGGGCTCTTTAAAAGTTAAAAACCTATCTTAAGTAGTGTATGTAGAGTTGCACCTAGTGGGAACATCTAGTTTCAATTTTAAGACAGTAATACACACGGTTTTTTTTTTCATCTCGTGCAATTTTGCAATTGCATAGCTACTCGCTTAAAAAATTGTACCATTGATTTTACTTTGTCGACAATGCTCTCAATAGAACTGCTAATTGTAGACTGAAAGGCCAAATTATGGCCGTGAGTAAAACAGGTCATGTGCCTCAGATTTAATGAAGCAACTTCCCCTTTTATGATTGACGCATTGTCAGTTACCGCTGCACACACTTTAAAACCTATCTCATATCGAACAAATACCCCTTTTATCCAACTAGCTGTATTGTCAGCCGTACACTTATCCGGGAATTGAATGCAATCTGAAAGTGTTGATTTCAAATTTGTGTTGTCTTCAAAGAAATGTGCTTTGATGACATAAAATCTCACGATATTTGAGTTCAATGAGTTTGTGAGCTGACTTCATGCACTTCTAGTTCCAGATGCCAAGCCTTCGGCTATTATAAAAGGTGTTATCTCCCTCTATAATAAAAGAATCCTTGGCACCTCGAAACTCTTCTACCGAGAAACTTGGACTCTCTTGGGTGGTATGATAAAAGAAAGAGAATATTTCGAAATTTGTACAAATTAGTATAAAAAATCATTCCAGCAACATCTTAAACGTGTGAACGGATTTTTATTATTATTATTATTATTTGAAAGCCGGAAAATTAATGACTGAAAAACGAAATTAGAACACATCAGAAAAAATAACGCAAATGGAAATGGCGCAAGGCTCTGAATTCAACCATCCACATGTACGAATTTCGAGCGTATTGAGGTTTGCCATGCCACACGCCTGAGAACAAGGCTAGAGAATCGAAAGTATTCACAAGTCACGGAGGGACCGAAAGTTGAGTAGAGACAAAACCAACTGAGAGGCAAAAAGCAAGAAGTGAGTGGAGAGCAAGTGAGTCGATAGTCGTAAACCTTGGCGAGTTCTGTACGAGTCTCCAACTGCGACGGTTCAACTTCTACTTCCCAACTCCTAAGTGAACCGTCGCTCTTTCAAGAGAGCCGATTCAGAAGACGGTTCTTTTTGAGGAGCCGGCTCTTTGAATTGATTCTCTTTCCCAATTTCTATACTGAACGTTATTCGTTTTTTTATTTTTTTTATTTAGTACTATCATATGTTACTCTCTCTAGACTACAAGAGGTGATGATGTGGGGTCAGTAAATGCTATCCATGTTGAAGAAGACGTATGTTTGTAACTTGTATGAGTTTATGGAGTTGTTTAGTACAAGCATAGCTTATTACTGTACAATAACATGGACGCTCTTTAATTCGCCTAGTGGTTACTTGTAGTAATTTGTTGTTACTAATGTGGTGATGTACAATCGTGATGGAGAACAGTTTTCTCATTAAACTTGAATCTTATTATGTCCACCATGCGTATAAATATGTCACATCTCATCTATTGAATTGTATGAGAAGTATCCTTTACCGAAACAATGAATGTTATTTTGAAGAATATTGATTTTAAATTCAGATTGCTTGTTAAGGAATTAATTTTCCGCCTAGATTAACCCGTGCGGTAATATTTCCATTCGAGAAGCAAAAGTCTCTCATACAGTCATTGGGAAGCGTTACTTTTGTTTTGTTTTTGAGATGGGTGTTCCAGGCATTTTAACTGATAATTTTATATGTACCGGTAGTGTACCTTCCAACAAGCAGTTGTCTGTATATCTATGGTTACCTTATTAGCGGTATGCTATAGATTACGCAAACATTCAAGGTCTCTAATTTCTAATTGAATGATAGTAGTTTTATTGAATATCTTGCCCTCCTGTTAGTGTTGGATTTCTACACTGTATTTGAAATTTATATGAGATACTAACTGCGCGGAATGTAAAATTTGTGTCGTTAATTGAATGATAAATTAGCAAAGAAATGTTGGCTACGTACAACAAAGCAGAGGAGCAGCCTGGGCTCTCATCCCCTCCTAAGTAGTGGGGTAAGGGGCGTCGGCGCCATCAAAGGGAACGGCCTTAATTGATTTTAATTGATTTTAATTGATTTTAATTGAATTGCGTGGGGTCCTTAATTGATTTTAATTGATTTTAATTGATTTGCGTGGGGGGGAGCCCTAATTGATTTTAATTAATTTTAATTGAATTGCGGGGAGCCTTAATTGATTTTAATTAATGCTAATTGAATTGCGGGGAGGGGGTCTCACATCTGTAACCTCAGATTGACCTTATTATTTCCTTATGTACAGCGGTCAGCGGACAGTTTTTTCCCCATGTATTCTTATGGAGGATGGAGTGAGCCCACTTTTTCCCCCATGGCGGGGAGCCTTAATTGATTTTAATTAATGCTAATTGAATTGCGGGGAGGGGGTCTCACATCTGTAACCTCAGATTGACCTTATTATTTCCTTATGTACAGCGGTCAGCGGACAGTTTTTTCCCCATGTATTCTTATGGAGAATGGAGTGAGCCCACTTTTTCCCCCATGGCGGGGAGCCTTAATTGATTTTAATTAATGCTAATTGAATTGCGGGGAGGGGGTCTCACATCTGTAACCTCAGATTGACCTTATTATTTCCTTATGTACAGCGGTCAGCGGACAGTTTTTTCCCCATGTATTCTTATGGAGAATGGAGTGAGCCCACTTTTTCCCCCATGGCGGGGAGCCTTAATTGATTTTAATTAATGCTAATTGAATTGCGGGGAGGGGGTCTCACATCTGTAACCTCAGATTGATCTTATTATTTCCTTATGGACCTGTGTGTGAGCCCACTTTTTCCCCATGTATTCTTATGGGAGGGCCCACTTTTTCCCCCATGGCGGGGAGCCTTAATTGATTTTAATTAATGTTAATTGATTTGCGGGGAGGGGGTCTCACATCTGTAACCTCAGATTGATCTTATTATTTCCTTATGTACAGCGGTCAGCGGACAGTTTTTTCCCCATGTATTCTTATGGACACCGGAGTGAGCCCACTTTCCCCCTCCTCGCCGCGCACGTGCCGGTAACTAATTGAATTCGGGTTCGTAATTGAATGCGCACAGCTGCGCCAGGGGTCCGCTGCAATCTCACATCTGTAACCTCAGATTGACCTTATTATTTCCTTATGTACAGCGGAGTGAGCCCACTTTTTCCCCCCATGTATTGCTTATGGACCTGTCTTTGCAGACAGTTTGGAGCGGAGGGGAGCCGAGGAACTAGGGGAGTTTAATTGAATGCGGGTTCGTAATTGAATGTGCACAGCTGCGCTACACCCTAATTATCGCTCCCCACGCAGCTGCAGGATGCGGGCCGTAATTGAATGCGCCACACCCGGAAGCCATCAATTATCGCTCCCCTCGCAGCTGCATGATGCGGGTTCGTAATTGAATGAGCACAGCTGCACCACACTCGAATTATCGCTCCCCTCGCAGCTGCATGATGCGGGTTCGTAATTGAATGTGCACAGCTGCACCACACCCGAATTATCGCTCCCCTCGCAGCTGCATGATGCGGGTTCGTAATTGAATGCACACAGCTGCACCACACTCGAATTATCGCTCCCTCGCAGCTGCAGCCCCACCCGGCGTCAGTTTGCAGCCATGTCCCGTCTAGTGATGTTGTTCTCTTCTGTCTACCAACTCAACGCTGGTGATACGAAACGTTTGACGATAGGGTTATCGTCCAAACACGAGTTTGAACCTGTTGTTGTTCTGGAAAAAGTGGGGCACAATAAAATTGTTTTAACATACGACGAATGGAACGTCCTGATCCATGTATTGGACGTAGTGTCCGAGTTATTCAACGCCGGCACCGACAGCATCTCGCTTGGTGAGCACACCGTCTCCTGCCGAACGATTGCCGGGGTGAAGACTGTTTGTTTCCACCCTAATGACGATCCTGCCAGCGGCGTCTTCTTCGGCCAGTCTACTTGGAGGAACTTCGTCGACGCGCAGCCGACCGTGACAAACGCCTTGACCGTCAAGCAGAAGTGGGGCTACTTGGTGGCACGATATTATACTGAATTTGTGGACATTCTAGCTAATAAAGTGCTACGAGACTTCAATATGGCTACAGTGCAAAAACTGATTGACATGCATATTAATAATGTTCGTGTAGCTCAAGTGACATACAGTTCATCATTGGATTATGCGCAATTAAGACTTGAACTCATTGCATATAAAATTTGTTAGTATCTGATGATGTAAATAATATTGTAATTAAGAATTATGAACCTGGATATGATGTTTGTGGACCTTATTAACTAAAGTGTTTAAATCGCATCAGCATACTACAAGGTGTTTGTGAGTGAATTGGCTGACAAAGTGTTGAGTGACTACTACACATGTACTGCCTCAGTGTCGAAGTTAATGGATATGCACATCAACAACGTTCATCCTATTCATGTGTCTTACAGTTCTACAATTGATTTTGGGCAATTAAGGAATGAAATAGTTGCATACAAAAAATTTGATTGTACTTAATGATGTATGCAGAATTGTAAACAGTAAAGAATAAAATCATTTTACCAGATTTTTCTTTTGTCATTTCACCTATCCTAATTAAATAATAAGATAGTATATATTTTATTAAAATCTTGCTGAAATATCACGCCATAAAATAGGCATATTCATAATTTAACTGTCCTTACAGCTAATGTGCAAAGTATACATTACATAACGTCTGTAAAACTGTTATTGACTGCTACGCCATGTTTATATCCCTTTCTAAGCATGAAGGTAGACAACTTTCCCACCTTCTACTAGTTAGTGCATAACGTAATTGCTTTGCGGTTTAAAATTTTATTCCTGAATGCATCTTTTTGTTGAATAAAAGCTGCTGAATATCTCACTTCTGCCAGACAGAATTTTAGTAAATTTAACGTAGGTAACCACTTTTCGCTGGAAATGGCAGATCAACAAAGCACTTACGAGTATGGGTGGCTCTTTGTCGCTGAGTCGGCAATGCATGTAGGGCTACACTGTAACCGACTTCGGCCGATTGTTCGCTCTGCCAGCACACTGCGACCGATTGTTATTTACTTCTCAACAGATCGCGTTGCAAGATGGAAGAAATTGACGTTATTTAAATGTTGACTGAGAACTCTGTTCAGATTTAATATTATGTTTTGTTATGTAAAAAGTGAATGAGTAAACGACATTTGGTAACACAGCAATGACAAATACTACGAACTTACATTAACTCTATCCAAAGTATTTTTTCACAAGACGTTAACTCTCATTCAGAGGTCGCTTGTTCGTCACCCGTCGTGAAAGTGAAAAGTCCAGGATTCGAATCCCGGCTCAGCCTCGATTTTCAAAAGCCCTTAACCTGACATTCACATCTGGCACAACTTGCGTTGTAATGTGGTTACACCAGAACACTTCCGTTGTTTGGTTTCCAGTTTAAACTGTAGGTTCTCTACACCCGGCTAAGTTCACGTAGGCTAGGATAGGTGCGGAATGCGCAGGCAATAAAAACCCTGGTCATAATGACCAGACTAGCCATTACTCCGTACTTCAGTTGAATATCGGTTGGTTCCTTCAAAAGGCCATGTCTGAATTCCACCCCGTTCCCCTGCACCAGTCCTATCACGCATCGTGATCGGTAAAGATCTGACCTAGCATTTGGGAGGGTGCGGTTTCGAATCCCCGTCCAGGCATTCAGATTTGGGTTTTCCATGGTTTCCCCAAATAACGCGAGACGAATGCCGGGGATAATTTCATCATTTTTCCATGGCAGAATTCCTTCCCGTTCCTCGTCCACTGTCCTTTCCCCGCCTCTAAAGGCATAGAACCATAAAAAAGAATCGCATGTGCTTTTATCCAATTCAATATAACTTATTAGGCAGGTAGGTGATTTCACTGCAGGTCTATATATTCGTCCTCCTTTCAGAGGTACTTTTTTCTTCCTGGTGGGTGGGTTTGTTAACGTTCGGGACTACCATGTGGGAGATGGAGGGTTCGATTCCCGGTCCGCATGTTAATTAGTATCTGTTGTAGTTTAGACATACAAATAGCCGTTTATCGCCAAGAGTCACTGTGGACACTCCGACAATGACAAAAATAAAAATAAAACGCGTTTAGCGGTGTTTGTTCCTGTAGCCAGGGATGGTAACGCGATGTATGTGGTGGGAGTTCTACAGGTTTATCTGCTCGAATACCTGTGTCAGTGATGTATACTCATAGACCCTCCTAAGTTACCACTTCCCATTCTTGTTGAGGGGTGACTGTAAAATTCTTGAAATACAGATATTTGCGCGGGTACAGCGAATGCGTGCCACAACTTCACAATAATTGTTTGTGCATTGAAATACGGAAAAAAAGTTTCTACTGTAATGGCAGTCTCTGGGTAAAGTGAAAAAACGTGGCCATTTTTTATCAAAATTGCTAAGTTTTTCGCCTGGAACCATTTGAGGAGACCGAAACGCGTTTGTGAATAAAGTTGGTTGCACACGAGTCAAATGTCTCAATGGAGTTATTTGAGGAAACTATGGAAAAAACCGAAATTAGTTGTTTTTTTGCGTATTCCGCGAATTTCCTAAAATAGTAGTGATTTGTCACACACACACAAAGTGAATACCGAAACCATGCCACTAGTTCACAATAATTGTTTTCAGATTCCCCATGCGGCGTCATCATAAATTGCATTGCTCCATACATACAATTTGCAAATATTGACAAGTTGACTAAGCCACTGGTGGATCGCATAACTCACTTGCACAGCCAGTCTGCTATAGGTAGTTGTAAATTTCACAACTTATACTACGACACTGAAGTTCTATCTTCTACCTGAAGATAGGTTTATCGTCCAAACACGACGTCAAAATCGTTGCCTCCTTCAAAAAAGGCGAAGGCTGAATACCTTCCCGTTCCTTGTCTCCAGTCACATCCCCGCCTCTAATGACCTCGACTTCGACAAGGCGTAAAACCATAGTAAAAAAGAAAAAAAATCTTAAGCCCAGTACGTTTTCATTTACTTTAGAATTACCGTCAATATTTTCTATTGCAGAGACTAAATGCTGATCAGTGCAGAAATGATTACATTCGTCCACGTTTCAGACGATGCAGGTTTAATTTTTTGAGACTGGTTGGTGAATTTTTAATGTTCTGCAGTGTCATACAGGTGATTTCATGTTCTTTCTTCAATGCATTCCACTCGTCTTCTTTTCAGAGTTATTGCTTGTATGCCGGTCTGAATATCTACTCTGATGTGTGAGTTTTAAAGCAAAGTAATGAATCAGCAGTTGTTGGAGATGTAGGTTATATTGAATGCGTAGAGACGTCTGGCTTATCACAACATCAGCAAAGTCAGTTCTGAACAAGGGAAGTTAGAGTAATATCTCCTCCACAAACCAGTCTAAAAACTTTACGAGACAAAGTTTTATATTCGTGCTGTAGTATCCCCCAAGATTAATACGAAAGATTTTACACAATTTCTAACAGTCTGAACGTTGGCTATATAAAAGTGACGATGTTATTATTATTATCACCGAAAACGTGCATCGGATGTCGAAAGTCAAGAGGATCATAGAATACCGAGCCTGGTGGGTGAGCAGTAACGTTCGGATATATCGTTCGCGAGGATATGCAGCACGGTTTTAGAGTCAGATTTTCTTTCGTTTCCCCAAAAATCACTCGAGGCTAGTGTCGGGATCGCCCCCGTGCAGTACTCCTTTGAGAGTAATTTTTTATATGCCGATATAACTACCGTGCCCGGTAGGTGAGTTTTTTAGGATTGGGACTGTCATGTGGAGGTGGAGAGTTCAATTCCCGATCCGGCTGTTCATTAGAATCTGTTGTAGTACCACTTTTCAGCACCACCTCTATCCCACACCACAAGCCTTTTCTGCCATTCAGTAATATTTGCCCACTTACCACGAGTATCAGGGTAGACATATGGTCATCAGACAGATATCATAACTCCCATATTCATACTAGGTCTCACATACAAATCCATACGTCACCACACACAAGCACACAAAAATATAACTAACTAAAAAACCATCAGACAGACGTTAGAGTGTGTGCAAAGGATGACATGTTTTCACCATACACATCAGTGCTTATCCCATACGGATTATTCATCACACCCAATAGATTGCATGTATCATCAACTTATAGGTAGCCAGTGACTGTGAAATCTCAAAGTCGAGTAGAATCCTATAGTGATAGACACACAACGACATCGGAAGACACACATACACACACACTCACATGTCCACGCATACACACATAGTTCCATACATCAACACACACGTACACGTAACTGGAGGAAAGTGACTGAACACCCTATGTCCAGACTGAATAGTTACAGGATGTATGAAGTGTGACATGTTAACTTTGGTGGATTAAGATCGTGAAAACAGGTAAAACTTCACCCCAATTATGTAATTTCACTATACGAAAGATGTCATCGGTTTACATGGTTAGAAGTTGTGCATCATACCATACAATGTGTATTGAATTCCTCCACCAAAATAGAAAAACCCACGGCATGATGCGGTGTATCATCATAAATGAAACTCATTCTGTTCACGGTCCCTATATGACATCGGACAACTCGAGTAGTACATCAGATATACCTGTCGAAAGTCACACTAAAGTATTTGAAGCTGAACTAAGCAAATCATGCTGAAGATGACGATATCACAAGTTTCATTAACTACAGAAATGTATATCATTTGAGCAAAAAGACGGAAAGTGTATGTTTCTGCTGTCATGACAATCTCCAGATTAACCGCACACACACACACACACACACACACACACACACACACACACACACACACACACACACATCACCTTACCATCATGAAGGTGTGTAAAGTATAATACCAATAGATGCTTGCGTCATACAGCCCAAATATTATCGATGAAAGGTGTTGACAGTGTGTGTGTACAAACGCCGAAATCACCATAACAACTACAACCATCAGTAGGAAGGGAGAATTTATGTTAAGTCAGGTTAATACAGAATGTTAAAGTGTTTGTTATAGTTGGTTAGAGTAAATTCAGTTTAGGTTATTTCAACTCACATTCACATGGTATCACTGATGCATGGCAATCCAAAAGTGTTTGCTGAGGCGGCTTGGGCCCCACCGCGGCCTAAGAGACCGGTATTTTGCACGACCTAAGAAGATCGGTATTTTGCGCGCCGGTTATCCGGATACAACGCGTTTGTATTTTTTCTACGCAGCAGCCGCTTACTGTGGGGCCCAAGCCACCTCAGCAAACACTTTTGGATTGCCATGCATCAGTGATACCATGTGAATGTGAGTTGAAATAACCTAAACTGAATTTACTCTAACCAACTATAACAAACACTTTAACATTCTGTATTAACCTGACTTAACATAAATTCTCCCTTCCTACTGATGGTTGTAGTTGTTATGGTGATTTCGGCGTTTGTACACACACACTGTCAACACCTTTCATCGATAATATTTGGGCTGTATGACGCAAGCATCTATTGGTATTATACTTTACACACCTTCATGATGGTAAGGTGATGTGTGTGTGTGTGTGTGTGTGTGTGTGTGTGTGTGTGTGTGTGGTGGGAGTTCTGCGGTTAATCTGGAGATTGTCATGACAGCAGAAACATACACTTTCCGTCTTTTTGCTCAAATGATATACATTTCTGTAGTTAATGAAACTTGTGATATCGTCATCTTCAGCATGATTTGCTTAGTTCAGCTTCAAATACTTTAGTGTGACTTTCGACAGGTATATCTGATGTACTACTCGAGTTGTCCGATGTCATATAGGGACCGTGAACAGAATGAGTTTCATTTATGATGATACACCGCATCATGCCGTGGGTTTTTCTATTTTGGTGGAGGAATTCAATACACATTGTATGGTATGATGCACAACTTCTAACCATGTAAACCGATGACATCTTTCGTATAGTGAAATTACATAATTGGGGTGAAGTTTTACCTGTTTTCACGATCTTAATCCACCAAAGTTAACATGTCACACTTCATACATCCTGTAACTATTCAGTCTGGACATAGGGTGTTCAGTCACTTTCCTCCAGTTACGTGTACGTGTGTGTTGATGTATGGAACTATGTGTGTATGCGTGGACATGTGAGTGTGTGTGTATGTGTGTCTTCCGATGTCGTTGTGTGTCTATCACTATAGGATTCTACTCGACTTTGAGATTTCACAGTCACTGGCTACCTATAAGTTGATGATACATGCAATCTATTGGGTGTGATGAATAATCCGTATGGGATAAGCACTGATGTGTATGGTGAAAACATGTCATCCTTTGCACACACTCTAACGTCTGTCTGATGGTTTTTTAGTTAGTTATATTTTTGTGTGCTTGTGTGTGGTGACGTATGGATTTGTATGTGAGACCTAGTATGAATATGGGAGTTATGATATCTGTCTGATGACCATATGTCTACCCTGATACTCGTGGTAAGTGGGCAAATATTACTGAATGGCAGAAAAGGCTTGTGGTGTGGGATAGAGGTGGTGCTGAAAAGTGGTACTACAACAGATTCTAATGAACAGCCGGATCGGGAATTGAACTCTCCACCTCCACATGACAGTCCCAATCCTAAAAAACTCACCTACCGGGCACGGTAGTTATATCGGCATATAAAAAATTACTCTCAAAGGAGTACTGCACGGGGGCGATCCCGACACTAGCCTCGAGTGATTTTTGGGGAAACGAAAGAAAATCTGACTCTAAAACCGTGCTGCATATCCTCGCGAACGATATATCCGAACGTTACTGCTCACCCACCAGGCTCGGTATTCTATGATCCTCTTGACTTTCGACATCCGATGCACGTTTTCGGTGATAATAATAATAACATCGTCACTTTTATATAGCCAACGTTCAGACTGTTAGAAATTGTGTAAAATCTTTCGTATTAATCTTGGGGGATACTACAGCACGAATATAAAACTTTGTCTCGTAAAGTTTTTAGACTGGTTTGTGGAGGAGATATTACTCTAACTTCCCTTGTTCAGAACTGACTTTGCTGATGTTGTGATAAGCCAGACGTCTCTACGCATTCAATATAACCTACATCTCCAACAACTGCTGATTCATTACTTTGCTTTAAAAACTCACACATCAGAGTAGATATTCAGACCGGCATACAAGCAATAACTCTGAAAAGAAGACGAGTGGAATGCATTGAAGAAAGAACATGAAATCACCTGTATGACACTGCAGAACATTAAAAATTCACCAACCAGTCTCAAAAATTAAACCTGCATCGTCTGAAACGTGGACGAATGTAATCATTTCTGCACTGATCAGCATTTAGTCTCTGCAATAGAAAATATTGACGGTAATTCTAAAGTAAATGAAAACGTACTGGGCTTAAGATTTTTTTTTTCTTTTTACTTATGGTTTTACGCCTTGTCGAAGTCGAGGTCATTAGAGGCGGGATGTGACTGGAGACAAGGAACGGGAAGGTATTCAGCCTTCGCCTTTTTTGAAGGAGGCAACGATTTTGACGTCGTGTTTGGACGATAAACCTATCTTCAGGTAGAAGATAGAACTTCAGTGTCGTAGTATAAGTTGTGAAATTTACAACTACCTATAGCAGACTGGCTGTGCAAGTGAGTTATGCGATCCACCAGTGGCTTAGTCAACTTGTCAATATTTGCAAATTGTATGTATGGAGCAATGCAATTTATGATGACGCCGCATGGGGAATCTGAAAACAATTATTGTGAACTAGTGGCATGGTTTCGGTATTCACTTTGTGTGTGTGACAAATCACTACTATTTTAGGAAATTCGCGGAATACGCAAAAAAAAACAACTAATTTCGGTTTTTTCCATAGTTTCCTCAAATAACTCCATTGAGACATTTGACTCGTGTGCAACCAACTTTATTCACAAACGCGTTTCGGTCTCCTCAAATGGTTCCAGGCGAAAAACTTAGCAATTTTGATAAAAAATGGCCACGTTTTTTCACTTTACCCAGAGACTGCCATTACAGTAGAAACTTTTTTTCCGTATTTCAATGCACAAACAATTATTGTGAAGTTGTGGCACGCATTCGCTGTACCCGCGCAAATATCTGTATTTCAAGAATTTTACAGTCACCCCTCAACAAGAATGGGAAGTGGTAACTTAGGAGGGTCTATGAGTATACATCACTGACACAGGTATTCGAGCAGATAAACCTGTAGAACTCCCACCACATACATCGCGTTACCATCCCTGGCTACAGGAACAAACACCACTAAACGCGTTTTATTTTTATTTTTGTCATTGTCGGAGTGTCCACAGTGACTCTTGGCGATAAACGGCTATTTGTATGTCTAAACTACAACAGATACTAATTAACATGCGGACCGGGAATCGAACCCTCCATCTCCCACATGGTAGTCCCGAACGTTAACAAACCCACCCACCAGGAAGAAAAAAGTACCTCTGAAAGGAGGACGAATATATAGACCTGCAGTGAAATCACCTACCTGCCTAATAAGTTATATTGAATTGGATAAAAGCACATGCGATTCTTTTTTATGGTTCTATGCCTTTAGAGGCGGGGAAAGGACAGTGGACGAGGAACGGGAAGGAATTCTGCCATGGAAAAATGATGAAATTATCCCCGGCATTCGTCTCGCGTTATTTGGGGAAACCATGGAAAACCCAAATCTGAATGCCTGGACGGGGATTCGAAACCGCACCCTCCCAAATGCTAGGTCAGATCTTTACCGATCACGATGCGTGATAGGACTGGTGCAGGGGAACGGGGTGGAATTCAGACATGGCCTTTTGAAGGAACCAACCCGATATTCAACTGAAGTACGGAGTAATGGCTAGTCTGGTCATTATGACCAGGGTTTTTATTGCCTGCGCATTCCGCACCTATCCTAGCCTACGTGAACTTAGCCGGGTGTAGAGAACCTACAGTTTAAACTGGAAACCAAACAACGGAAGTGTTCTGGTGTAACCACATTACAACGCAAGTTGTGCCAGATGTGAATGTCAGGTTAAGGGCTTTTGAAAATCGAGGCTGAGCCGGGATTCGAATCCTGGACTTTTCACTTTCACGACGGGTGACGAACAAGCGACCTCTGAATGAGAGTTAACGTCTTGTGAAAAAATACTTTGGATAGAGTTAATGTAAGTTCGTAGTATTTGTCATTGCTGTGTTACCAAATGTCGTTTACTCATTCACTTTTTACATAACAAAACATAATATTAAATCTGAACAGAGTTCTCAGTCAACATTTAAATAACGTCAATTTCTTCCATCTTGCAACGCGATCTGTTGAGAAGTAAATAACAATCGGTCGCAGTGTGCTGGCAGAGCGAACAATCGGCCGAAGTCGGTTACAGTGTAGCCCTACATGCATTGCCGACTCAGCGACAAAGAGCCACCCATACTCGTAAGTGCTTTGTTGATCTGCCATTTCCAGCGAAAAGTGGTTACCTACGTTAAATTTACTAAAATTCTGTCTGGCAGAAGTGAGATATTCAGCAGCTTTTATTCAACAAAAAGATGCATTCAGGAATAAAATTTTAAACCGCAAAGCAATTACGTTAGTGCATAACTAGTAGAAGGTGGGAAAGTTGTCTACCTTCATGCTTAGAAAGGGATATAAACATGGCGTAGCAGTCAATAACAGTTTTACAGACGTTATGTAATGTATACTTTGCACATTAGCTGTAAGGACAGTTAAATTATGAATATGCCTATTTTATGGCGTGATATTTCAGCAAGATTTAAATAAAATATATACTATCTTATTATTTAATTAGGATAGGTGAAATGACAAAAAGAAAAATCTGGTTAAAATGATTTTATTCTTTACTGTTTACAATTCTACATACATCATTAAGTACAATCAAATTTTTGTATGCAACTATTTCATTCCTTAATTGCCCAAAATCAATTGTAGAACTGTAAGACACATGAATAGGATGAACGTTGTTGATGTGCATATCCATTAACTTCGACACTGAGGCAGTACATGTGTAGTAGTCACTCAACACTTTGTCAGCCAATTCACTCACAAACACCTTGTAGTATGCTGATGCGATTTAAACACTTTAGTTAATAAGGTCCACAAACATCATATCCAGGTTCATAATTCTTAATTACAATATTATTTACATCATCAGATACTAACAAATTTTTATATGCAATGAGTTCAAGTGTTAATTGCGCATAATCAATGATGAACTGTATGTCACTTGAGCTACACGAACATTATTAATATGCATGTCAATCAGTTTTTGCACTGTAGCCATATTGAAGTCTCGTAGCACTTTATTAGCTAGAATGTCCACAAATTCAGTATAATATCGTGCCACCAAGTAGCCCCACTTCTGCTTGACGGTCAAGGCGTTTGTCACGGTCGGCTGCGCGTCGACGAAGTTCCTCCAAGTAGACTGGCCGAAGAAGACGCGCTGGCAGGATCGTCATTGAGGTGGAAACAAACAGTCTTCACCCCGGCAATCGTTCGGCAGGAGACGGTGTGCTCACCAAGCGAGATGCTGTCGGTGCCGGCGTTGAATAACTCGGACACTACGTCCAATACATGGATCAGGACGTTCCATTCGTCGTATGTTAAAACAATTTTATTGTGCCCCACTTTTTCCAGAACAACAACAGGTTCAAACTCGTGTTGGACGATAACCCTATCGTCAAACGTTTCGTATCACCAGCGTTGAGTTGTAGACAGAAGAGAACAACATCACTAGACGGGACATGGCTGCAAACTGACGCCGGGTGGGGCTGCAGCTGCGAGGGAGCGATAATTCGAGTGTGGTGCAGCTGTGTGCATTCAATTACGAACCCGCATCATGCAGCTGCGAGGGGAGCGATAATTCGGGTGTGGTGCAGCTGTGCACATTCAATTACGAACCCGCATCATGCAGCTGCGAGGGGAGCGATAATGATGGCTTCCGGGTGTGGCGCATTCAATTACGAACCCGCATCATGCAGCTGCGAGGGGAGCGATAATTGATGGCTTCCGGGTGTGGCGCAGCTGTGCGCATTCAATTACGAACCCGCATTCAATTAAACTCCCCTAGTTCCTCGGCTCCCCTCCGCTCCAAGGCGTGAGTCAATTAACATTAATTAAAATCAATTAAGGCTCCCCCGCAAATCAATTAAAATCAATTAGCCTCAATTAAAATCAATTAAAATTAATTAAAATCAATTAACATCAATTAAAATCAATTAGCATTAATTAAAATCAATTAACATTAATTAAAATCAATTAAACATTAATTAAAATCAATTAGCATTAATTAAAATCAATTAAGGACACCACGCAATTCAATTAAAATCAATTAAGGACCCCACGCAATTCAATTAAAATCAATAACATCAATTAAAAACTGTCCGCTGACGCCCCTTTACACACTACTTGTTTTAATTTATAATTTAAATTCAAAATATGTGACGTCACACCAGGGGAGGTGGGGGGTCCAAAAATGTGACAACCTGTGACATGGGGGGAGGGGAGAGGTCCAAAAATCATGAAATCCTGTGACGTAATTTGTGGATGGCCCTATAACGGCAACCAACGCTAAGCTGCGAAACAAGTGGTGCCACGATCATAAAAACTGGACACTGATTGGAAGAATGTGGTATGGTCCGAATCACCGTTCACATTGTATCCTACTAACGGGCGGTTTATGTATGGAGAACACCAAAGAAGCCTATGATCGGACTGCCTGCGTCCTACAGTCAAGCTTAGGGGAGTTCCGATATGATTTTGGTGGCTATATCGTGGTATTCAGCTGGCCCTCTCATTCACATCACTGGCCGGATGACTGCGAATGAATATTTCGACATCCTCAGTGATGAAGTTCTTACTATGACTGGAATACTGCTGCCGAACATCCCATCTTCCAAGATGATAATTGTAACCTCTCCTTCTCACATTACAGTAAAACTAATTACTGTGTGAGGCTATTATATTTGGGAGGTTGTATCCTGTTTTGTACGCTCAGAAGGGCGTACTGGAAGGATTAGCTCCAAAAATGTTAACTAATAACGTAACAATTCGGTTCCAAGAATATCTTTGCTTGAAACCCGGCCCGTAAGCTAAGCGCAACGATTTTAATGAGTTTTTATTTTATAAGTCTGTCAACTACTAAATGAAAAAACAATATTACATAAGTATACTTCACTTTTAATTCACACTTAACACATTTCGTTTCTAAAATTACACCACAGCCGCAGCAAGACTTTTGTGCGTGCTTCTGCACGTATTTCTCCTTCTCTCTCTAAACAATAATACTTCCTCTCTCTGACTCTCCAAAGACAACAACACTAATCCTACTTAAACCTAAGAACTTACAACTACCCCAGTACAATATTA
>CM061921.1:280669717-280751873 GCA_031002005.1 Vandiemenella viatica
CGATAATTACAATTCAACTTACTTATGAAATGATATTCCAGGTTCTTTCCTGTCTGGCCTATTTGTGCAACCGTATGCAACACAAGCTGGCATTTTTAAACACTTATACACAATACTAAATGAAATAATCACTGCATCTACCACAATGTGAACACCTTAATTGTTGGGAAGCGCCATATGGTCGCTGCCGGTGCTGCCACCATGCGGGAGAGTTTAGTGCTTGCTTCACCGATTTAACGTCACTTCTCCTCCATATAATTCCTTCCTCCACGCGGTGTACTCATGGAGGAAGGAATAATATGGAGACGACGCAAGAGACCTTTACCACGCATGGGCGTGAAGCAGGCCGGCGGAGGAGTGGGGGGGCATGGCCGGAGTGGTGGGGGCTTGACCGCTTCCCAACAAACACGGGGAATATGTACAAACACCTCAAGGGGACTCTAGGATAAACGTGACGCCGCAATCTGGTGATGGATTATTATGTAACTCGATGAGACAAATAAAAAATGAAGAATAAAATTTTTTGATATCCTGCTTAGTTTTCGAGATATTCTGTCTCAAATGTGAAATGGTTTTGGTTGAAATTCAGAAGAAAAAATTATTCAAAGTCAAATTTTATGATGAATTTTTATTTAAAAAGACGAGACAAATAAAAAATAAAGAGTAAAATTTTTCGATATTTCACCTAGTTCTCGAGATATACTGTCTCAAAAGTGAGGTGTCTTGAGTTGAAATGCAGAAGAAAAGTTTCGCAAAAGTCAAATTTAATGATGGATTCTTATGTAACACGACGAAAAAACTCGATAATAAGGAATAAATGTTTTCGATATCTTGCTTAGTTTGGGGGATATACAACATCCAAATTGAGGGGTTTAGGTTTGGATGCAGGCTGGACCAAAAATTAATTCTGTCAAAGCCACAATGATTACATGGTTGACATGCAGAATGGATATTTCAGTTTTATTACTACCACTTGTGGTTAGTCTGAAATGTGTCCTAGACTAGAAAAAAAGTAAGAGGACCCACTCTAGGGATGAGCAACCCAGACATTTTGTAGGTTGGTACCAGAAATAAAATGTTTATTCAGTCACCTTAATGAACATTCTCTTGACCAAGATGTGTTGTCTAATTTCACAGCCCTACTTATTAGGACAATTGAAAAAAAATTAAATCTCTCAGTTAGATTTAGATACGGGGGGGGGGGGAGAATGTTGTACAAAAAAAGAGACTAAATTAGAAACACATTCCCCAAATTGATTTTGTTCAAAGGCCAATAACTTCTTTATTTATGAAGCCCATTTTTATTTCTGCATGAACCTGTTTCGACATAAATAGATGAGAAAGATTTCAAAATCGGTAAAAATAGGTATAGACGTATTTACAAACAGAAACAAGTCTTATATGAAGCTTTAAAAATAACCTAAGTCAATGGCCTGAAATAGCTATTTAAAAAATTAATAAAACTCACAGCTTCTCACATAACAGTTAATTTCATCATCCATTGTCAGTATAATCAGCAACGTGACGAAAGAAATCGTAATAGTAAATTCACTGAATCGCGAAGTAAAACACGCCCCTTTAAATCTCATTTTAAACACTCGTTAAAAAATAATGCTAGTCTATTATGTGCAAAATAGCAAGTTTGCTGATTTTCTACACTACACCAAGAAAAATTTGAGAACAAAGTCATCCCATTGAGAGCTATGACTAAATATTTATAGACGTGCTGCAAAGTTTGCGGTGTCTACCGCTCACTTCAACAACGATAATTACAATTCAACTTACTTATGAAATGATATTCCAGGTTCTTTCCTGTCTGGCCTATTTGTGCAACCGTACGCAACACAAGCTGGCATTTTTAAACACTTATACACAATACTAAATGAAATAATCACTGCATCTACCACAATGAGAACACCTTAATTGTTGGGAAGCGCCATATGGTCGCTGCCGGTGCTGCCACCATGCGGGAGAGATTAGTGCTTGCTTCACCGATTTAACGTCACTTCTCCTCCATATAATTCCTTCCTCAATGGGTGTACTTTCTCTGTCTCTCTGGTTGTTTTCAATCGTTGCCCCGGTTATGGTCAGCGATGTTAATACTGCGTTAGCAGCCGCCGCGACAACGACGGAACTGCGCTGACAACTGTTAATGCCGCGATGTGTTTCCGCCACAATCACTTCAAATGTGGGTAGATGCACACATGTTATTAAGCAAGAAATACACGTTATTACATGTCGATATTATTTCTGTGTGTTTCTTACTCATAATTCTTGGTCCAGGCTGCATTTCAACCTAACCGCAACTGCTATTAGTTACGGTAGACGCCATGTAATATATCTTAGCACTGAAAAACAATATGACAGCCCGCACAGAGAAATCGTAAAAGTTACATGATTTTATATTTGCATATGGAAAGCAGTTTTTATTCAATAATTAAGACTTAAAAACACGTGGAATAAATGTCAACAGCTATGAACGTGTATTTCTTGCGTAATAACATGTATGTATCTACCCACATTTCGAGTGATTTTTCCTCATTTCAACATATTCGAAGCTTACGATAGACACTTTAAATCAAATATTATCGCCTAAGGAATGTGTATACCAAATTTAGACGATGATTTAGACCGACAGGGCAATATTTGTAGTTGCCGACGTAATGCTAAACTCAGTATATAAAGACTTTGCGGGAGTAGTTGACGTCACAACGTGATATAGTGCTTATGAAAGTTGCCTAAATAACTAAATTCCTCGTGTCTTTTGCTGTGACTAGAAGGTTCTGTTTTCTTTCTGGTCCAGGCTGAATTTCAACCTAACCACAATCTCCGGTAATATTGGCGGTACAAATTCAAAGCCTCAATCACACGCGCATTGATACAATCATTTTATCTTAAGTTAGCAGCGTCTTGTATCGCGACGTAAACTTGAACCGACTTTGCTGCCATACATGTACTCACTTTTTTTAACTACCAGATTTCGTTCAAATGGTGGCTCACCATCATATTACAGCTACATCAATTTGAACTGCATCATTGTAACATTGTATATCTAAATCACGATTTTATGAATTCCGAATATACTCCGTTTCGAAATGTTGCTTCTTGCTTGTATGTAAATTCAGAGATTAAGCTCGACTCTTTGGTTTCATCAAAGACCACAGAGTATCTCAATGCTGGAAATACACGTCACATAGTTGGCTCCGATCCGATTTCACTCACACACACGTTCGCGAATTTATTTTTCATTTAATAATGTAGCTGTAACATGTTTTAACTTATAATTTTTTTTTCTTTACTGTTGACCAAAGATCACAGACATTGGCAGAATCGCTAAGTGTCGTTGCCACTTAAAAACAATTGAATGTATACAACAAATGATTTATTTTATTTAATTTAATGTATTTTTAACACATATTATATGTACATTTTGGCTTTATGCACTTCTTCCCCATATAAACTTTTAACTATGCCAATTCTCACACTTCTCCGTGCGCGCAATATTCTGAAAAATGTTTCCAAAGTTTTCGCTTAGCGTATTAATATATAGATATACGAAAGAATAATCTAATTTCAAAACAAACGCCTATTTGCATACAAAAAAAAAAAAAAGACCTGACCTTTCACCTGACTGTGACATATCTAGCGACAATAACTAATGACAGTAATTTTTTATAGTAGCCGACTCCAAACCCTGCATAGTGATAGTGAGTTAGTACTTTGTAAAGTTCAAGTAAATTGTTCATTGAGGAAAGTAAATTTAAGTAAATTGTTCGTACATTTGATTTACTGCACTCAATATTATATACTTCTGAATAATACCTAATATCTCAATCACAGCACACTTAAATCAACTAATTTCAAAACAATCATCTGCTCATTCAATCGCTTGGAGAACCGTTCCAGCTCCCGCATGACGCATGATACGTCGTGTTCGTTCGTTTATCGAATCAAACTGACATCTACACGACAAATGCGAGTAACGAAACATGCGAGTAACGAAATGAATTTGTGAGTAACGATTCGGTACTTCGAGTCAGGCGACGAACCCATTACTCAGTAACGAATACATGCGGTTTGTTACAGCTCTATTGGAGAGGTATTACTCTGCAGTGAATTCTTCGCGGGAGTCCAGCCGGATAGAGTCATAGAATGGCGACGTTTCATCAACCTGCTCGGTTGTCTTCATCAGGTCTATTTGTAGATATTACTTCTTGAAAACCCTGTCTGTTTTGGGGATTTCAAGAAGTAATATCTACAAATATACCTGATGAAGATAACCGAGCAGGTTGATGAAACATCGTCATTCTATGACTCTATCCGGCTGGACTCCGCGAAGAATTCACTGCATCAATACGCCGGGAAAGTCTCCATTCATATATTGGGTATTACTCTCTTTGATATGATTGTGTACGAAAACATTCGAGGCCTGCCGGAGGAGTATTCAGTAAAGATAAAATAATAGTTTAAAAAAATTAAAAACCGCCTTCAAAAAAAAAAAAAAAAAAAAAAAAAATATTAAAATAACTTTATTCCTTGCTTAGGAGAAAGTAAATCTAAATGAACAATATTTTACATTATTGTCATTGAAATTTTTACATTAATTATAGTTATTTTTGGAGTCGGTGCCAGTTGTCACGTCACGAAGATCGAATTACTGAACTTGTTTTGGTGTTAGAGACTAAACGGGAAGTACGAACAAAAATTCCCAATATTTTACAGCATGTCGTGAGGCAGATAGTGTTATTGCGGGAGACAGCTTTGGGAAACAAATTAACAGTAATTTAATCTGTGGCTCGGCCTTATTGGTCATCCAGGCATATCTCTGGCGTTACAGGGTCAGTTTGTGAGCTGCATCATTCAGTAAACGATTTACAGTAAGTATAATATTGGTGTATCATCTGTATGTTTCAGTTTTGTTGAAACATGTTTCTAGCATTAATTGTAGGTAAGCAGTAACATGATTTTTTTATATATTACTAGCCTCGTACGCGTGGATTAAGAATTTTTTTGCCAGAATTAAATATAGTAAGTTGTTGGTAAAGAAGGATTAGTCCCAAACAATATCGAGTCGGCATAATATGACAGGAAAGTTATCACTATATCATTCTACCATCGAACCTGCCTCTTGAAGAGAATTAATTTCCAACATATTTCTGTCACTATTCGATGAGATCTCAAAATTTCGTGACTTCAACTGTTAATTATACTGGAAAAAATATATCCTGTGCCCTTCATACACATTTCCTTATAAAATTACATCACAACGATGTAGCCATTTAGTCGTCATAACATAACAAAAAGACAGAGACTTACTTCCGTATTTATAATAATATTACTGTGGTTCACACTCACACACTGACTGTGAACAACACCTGAGGGATCATTATAACGTAAAAAAGTGTACACCTACAACATTGCAAGACTACCTACGATTTGCCTCGCATTACACCCCTATCTTTCTAATATCTAGGGTTTAACATTCAATCCGAATAACCTACGGCTCAGGCCTGACTCTTACGATGAAAAATAATTTTTAAAAATCTTATACCCGAGGGAGATTTGAACCGGAGATCACGACGTTTGTAAGCCAGCGCTTTAGCCACTTTTTTTTTTTTTTTTTTTTTTTTTTTTTTTTTTTTTTTTTTTTTTTTTTTTTGGGCCTCCTTCCTCCCCTTCAGCCCTGCCTTTCGCTCGCCAGTGGTTGGCTCTTTGCCTGGCTCTAAACCTTTTTATAATAGAATTTGGGTTTCAATGTTCTCTTTTCCTGATTTGTATTTATTAGTGGTATTTTCCATCAGTTGGATGTTTTGTTTTTTGAGGTTCTTTATGATTTGAATATCTGATACAGTTAGGTTCCCCTCGTGCCTTTGATTCAAAAAGTCTCTCTTTGGGTCTAGGCGGGGTTTATAAACAGTTTTATTTGGTTAAATTGTGATCATTGGAATGATTCTGTCATTATTATATCGAGCATCCGTGCGAAGTCTCTTTTTATAATTTTGAGTTTGGATAATTTCGTAATATATAGTATTCATATATGCTATATATTCGTCGTAAGTACTCTTTTCCGTTTGTAGCATATAAGTTAGGGTATTGCCTAGTATCCATTGTACCGTGTTGTGTTTCGTTTCAGGATATCTCTTTTTCTCAGGTTTCAGTATTTCCTGGATGCTCACGGTTAAAGGTGATGTTCTGTCAAGGAAGGCTATTCTTCTTCTTGCCCAATTCCATATTTTCTGGTTTTGGTTACACGTTATTCTGTGTATCAGGGTGTCAGTATTTCCGCAATTTCTGCATCTGTCATTCGGGGATAGATGTATTTCGTAAAGTCTTCTGTTGGTTGAGATTTTTTCATTTACGACGTCATACCACAAGGATTGTGTTTTAGTGTTTAGAGTTTTATTCGTTATATTTTTCCAGATGTTGCTCCAGTTGTATTGTGGATTTTTAATTTCGATTTTATTTCTGTGGTTAGATGTGTTGATTATTTTGTAGATTTCTTTTGTTGTCTTGTTGTACAGGGTGCATCCTTTGGTTTTTGCATAAGTTGTTTCTAGGTGAAATTTTCTCATATGTGGTAAGTTGAACTTTATCGCGGCCATGTTGAAAGGTATTTCCTCAGTGACTGGTTTTGTTTCTTTAATCAAGTTATTTGTTGGGCCGTTTGGGTCATTTTCCGCTGTCGTTATGGTTCTTTTGAGGAATAATGCGCAGCATCTTTCGCGTACGCTTATCATTCCTATGCCTCCTTTTCCTAGGGGTAGAGTCATTGTTTTGAACGCTGTTTTGAAGATCTTACCCCTGCTTGCGAACCACCCGAGCAGATTCTGTATCCGATCTGCAATTGTGTCGGGTATCGGCAGTACTTGGGCGATGTAGACCATTTTACTCAATAAAGATACTTGTACGATTTTAGCCTTCTGTATTGCATCCAGATCTCTATCACAGTGCATGTTTATAACAGCCCTAATTTTTGGTAGTGTTATGAGCCAGTTTTTAGTTATTGTTTTCATAATGTTCTTTTGAAAAACAATGCCTAATGTCTTATGTTCTTCTACTTGCTCGTACCAGATGTCTGTTGGAGGTGGGATCTCTGCTCCACTTATTTGGAGCAGTGCAGTTTTCTTTGGGTTAAGTTTTGCGCCTGTTGCTTCCGTGAACGTTGTGATTATTTCCCGCGTTTTTTGGATGTCCTCCGCTGAAGTTTCGGCTATACAAATGTCGTCTGCGTATCCTCTGCATGTAAATTTGTATCCGTTTAGATTAATGCCTGTTAAATTTTGGTGACATTTCTCAAGCAGGGGTTCCGTTGCCAGTGCGTACAGGATCATTGATAGCGGGCATCCTTGTCTTATCGATCTTTCTATCTTGACGGGCGCTGACAAGGTGTCCGTTTATAAGAAGTTTTGAATGTGTGTTTGTAATTATTTTCTTTATTACTTCCACGAATGGGGAGCCAAATCCTTTATGTTCCATGATTTTTAAGAGGTAATTATGTTCAATTCGGTCAAAAGCTTTTTCAAAATCGAGGAATAGTAGAGCTGATGGCGTTTGTTTTTCTGCGTTTATGCTGATAATATCACGGTATTCGCACACAGTATTTAAGATGCTACGTCCGGGAATAGCACTGGTTTGATGAGGTCCTAAGATTTTCTCCATGAGGGGTTCCAGTCTAGTTTTGAGGATTCTCGTTAGTATTTTAAAGTCTGAATTTAACAAAGTTATTGGTCGTATTTCATTGATTTTTTTGATCTGGTTGCCTTTGGGTACTAGCACTATGATGCCCTCTGTGAAGGCGGTGGGAAGATTATCCTCTGTCCATAAGTCGTTTAGAATCTCTGTTAACTTATTTCTTAGCATGGGCCAGTAATGAATATAAAATTCTATGGGTAACCCATCCGGTCCTGGGGATTTCCCTCTTGCTGCTTTGTTTATCGATGTATGA
This sequence comes from Vandiemenella viatica, assembly GCA_031002005.1. Lineage (NCBI taxonomy): Eukaryota > Metazoa > Arthropoda > Insecta > Orthoptera > Morabidae > Vandiemenella > Vandiemenella viatica. The sequence goes on from CM061921.1 coordinate 280,677,663, forward strand.
ATTTCATCCTGGTCAAAAATTCTTGTTAGAGTTGCTGATTCTTCCACACTTGCTGTGTTACTTGAGTTGGATATTAAATCGGAGATTGCCGCCGTACTAGTTGGAGTTGACTTAAAAATATTTTTATAATGCGTGGTAATTTCTTTAATTATATCTCTTCCGTCCTTGATGTTTTCACCATTTTCTTTAATTATATTGGTTATTAAAGTTTTTTTACTCCTTTTTGTGCTCCTTATAAGGTGGTACAAGGCTGCCGTTTCTTTGGTTGCGACGTCAGTCGGTTTTGAAGTTGTCAGAAGTTTGTTTGCTTGCATATTTTGTAATGATAGGATCTTGGCTTTGTATTTTTTTATTTTTATATTAGTATCGACAGTTATGGTGGGCTCTTGGTATAATTCCTTGATGCATCTGTAATAATACTCAATTGTGCCCTTCATCCAATAGTTCTTTTGTGTCCCCCAGGAGATTAAGGTTCGTTTTAGTTTCGGTTTCACATGTTCAACCCACCAAGATAGTGTGCTTTTATATTTTTTACAGTTTTTTAGACATTCGTCCCAGACACTTTTGATTTCTTCGTCTAGCGCCGGGTCTTCAAGCATAGAGATGTTACATTTCCAGAATCCTTTGCCTCTGCTAACTGGCTGCCTCTGCATGTTGACAGTACATTGCATACTGTTGTGATCTGAAAAGCTTAGAGGAAAAATGTTTGCACTGGTTGTTTTGGTTCGGAGAGTCTCCGTTACGTAGATCCTGTCGAGTCGGCTTGCCGAGTTGTTTGAGACATATGTGTAGGCTTTGGCATTTCCGTGAATGCATTCCCAATGCGTCGTGAAAGTCCATCCCTCGAATGAGGTTAGTCAGCTCCCTGCACCCATTGAAATTTGGGGTTTGATCTTTTTGGCTTAGTACACAATTAAAGTCACCTCCCATTATTATTGCACCTGTGGTATTTCGCAGGAGATAGGGTAGCTCTGTTTTGTAGAAGTGTGCTCTTTGGGCTCGATTATTATTGCCAGAGGGGGCGTAAACATTGATTATTCGCGTGTTATTTATTGTAGTTGCAATGGCCCTGCCGTTTGTTAATGTTTCTGTACTAACCGTCTCAATTCCCTCTCTAATCACGAGGGCCGTTCCCGTGTTGGTTTCTTTGGAGTAGTTGATTATTCCATCGTATCCAGGGATGTTTAGTTCCGTAAAAGTCACTTCTTGTAACATTGCGATGTCAATACTGTTTTGTTTAATATAATCCGCTAGGCATTTTATTTTGAATGGCGTAATTACTCTGTTCATATTTATAGTTGCAATGCTATAACTTTGATTGCTTGTCATTGGTTATTTTACGTCTCATCAGATCCCTCCATTACTTCCTCGTACCAGCTGTCTTTACTGAGGAGTTTTGGTTTATCTTCTTCTCTTATCTTCTGATCGTTTACGTATTTTGGTGTGTCTTGTCCTTCAATTCTCACTTTGGTTGTTTCTTCTTCTTCTTCTTCTTCTTGTCTTGATTTGGCGTTATTTGTTGTTCGTTCTACTTTCTCTGCTATTCTTTTTACTGGTTTGCCGTTGTTTTCGAGTCGTTCACTGAGAGCTCGGCGTTTTTTTGCTATGTATTGACTTGCGGTATTGGCACCATCCTTATTTGCACTTCTGCTAGATTGTCTTGTTATTCTCTTCTCGCTTATTTCTTTCTCGGCTTTGTTATTGATCGTTGAGCTGTGCATTTCAATCCGTTGTTTTGTTTCGGAATCTTCTTCTGCCTGGTGAGTTGTTTTATTTGTAAATGTTTCTATGTGTATGACATGTTCTGGGATACTCTCTTCTTCTATTTCTTTTTCATGTAATTTCTGTTCCGGTTCTTGTTCTTCGTTTTCTTCTTCTTCTTGTCCAGATTTTTCGGCTTGTGTTTCCTGTTTACCGCCGAGCTGTTCCGAGTTGTCCTCTACATCGATCTCCATGTTTTCCGTGTTTTCCAACGTTTCTGTGTGTGGCTCACATGCTGATGTTACAGTGTGGCCTATGTTTACACTGTTGACTTGTGCCGTGGCTTCTGCATAAGACGCTGTGTTGCTACTTTCCTTACTCGCTTCCGCGATTGTAGCATTTGCTGTTATAGTTTCTGATGTTGACAATTTTACTCTTGGAAGTTGTAATGGTCGGCGTTTTGTACACTCAGATCTTAGATGTCCTGGTTCATTGCAAACAGAGCATGTGCGCGGTTGTCCCTCATATATTATTAATGCTTTGAAACCCTGTATCATTATATAGGAAGGTATATGTTTTTTTAAATCAATTTTCACACACCGTATGCCGTTGTTTGCTTGGAATCTGAACTTAGGGCTCCATTTTTCGTCGGTCGCCGTTATTATTTCACCATAGTTTCGGATTGCTGCCGTTACACTAGCATTACTAATTTCAAATGGTACATTAAAAACTCTTACTGATCGTAGCCCCAGCCCTGCGTGGCTTATATATACGGTACTTACGGTTCCATCTGGGTTCTGGTAGTCGGCTTTCCCTCCAGTTTTCTCTACGATAGTATTGCACAAGTTGTCATTTGTCATTTTAACGTATACTGCATAAGTCAAGAAGTCCATTTGGATTCCGTATACATCTGCGTCTGTCAAGTCGAATTTTTCATACAGCCATTCATGGAAGTCATATGCACGTGGTCTTGTCTCCTTTGCGTCGAACGCAAATTTCAGTGTATTCTTCCGTATCGTCGATTCCATTTTCACTATCGTAAACCACAAGCTAAGTTTTCACTGATACACTCACTGAACCTCGCTTGAGGAAAGTATCGAGCAACCGCACGCGACGGCGGCTCGATGCGAACTGTAACCACTCAGCTGCCAGTCCACTACTGGGAAACTCGGTACGGAGTCGTCCACATTCAACGTGTCAGTCTACCGCCGTATTTCGAAGTTATGAGACAAATGTGTTATTTATACAGATAATTTTTCAACCAAATGTTAGACAGTATTTTTCTCCTTGTTTCAAAGGATAAGCTGTGCAAAGTTTCATCGAGAACGGATAAAAACTGTGGATTTGTATGAAGAACAAACAAACAAACCAACAAACAAACAAACAAACATACATTCATCTTTATATATAAAGATTGTTATTCATTATTGTTTTTATCTTTTTGTTTTTCTTGCTTTCGCTGGCACCGACTCCAAAAATAACAAATTAATGTAAAAATTTCAATGACAATAATGTAAAATATTGTCCATTTAGATTTACTTTCTCCTAAACAAGGAATAAAGTTATTTTAAAATTTTTAGTGCCTTTTTTTTTTTTTTAAAGGCTGTTTTTATGTTTTTTTTAACAATTATTTTATTTTTAAATTTTTAGTGGTATTGTAGTTTGTTTTGTATTTTAAATATGCCGCAGCAGTTCCCATTTTGCGAACTTCCTGGTAGCTCAGGGAGAATTCTGTCTTTATATACCACAACTACTTCCAAAACGGGGTGAATTGCGTGTTGTTCTAAGGAATGTCAGTTTACATTTTGGTCCAGGCTATGTTTCGATCGTATCATAACATCTGTTAAAGCTGCTAGTCGATAACCGAAAGATGTAACATCTGGGCATTAATACATACCATATACAGAAATCTGTCTCTAGAATATATCTGTTTGCTCCGGCAGCACACAGAAAATATAGATTTTTAATTGGTTTTCACAACGTGAAAGCTTCGGATCCAAGTTGAAATCTGAACATTGTGGCACATTTATTTTATAAATATTATACCATGACTTAAAAATAGCTTAATTGATTTTGACGGGATTTAAAACTGTGGATTTTTGTAAAGAATATTGAAAATTAAAAGGGGTGAGGGTAAAGGGAAAGAGGGATTGGGCTTTTGTATACCAAATGTAGACTGTCTTTTTTGATTGATTTAAAGTATACGTTTGTAAATTTCTATTGATATCATGTAAAAATTGTAAGTATGTATACAAAAAACAATTAAGGTGAAGAGTAGTTTGGTTTTTGTAAAGCTAGTGTGGACAGTATTTTTCTCTTTGTTTTAAAGTATACATGTACAAAGATCCATTGAAACCAGATAAAAACTGTAGCTTTGTTTAAAGAACATTTGCAAAAATAAATGGGGTATGGCAGTGAACGGATGGGTTTTGTAAACAGAATGTTTCTCTTTGTTTTCAACTATACATGTGCAGTGTTCCATCGAAATCTGATAAAAACTGTGGGTATTTATAAAGAACATTGGAAATTAGGAGGGGTGGGGGTAAAAGGGAAGAGGGGTTGGGCTTCTGTAACCTAATTTAAACACAATTATTCTGTGTGTTTTAAAGTATACGTGTGCAAATTTCCTTCAGAATCGGATAGAAACTGTAGATAAAAGGATGCAAAGGAAGGAGTGGAGTTTGGACTCTCGAAACCAAATGTAGACAGTATTTTTATATTTGTTTTGCAGTATACATGTGTTCCTCCAAAATCAGAAAGAAAACAGAAACATTGACAGTAATTAAAGGGGTAGAATGGGGGATAGGGTCTGCGTTTTTGTGAAAGTTATGTGTACAGTACTTTTCTTTTTCCATTTTTTTAAAAGTATACGCATGCGAAGTTCCATCGAATCGGATTAAAATGTAGGTTTTGTTGAAATATTAAGGAGAGGGGAGCTAGGGAAGTTTTTTTTTGATTTTTTGGTCAGAAATCTTATCCATAAAAAATTACATATATTTGTGCCAACTTTCATAAAGATCGTTCATATGGTGTCGACTGTAGCTTTCTAAAAAGAAACTGACAAAAATCAAGGGGGTGGAAACAATGAGAGGGGTTCAGTTTTTGCAAACTCTCTTTGTTTTATAGTAAAAATTAGCTAAGTTCTGTCTAAATCGGATAAATACTGTGGTAGTGTATAAAAATTAAGCGGTTTAATGGGGAGAGGGCGTGGTTTTTAGATCTTTTGGTCAGACACCTTCTTCGTGAAAAAATACATATAAGCACCAACTTTCATGATAATCGATCAAACGATCGCGACTCTAGCATTTTATAAAGAACATTGACAAAAGTTAATGGGGTTCAAGGAGGGAAAGGGGTTTAGATTTGGTAAACCAAATATTGACAGGATTTTTCTCTTTGTTTTAAAGTATACATGGGCAAAGTTCAATAAAAATCAAGTAAGAAATGTAGGTTTCTATAAAATTAAAGGATGTAAAGGGGATAGGGGTGGTTTTTTTATTTTTATTTTTTTGGTCAGAAACCTTCTCAATGAAATACTACATGTAACTGCCAACTTTAATGGAGACCAGTTAAGTGGTGTCGACTGTAGCTTTGAACAAAGAAAATTGGAAAAAATTAAGGGGGTGGATAGGTGGAGAGGGGTTCAGTTTTTTTAAACCAAAAGTTGACGGTATTTTTACTTTATTTTTGGCTATATATGTCCAAAGTTTCATCGTGATCGAATAAAAAATGTGGATTTGTATAAAAAATAAGCGGTGGAAGGGGGTAGAAGGGGTGGTTTCTGAATGAAATTCATATGGGACCACTTTGGAGGTATACCCTATCCACTTAAAAAATTTCATTTAAATCGGTTCAAAATTGTCGAAGATATCGCTGAACATACATACAAAAAAAAAAAAAAAAAAAAAAAAAAAAAAAAAAAAAAAAAAAAAAAAATTACAGATGAATTGAGAACCTTCTCCTTTTTTTTGAAGTCGGTTAAAAAGTGTTACTAATAAGGTAAGGTTTAAATAAGGGTTGAAATTTACCTGTAATTACAGTAATAATAATATTACATCTTTTGGTAAATGATGTTAACAGCAGCAGCAGCTTATTATCAGTGATGACCTTTTCGTGGAAAATTAGAGTTAAGAATTCGTATCCAAATACTCGTGGTCAGGGCCGGTGCTAGCAATCTCGGGCCCCAAGTAAGCGTTATTAGCGCCCCCCCCCCCCTCAACCTGTTTATTTTAAACTTTGTTTTTATATATATATATATATATATATAAATTCAATGCAAAAATCAAATATAGCCTTTCTTAAGAAAGATTTTTAATATTTGGTTTATGTTTAGTCCTCTTCGGGGCCTCAGACTGCATTAACCGGGTGGCCTAGATCCCGGAGTATGGGAAAGTTCTTACGTTTATCGTATCTCCTTCCATTTTAGTTATATTAAGGTTTCATTATGGGTATAGCATAATGGGAGTAGTCAGCTCCATGTTCGTCATTGTAGTAGGAGGTGGTCAGGCCACCTAATGTTATCATTATAATGTGCCCTGTTGCCAAGTCTGGCTATTAGTCTGTTTTCAGATCCTGTACACTTGTTGTAGAATTTGGTGGCAGTTTCTTTGAAACGCTGTTTCAATGTTTGTAAACCACTGACTTGATGTAGGACAGCGGTAGCCGTTTCTCTTGGGAGTTTGCAAGCAAATCGGATGGCCCGATTTTGCACAGTTTGGAGCTTTTTAATATGTGTGGTCGCTGCATTTCCCCACACAACGGCAGCATGCTCTAACACCGGTCTCACCAGTGATGTATAAATTCGAAGTGCCTGGTCAGGTGGTAATGTGGTTGTTGGGTTGAGTATGGGGTAGAGTGTCCGCATTCTACCTTCCGCTTTTGACCTGAGGTTGTTGACATGGTTTTTCCAGGTTAGTCTTGTGTCGAGCAATCACTCCTAGGTAGGTTGCTGTTTTGGTCCATTGAATTCCCTCATTAAATAGCGTCACTGGATCAAGCTGTGGAATTTTTCTTCTGGATATTATTATCGCCTGGCTTTTGGTGGCGTTTAAAACTAGGCGCCATCTTTTGGCCCAGTTTTCGACGTTGTTACAGGCTCTCTGTAATTTTGTCTTCACGTGGGTTGCTCTGATACTGCGTGTGAAAAATGCCATGTCGTCCGCATATAGTCCAGTTTCTACCTGTTCCGTTTGTGGTACATCAGCCGTATAAAGACTGTACAGTACAGGGCCTATGACGGAGACTTGTGGGACGCCGGCACGGATGTTTCTGGATGAGGAGACTGCATCCTCAGACAGTACTCTGAACGTTCTGTTTTCCAGGTAGTTTTTGAGCAGTCTAATGTGGGACATGGGGATTCCCTGCGTGATGAGTTTATACAATAGTCCCTGATGCCACACAGAATCGAACGCACGTGAGACATCTAGGAGAATGGCACCAAAATATTATCTTTTATCAACTGCCTCAAATGCTGATTCTGTAAGTCGAAGCAGTTGTTGCGGAGTGGAGTGATTTTTGCGGAATCCGAACTGTTCATCTGGTAGAAGGTTTTCCTGGTCTATGTGGTGGCGTATCCTTTTGAGGTACAATTTTTCAAAAAGTTTTGAAATGACCGGTAGGAGGCTGATAGGACGATAAGATCGAGGAGATCTTTTGTCTTTGCTTGACTCAGGAATTGCTATTATGTCCGCTTGTTTCCAGGTGCTTGGATATTCTCCAGTGATCAAAATTTGATTAAAAAATGAGGTTAGGTATTCCAAAGCTAAAGGCGGTAGGTGCCTAAGAAGTGGCGCACCAATGCCATCATGTCCAGGACTTTTGTTTGGAGGAAGTTGTTTAATTGTTGTAACTACTTCTTCAACCGTGATAGGGTTTATGACGTCATCTGCAGGGGTGTCTACGTTGAGGAATCTTTGTAATCTTTCCTCTACGTGCCTTATGTGTTGTAAGTCTAGATGGTCTGTAACGGGCCGAAAGTTGGATTCAAAGAAGTCCGCTAGCGCTTCCGCCTTCTGTATTGGGTCACAGATTATGCTGTTGCCCACGGAGAGAGGCGGGAGCCTGTTGGATTTTCGCAGTATACGTTTAGTAAGTTTCCAGGCAGTCCCGTCGTCAGTGTTGATCGTTCTGAGCAGGGCGGCCCAGTCGCTGTTCTTGTGCTTTTGTACTTCGACTTTTATTTCCCTCTGCATTTGATTAATGCGCCTCTTTGTGGTAGGGTTTCTTGTAACCTGCCACTCTCTAATGAGATTGTTTTTGGCAGTTATTGCCTCTCTGATGTGCGTGGGCAGTTGTTTGGAGTGACACCGTTGATTCCCTCTCTGTGGGGGTGTTGCTGCCTCGGCTGCCTCGTTTATCCATTTTTCCATGTTTTCAGCTGCCGTACTAGGTCCTACAGTTTCAGGTGATGCGGCATTTTGCATGCACTGCACGATGATGTCTTTATATGCATCCCAGTTAGTGTTGAGTAAGTTTCTGTATCTTCTATTATCACGCAGGGATGCACTCTCTGTGAGATAGAATAATACAGGGACATGATCTGATGAGAGTGCTACCTTTGTTGCAATTGCAATGGTGTGATTCATCCCTTTTGTGATTGCAACATCCAACACGTCAGGGAGATGTCTGCTCTGGAAGATGGTGGGTTCAGTGGGTCCCCATATTACCCCGTCGTTGGCTTCCACTACTTGGAGAAGTTGCTTCCCGGCGGTGTTGGTGAGTCGCGAATTCCAGCGGTGATGCTTCGCGTTTAGGTCTCCTGCTATAAAAACGTTGCCACGTAGTCGCAGTAAGGTGGCTATGTCGTCTTTGTCTACCACATTGCTTGGTTTACGGTAGGCTGCAATTAGGAGTAGTTGGCCACGTGAAGTCTCGGCAGCAACTGCCGTTGCTTCTATTGTTGCAAGTTGGGGGAGTGCTACTTTATGGTGTTTAATCGATCTTCGGATGTACACTGCAGTTCCTCCTCCGGCAGTCAAACGGTCGTTACGGTAGCAGCTGTAGTTTGGGTTTTAGATGAGTCTCATTGACGAGGCAGATGTCAATTTGCTCATCGCGCAGGAATTCAGAGAATTCACCCATTTGCCTCCATATGCCATTGGCATTCCATTCGCAGATGGTTAACCCTTCAATTTTACTGGCCATTTTGGGTTGAGTTTACTGCACTACGTTGGGTGGCCTCAATTACTTTTTGCACCTCGGCTGAGATTTGTCGCGGGAGATCGGTGATCATTGCTGTCACAGCTGTAAGGAGCGACTGCACCATATTTAAAGCACCATGATTTCACTTTGGTGCTGGGACTGCTGCTGATTTGAGGGCCCAGGTTGGTCTCTGCCTCTTGACGCAGGCGGACGGTTGACATGTGTAGACTGATTTTTGCCTCTTGCTGGGGGTGGTCTCCTATCTTGTTGGTTACCGGTCAACCGATTGGCTAGTCTTTGCTCGGGACAGGATTGGTAACTTGATCAACAGTTTGTCTGCTGCTCGTTGTTTGCATAATGTCTTCTTGCGCACTGTTCTCTTGCGTAGGTAGAGACGGGAAGTCTTCCTGGGTAAGATTCTTTTGTTGTTGTTGCTGCTTCTTCTTCATTGCTGCAGCGTATGCGGCATTATTCTTCCTTTGTCTGTCATTGTAGCGGGTAAACGCTGTGCATTTCCTGTAGCTGGCGACATGGTCGCCGCCACAATTGACGCATTTAGGAGGTGTTTCACCTTTAACCAGTGTACATTCTTTGGTGGGGTGGTCCCCAGCGCACTTGACACATCTTGCAGGCATGTCACAGTGTCTAGAGATGTTCCCTACGGCTTGACATTGAAAGCACTGAGGCGGTCCCCGTGTGCTGCGTAGTTTCTCCATGGTAATTCTTATGGGACATAGTGATGTCATCTGATAGATTGATCTGTGTTCAACAGAGTCTGTTAGTACTACCAAAAAGAGGGGCACTTCTTGGTGTGTCTTTGGTGACCTGAGCTTGGTCACAGTCCTTGCAACATATCCTGCGTCCTCCAGCTCTTCCTTCAGATGATCGGGTTTCATATTGAAGGGGAGGCCCCTGATCACTATCTTCAGCAATTTCTCTGGAACTGAAGGAAATGTGTAGAATGGCAGGCTGTTGTCATAGAGGTACTTAGTCACTGTCATGTAATCGTTTTTGTTCCTAGTGGTTAGCTTGTAGAGGTCACGGCCAGCTGGCTTGATCTCATGGCCAGCCTAGCAGAGTTGTTTAAGCAGGATATCAAGCGTCTTGAAGTCCTGCTTAAACGTAAGCACAATTGGTGCGGGTTTAGGTTCATTAGGCGGTTTGGAAGTGGATGTGGATGCAGTGGCATCCTCTGCCGCGAGTTGGTCACACCGATTAGCGGTGACTGGAATTACATTGTTGGCTTCAGCTGTGGGAAGTTGAGCTGCCGGTGCAGTACGTTGTGGATGTAGAAAGCCATCTGAATCCACAGCTGCCTTTTTGTTCTTCTTCATCTGGCTCTTCCCGGCTGCGGGCGTTGGGTGCCACCGAGAGGACAAGCTTCTTGTTGGCGTTTGCTAGATCAGAGGGAGAGCCAAGTGTTCGTTTCCGACGCACTTCGCTGTCGTCCGGCGCCATGTCCAGATTACAAGAATCTTCCATATTGGGCTGATTTAGCTGTAGGTCTTCATCAGCGATGTTCGTGGTGTCCATGTCGGTTTCGGGAAAGGTGACAGGGTCGTCGTTTTCCGGAGAGCCGCTCATGGTCGCTGCAAGATTTAGGGGCCGATGTTCAGGACATAAAAGGGAGTGTTGCTCCGATCGGTCGTTGCCACCGTTTCAAGATCGGTAGCAACCCTAACCTCACGCCAGGGGGTCCCACTCCACCTGGAAGTGGGCCGTGTGGCGGTAAGACCCTAGCACTCGGAGGGCAGGGAGGAAAGGCAGTCCCAAAAGAAGAAGAAGAAGGCTCACTATCGCCTACGCTACGTGAACGAGGCAGAACGCGCGTAAACCAGTATAGCTAACACACAGGAATATGCGAATCGTCCCCCCTCTTCGGGGGTTCGGGCCAGGGGTACTTTTACCCCGCTCACCCCCCCCCCCCCAACCCTCCCCAACGCCAACCCTGGTTCCGATAGCGTATTTATATCGCGCCTACCTTGAGAAGTCGATCATAAGAACTTTCAGCTTGCTGTGTGTGTATAAAGAGGACTGGGGTCGCTTCGCGTTTCGGATTTAGGTCTAAAACAGACGAGGCGTTTTGCGCCGCGCGGCGGTCGAGTCGACGCATGGTCCAATGTAATTAAACGATGCCGCGCGGCGCATAGTTTCCCCGCGACTTACGCGCGGCGCCGCCTCGTCTGTTTTGAACTCGCGGCGTGGAGGCGGCGCCGCGACACAGCCAACTGAAGAAGATAAATCAGGAATTGATTTTTTCCCCCCTTTTTGTATCATTACACTTTAGTGTTCAAATCTAAAACATTTAATATGCCATTACACTAAACACACACAGTGAAAATTCGAATTTAATTTTTTACTTTTCTTGAAATTATTTCCTGATTTCGTATTATTTTAATAATACACCATTTTAGACCTACAAATTTTATATTTTTCTATTGATCTAGCACCGAAACTTTATCTTACGTTTTAACTTAATCTGTACTTTTGAACTGTAATATACAATCTGAGTGTCTGATCGATTCCAAAGAATGTGACAATCCTATTTTTTATGATTGCATTCTCATATTTTTGATTTTACTAGGTAAAAATGAATTCACAAGCACTGATGTCGTTTTTTCTTGTGCTAAATAAATAAAGAGTTCAAATTTAATTACTTCTTTTTTTTACTTTTCTGATAACTTCCTGATCTGATTTTATACCGGTACTTTTATACATTGAAATTTGTTATCTATTGATCCAACAATGAATTTTATCTAAACTTTGATCTTAATCGCATTATTGTCAATAGATTTGAATCTTAAAATACAGTTGGAACGGTCGGTTGGCTCCAAGAAATGTGACGGGTTGCCATAATATGAACGATATAATAAATAAAATGATTTCTTCTAACTTTAAAGCAATGACCAGTCTTTCTTCTGGATGTATGCTGCTTCTCATCACGGTTGTTTCTTTAAGCAACTCTTGTCTTACAGCGGTAAGCAACTCATTGAAAGAGGACTAAAACATCCTCGTAAAGTTAAAAAAAACTTTTCTTCATCCCTTTTCCATTGGGGCCACAGGGTATATAAAAAAAACAACTTTTTCACTCCGTTCTGATAGTATTGGATGAATCCAATAGCGCCTATTTTTTCTTCTCCTGTTCCATCTTCGGTACAGCAACTATAGAAGCATTACATTTTCGTCTTCTATATCCATTGTTCCACAAACAACTGAGCTATACGCGACAAGTAGCGAGTCCGCGTGGCGGCCGCCGCCTCGTGTGAACAGACGGAGCGGCTTCCCGCCGCGCCGCTTCGACCGCCGCGCGGCGGGAAGTCGCTCCGTCTGTTTTAGGCCTTAGCGTCAAGCTGTAGGATTCGCAAGAGAGAGACCAAACAGGTCTTGCGAAAAAATAAGAGAGAAAATAAGAAACGAAAAATATCAAAGCGGAGGTTTCAGAGAGGATGATATAGGATTTCGGGCAATGTTTAAAGAGGATTCTGAAAATAGAAAAGAATTACCGGTAACAAGAAACACACCTTCAGTGGTACTTGTAACAACAATGGTAATATGATTACTAAGTATTAGCATCTTGAGGACAGTAAGAGTTAGGAAAAGACTGAGCGAAGTGGATGCTGAGCTTACAAACGAATATATTAGGAATAGGGAGATGTAAGGAAGTCAGAAATACTTGGGAAGATAGACGTCTAGAGAGAGAGAGAGAAGAAAATACGGTCTTCCCGATCGTCACTACCAAATTAGTGCTGACCACCTCGCGTTCTGTTAATTTCGTAAGATGCAGAATCAGATCACAATGACTTGTACAGAAACCACATATTCAAAAGCTTAACATATTCGTTCACATGTACGCTGTTCCATTGTTGACGTTTCTATCTATAAAAGTTGTGCCCTAAGGCAAGCCGAAGACTTCTACATGTCGCACCAAGCAAAGTGAAGAAGTATTACGTTCAGTTTCAGTGCTATTATGAAGTACGTGACTTAGATAAATATAACGTCTTGATAGTGTTGCGCCTCTTATTAGTGAATGTGAAACAAGAGATCTATAAACACGGTGTAGGCCTTCTGTGCAGCGGGGCCGCCGGTTTCAAAGATCCTTTCAAACGGATGAAACAGCAGTAACTGAGCATTGGCTCTGCGGCAACCTCGTCTTTGAGACACAATCTGATGGACAGGATTTGTGTATCACCCTGCTTAGCAAATACCGCAAAGTATTTTACATTCCAGGAGCCTCCAAACTAGGCATGTACCGTAATGGATATCTACATCCGCATCCGCAAGTGCGGAACTTTCGCGTGAAATCTTACATCCGCTATCGCATGAGCATCCGCAATTTTTAATGCGCATGTATCGCTTATGTTTTGTTTACATTGCGATATATATTATTCGTTTCTTTTCTACGATCGTCGCTTAGCTCAGTGGTCCGCAACCGGTGTGCCGCGGCACACTGGTGTGCCGCGAGAAGGTGAAAAGTGTGTCGCGAAATTTTACCCATTATAAGGAATTAATCGTCAAGTTTTTTATTCTTTATATTTTAGTTTCATGTACCGCGAATTGTTACGTATTATCGTATTCTAAGAAATTAAATGTTATTTATTTACTCACAGGTGCTGTTAGTTTTGTTTATTCATTTTTTTCCCGTCGCCTCTACTGCTGCGCTTTGAGGTTCTGTTATATTTACCGCATGTTCTGTGTATGAGCTTTTCCCTCAGTCTAAACTGCTTGGATTAGCAGGACTTTCCAAGCCTTATTTTATTACGTTGTTGGTACTTCTCAAATTTGTTTCTGTACCGTTGCACCGACGCATTGTTAGACATGACTGCAAAAACAATCGGCACGGTATATGTGACTTCTTTGAAGTGTATAAATCCCGCTTCTTACAATTACTCCAGTTCATCATAGCTGTGCTCTGAAGTGGTCCGAAAACTGTGTTAGTAATTGGTCTTGATATTTTCTATTACAGTTAGCAGACAATGATATTTATTCAATATGGACAAATTCCTTGAACGGGGTGTTCCGTCTATGAGTGCAACTAGTGAAAGCATTGAGCCAGAAAGAAAGAAATAAAAGTTAATTCAGCGGAAAGATAGTGATAATTACTTATTCTATGTTTTTTTTTGGTGTGGTCCAATAACGTCTTCAGTTCCCGAGTGTATCGTTTATTTTGAAAAGCTGAGTACCGCTGCTATGGTTCCCAGTAAATTGAAACGACAATTGTCAACAAAACATTCTTCTCCGTCTAGTAAAGATGTCAGTTACTTTCGTCGGTTGTTGGAAAATAAGGAAAAAACAAAGAACGTTCGTGACCGCTACAGCACGTGTTTCGGAAGCAGTACAAGAAGCTAGTTATAAGGCAGCCGATCTTATCGTAAAGTCCTAGAAACCACATACAGTAATTGTAACGCGGTTAAAACCTGTTTCTAAAGAGATGGTGAGTATAGTTCTGGGTTTAGGATCTGCTAGTGAAATTTCAAAAAATCCTCTTTCTGCTGACACAATCAATTGCCGAGTTATCGATATGTCACGTGATATTGAAGACGATATCAAGGAGAAAATCAACAGTCAGGAGTTCTCACTTCAGATCGACAAGTCCACAGATATTAGATTGTAAGTAACTTCTTCTTTTGCAAAGAGATATTTCGTAGGACTGAACCCGTGTTCCTTAATGAATTAACATGGAAGGATTGCGTTAGTGTTTGTACAGACGGAGCGGCTGATACGACAGGCCCAGTGAATGGATTTGCAGCTAAAGTACTCGAAGTAAATCCCTATGTATGATGCCATCATTTTTTCATTCACCGCGAAGCCATTGTTGCTAAGTCTCTGCCACCTTCTCTGAAAGATGTGCTGGACGAAGTAGTAAAAGTCCTGAACTTCATAAATTCGCGACGTTTTTCCGTTTTATGTCAGGAAATGGGTTCAGAACACACTACATTCCTGCTTCATACAGAAGCAGGCCCGCCGTAAGCGGGCGTGCAAGGCGTGCACCGCACGCGGGCGACACATCAACGGGGGCAGCAAAACGAGTGATCGACAGAGTCGCCGCCCCGCGATAGTTGCCACTCCATTGTCAGCGCAACGAAATTTGCAGGGTATTATGTAGCCGGCGACCTTCTTCTTTTTTTTTTTTTTTTTTTTTTTTTTTTTAGCCTAACAGCTGCTTTGGGCGGTTGGCGACACTCAAGATGGCAACAATGGGTGCGGCAAATAATGTTCGAAGGGGCGGCAATCTCAGTTTTTTTGACCCGGTTCGGAAATTTCCTAGATCCACCAGTGGCTGTAGTAGACAGGGGGCGGCATAATCGGGATTGCACGCGGGCGCTCCAACAGCTAGCGGCGGGCCTGTACAGAAGTACGCTGGTTGTCACGAGGAAAGATGGTAACGCGAATATTTGAACTCACTGAAGAGGTCAAGGCATTTTTGACTGTAGAAAGACATAAATACGCGGATTGATTCGCAAAGGGTGAATGGGTATGTAAGTTGGCATATCTTTCCTACATTTTCGTACACTTGAATGAGCTGAACATCAAAATGCAAGTTGGGAACGAAAATATTATCATTAGTATGGATAAGATTAAAGGATTTGAACATAAGCTGGATGTGCGGTTACAGAGGATTGAAAATGGGTCGTGTGAGATGGTCCAGACTATATGGTCACTTGATGACGGTAATAAAGCAGAACATTTAGAAGCTCTGCGGCAGATTCAAAAATTTCTTTGGAGTATGTGTTGAAGATTTAAACTGGGTTCGTGATCCATTCGTTGCAACTTTGGAACAACTTCCAATTAATATTCAAGAGGAACTCGCAGATTTAAAAGCTGACAGAACTTTGATATTCTTCTAGATAGATTTTGGCAAACAATAAGGAATGAATATGCGGCTATGTCCGACATGGCAGTCATTTCAAAATACATATTTATGTGAATTGGGCTTGTTGACGTTGACTGAGATTAAAACATCCAAGAGAGAAAGACTCAAATCAGTTGATGAGGAAATTACTCCATGGATCAGCCACCTGTGTGCAGTTAAGCAGGCACAAATGTCATTTGAAGGTATGTGTGCAATTATTTACTTTAACACTAGAACCGCCGAAACTAGTACTATACTTAGAACCGCCGATGTGGTCAAAGTGACCACTTTCTTTGTAATTGCATGCTGTTCTGATTAATGTAAATATTAATGATCTTGATAACAATGTATCACTTTAATTACATTTATTAACAGTATCACTGTATTTTACAACAACAATGGGAACATAATATAACTAAAATTAAGGAGCATAGTTCACAATATTTACCTGCAACCATACTAATTGTATTGCAGTAGTTTTAAAATTAATAGAAATTAATCATACTGGGAAACTAAGTACCCATGAATATGTTAAGAGAAAGAACAATAATAAGATATGACTATGTATAGTACCTAATCCTACTTACAAGCATTACAAACTACTGTCTTTATTACTTTATATACACACGGCCCACAAACATATCTCTTGCATTTACTGCACACTTAATTTGTCTTGTTTCTGCATTTCCTCGTTTGGCATAGTTTTCTAACTTTCGTAGGAATTTCCGCTTCTTCTCTTTCTTCATCACCATCTTCCTTTTCTTCCTTTTCCTTTCCTTCCCTTGTCATCCTTACCTGATTTCTGGTTTCCATATAGTCTCTACGTAATTCTTCTGCTAGATTTAGGATGAAATTCTTCCTACTTATCTTGATCCCTGTCACTAGCTTGAAAATGATCCATGCGTTGATGGCTGCTAAATCAAGGATATTGTGAAATACGTGGACAGGCCATCGACGAGTACCAGAGCGGACAGAATACTTCCTCGTCATCTGGTCCAAGACATCTACAGCAAATTTTGTGCTATTGTAGAAGCTCACTGTTTCGGGAAGGTGTTTAGAATTATTTTGTATTTCAACATCTGTATGCATGGTACTATACAGAAGAACATTTTTGTTCTTTTTCCCTTGGTAAACAGTCAGAGTATCACCTTCCCTTTTCAAGAGAACAGACGTATAAAGAGGAGTTTTCATTTTTTTTTTACAGTGTTTGGAATTTCTTTTCTTGCACGGTTGATAGTGCCGACAAGACTAGTTTTCTCTTTTTCCAGTCTCTCCCCAAGTGTGACCGTAGTGAAAAAATTATCAGTAGTCACATTTCGACCCTTATTGCGATATGGAGCTACCAACTTCATTACTACTTGTTCTGGAAATTTCTCATTAGGTGCCCTCTGTTCGTTCTGTCCCACATAAGGGAACCAATTACAAAGATATTTTGTTTCTACATCCGCTAGAAGCCAGAATTTGATTCCGAATTTATCAGGCTTATTCGGCATATATTACAAATACGGACACCTGGTTCTGCTGGGGAAAAGTTGTTCGTCCACAGTGACATTTGATCCAGGTATGTAATTCAACTGACAGTTTTCTATAAAATGATTCCAAGTAGTTGATATAAGTGCAAATTTGTCACTTTTCAACCGTTCCGACCGTGTATTTTTTTCATCAAAACGCAGAGATTTCAAAATTTCTCGAAACCTGTTTCTGCTCATTGTGTCAGTGAAAAATGGGGCTCCCCACGTTTTCGACCACAACTCATCTACTTCAGTACATCTGTCACCTAGTGCACCACGAACATATAATAAAGCAACAAATGCATCTAATTCTTCTAAAGGCAAACTCCACGAATCATTTCCAAGAAGCCGTTGTGCCTCTGCTTCTGTGCATTTCTTTATGTGTTTCAACATTGATTGATCAACTAAAAGGCGCCAGGCACTCGAAACATTATCATTTGAGACGTGCCGCTTTGCGTGTGGAGTAGGTCCCCATGTTTCTTTCAATATATTCTGTTGACCTATCCTACCTGGTTTAGTAACCCCGAAGTCTGCTACAGTCCACTCCGTGATCCCGTCCTTCCCCAGGAGTTTTGAGCCAGTTTCTGGAAGTGAACCCTCACTTTGTTCTCCTCTTCTACGTCGATTCTGTATAGGTACACTTACAGGAGGTGCAGTTCTTCTTTTACCCACGGTAGGTCCTTCTCTAGCATTGTTTATATTACTGCTTCGTCCTGGTTCAGCAACTGCATGTGGAAAGAGACAATTAGAAAGCTACAACTCATTATAAAGAAACCATACCACACAATAAAATAGCAGTAACAGAAGTAGCAGTAGAAGTGTCAGCTCTCTTATAATAGTGATCATTATTCATATAGTAACAATAATATTAATAATATAAGTGAATGTAAATTACCTTCATCTTCAGTCTCGGAGCTGTCACTCTCCACATTAGCGACAGGTTGGTAATCTTCATCTGTAGAGTCTTCCACAAGGTCCTCAACTTCAGGATCATTTTCAACATCCGATTCATACAAAAGTGCGACAATTTCTTCATCTGAAAGTGGCCGTGGTTTGTATCGCTGTGACATCTGAACCGTGTCTACTGCTCTGAGACCAGCACTCAAATAATCTGCCTCGTTTATGCGAAACCCAATAGCAAACAATGAATGACATATTGCATTGTTGAGCTTCAAACAATGCGAGTAAACTTCAGTAACCCAGATATTTAGTATATTCTTGACGAGTGCTAAGAGTAAATTCGGGGAGTGACGCACAACAATCTTTAAATAATATGTTTTCAGATTTCACGTAATGTGGTCAAAGTGACCACTCGGCGGTTCTAAGTATAAGTGGTCATTCAAAGAAAACTAATGAAGACAAAACAAATATTGGACTATTTATATGATCTACAGAAACATTTAGGAAAAGTCATTAACTCACAACAGCATTGATTAGAAACTGACTGAATAATAATATGTTAAAATATAAAAAGTGGTCAAGTTGACCACTCGGCGGTTCTAGTGTTAATAGTAACATAAAACTGCAGCCCGACCGGTAAGGTGTGCCGCGAGATTTATAGATACCCTTATGGTGTGCCGCGAGTGGGAAAAGGTTGGGGACCACTGGCTTAGCTAACAACAAAGTAGTTTTTTTTTCTGACGATCTTGCAATAAACGTAACAATGAACTGAACGCTGTTATTACGTAAGCGACGAATTTACTAGTTTGAACTTGCGTGTGAAGTGAAGCGGCCTATTCACGGTCCAACTTACAGGACATCTGTGTATAACAGGGGTGGCCAACCCGCGGCCCGCGGGCCGCATGCGACCAGCCTTGAGAATTTTTCCGGCCCGCGACATTCATCACACTTTTACAAAATATTTTTTATATTCAATTTTTAGTGTTATATATTTCTTTACAATGTGCGTTTAGTATCATTATTATTATATTATCTATGTTTACATGTAAGAGTAATAGTAAACACAACAATAACTCATTTTTCACTCCAAAAAAATGTCTCTAGTGTGGATATGTAATTTTATGTGCGTCCCGCGGAGTAATGATGCACTTCCAAAGTGGCCCGCCAGATCATTTGGGTTGGCCACTGCTGGTGTAGAACTACCATACGATGCGCCCACCCATTCAAGCTAATAGACAGGGTCGAAGAAAATGTCACAAGGAATCCTTTCCACTCATACTCCACGTGTCCGTATCGCACACGAATATGTGAAAACTGCGGCCAACCTAAAATCTGTGAAATCTGCGGCCAATACCTGTTCTCTTTGTGTCACTGCCGGGTCGTCCTAATTGCTCTAAAGGCCCCTTTAGACGACCCGACCTGGTCTCACTAAATCGTGGCCCGGAAGTTTTTATGTGAACAAATAGAACAGGAGCTATTCAGCGACAACATTTTACATTACACGGTCGAAACAGCCAAACTAGTTTCTATTTTTTTGAAAAATAGACACGAAAATGTCTCGAATTAAAAAGCACATCACCTTGTTTCGCAAGTTAAGTATTCTTAGAATTTTTTCGCAATCGTTACTGAAAGCTGAATTTTTCACTTATGTGCAACACTGTTGGGAGACTTCACTGCGGTACTAACCAGATCGGGCTGGCCAAGGTCGTCTAAGGGCACATGTCAATTTTCATGAAGTTTACGGGAATCAATAAAAACACAATAATTCTATTAAAATTTATTTCAAACAAATATTTTTACTGCAACTGATGAAGTAACATATAACACTTTTGACGTACATTTGGAATTTACTGTGTACATTATGTGCTTTCTATAGATTTTTAAATAACCCGGACATGTGCCCTTTTAATAATAAAACAAGGGGAAAAATAAAATACTACTTTACATTTTGTATATTATGTATGTATATTGTTTTTTTGAACAGTACATGTAAACTAAAAGCTTAAAAAAGTTATGTTATATGAAATTACATTTAATTTACCATTGAAATTACTATAGTTTTGCACAAAATCCACCAGCTTATATATTTTACTTTACGTAACTAATCATCATCAGAATAATTCTCGGTAGATGGCCACATTATAGCATCATAGAATGGCATATGTTCTTCAGGAACATATTGTAGCACTTTCTTAACGTCATCCTTTTTTTGGCATTGATGGGATTCATGTCTGTAAAAGTTTTTGCGTTAGGAAGCTCAATTCCTGTGTTGCTCCGCAACAACTTAAAAGTTTTTATTATTTCTCCAATTTTATCGTAACCTAAAAAGGACTCCCTCATTCATTTCATAATAGTAGTGTTCTGATATTTTAAATAACTCGCGCTGTCGTTCCTTCTTTCCCTAACGATTTTTGATTTCGAGATTCACTTCGGAGCACATACTTTTTAAAGGGCTTGGGCCACCACTTGTTAAACTCTAGGATGCTGTCATTATCTCCCAAAAAAAATGTTTCAATTTTCTATTCATTTGCAGACGATTCATTAATAATTTTTGAATATTGATCAGGTGTGTAGATCCTGTCCACTCTTTTTAATCGTCTCTTAATAACAGTAAAGATACGATCACATGGAAGAAAACTGTGAAACGTCACTGGAAAATATTGCTTGATAGTTACTTTACGTATCAGGGAAAAGCCAAATAGAAATCGTAAAACCATATGATTCTTGTTCTGCCCTCTACATCCGTCGGAAAAAGATGGGTTTCTTCTGCAGTTTGGGGGATGAAAAGTGCTATGAAATGATTACGGAAAGAGGAAACTTCATTCCCTCCTTTTTTCACAATGTCTTCATGGTAGGTATAGATTTTGCTTGTTCTGGTTTTCAAGTAATAAATGCAAAAACAGTTAACCCACAACTACCGATAGTAGAAATTTTTTTCCTACACTGGTAATGTGAGGGAAAGGGAGATTTTGCATGAAATCTTCTACGATTCAATAAGTATCTGACTCGTTATGACAATTCTTTTCTACATCTTTTAAGGCAGAACAAAACTTCTGTTTTAGTAACAATTATTAATTATAAAACGTGTATAGTGTTAACAGCTGTTTAGAAACATAGGCTACACACGTAGCAATCCGCTCAGAGCGCCACTGTGGGCCAGAATCGCAAAAAGCTGGCCAAAATATAAAAAGTTGTTCAATTTGTACCAAAGTTAGTATGTAAAGGTTATCGAAGTTGCTGATTAAGAATATAATATCAAAAACTGAAAATAGAAAATGGCGGATCCAATATGGCGGACAAATATTGCTAAAAGTCATTTTATTCATATAAAATTAATTTTTGTGGAGTTATCGAGGTTGCTAGAGTTGTTCAATTTGTACCAAAGTTAGTACGTAAAGGTTATCGAAGTTGGTGATTAAGAATATGGTATCAAAAAGTGAAAAAAAGAAAATGGTGGATCCAATATGGCGGACAAATATTGATAAAAGTCCTTTGATTCATATAAAATTAATTTTTTGGGATTTATCGAGATTGATGATGAAGATTGTGACTTCAAATATTAAAAAACAAAACAAAATGATGGATCCAAGATGGCGGGCGGAAATTGGTAAAATTCTTTTTATTTATGTAAAAGCCAATATTTAGAGGCTATTGTAGTTAATGGTTATAAATATAAGCTCAAAAAATGGAAAGCTCGAGAAAAGTACCAAATAGAGGATAGAAGATAGTATAAAATGTTACAAAAAAAGAATTTTATTTCAATTACAGTTAATCATTTAGTAAATTGATTGTGACTATAATTAAAAGTTATTGTTTTCTTCATCTTTCTATCTTCATTATTTTCTTCTTTTTTATCTTCGTTATCTTCTTCTTCTGCATCTTCAGCTGAATCGCCATCATCTTCAAAGACTGTTTCCTCATCATCTACATCGGAATCTTCATAATCTTCCGGCACAGGAACTAAGAGGGCAACGGCTTCTGACGACACACTCTTCAGTTTGATGATTTGCGCAGAGAAGAAATGTTGAAGTCTGTGGTTGCTAACAATCTCCTGAACACGTTTTCGATACTCTTAAGTCCGGAAAACTTTCGTGAAAAGCCTATGCGATATTGCTTTATCAACTTATTGGTTGATTCTTGAGCATAATCCGACAGTTCATATAATTATTAATTTATTTAATATTTAATTCTTAACACGTGTTTGAAAGCGTTAAAAAGTAATTCCACAAAGTATGTAGAATATTTGTGTTTCAAAAAAATGTACTTTTTCATAATTATTAATGAAAAAATTAACTTAACATTAATAATTTCATTTTTTTAAAAAAAGGATGAATTTTGCAAGCGTCGCTTGAAAAGTTGTTCAAAGCCGGAGTTGGTACTAGTAGGTGGATTTAAAGGTTAATTTATTAAGGTAATAGTATATACTTGCGGACACGGTGCAAAAGAAAGCGGAATATCGTGGAATTCGTAACTTATCTCTACTTTTTTAAGCACATTTTAAAATTTTCTACCGAATTTTCCGGTATTAAGTTAAATTAAAAAAATATGTGTAATTAATGATTTAAAAATTACATAAATGTATTTTAATTAGTACATACTTCCTGGAACACAGTACATATTTAAAATATTCGTTTCACTTATACAGAACACAAATATTTATCTTTAACGACAAGACTATTTTGTTTCCTGGTCGGCTGCATGCACCGCTAGCAATGAAGTGCCGACTTTGACATGAAATATAAAGGAGGAAATGAACAATTGATCGTCCAAACAATCGGTATTCAGTAGTTCCGACATTACTGTATCCAACCTGATAGTCGAAAATTCCCATCCAGAAACTTTTTTTTTTTTTTTCCTTTTTGGCCACTTTTTCATGATTCTGGCCGCAGATTTCACTGGGCGCAGTTTCCTCGACACCTATCCATAGCAAGGACCCGTGTTGGTTGCCTGCGAGTCCTACATGTAGTCCTGTAACCCCCTCACGGCCCTTCGAGAGTGTAGGTCGCTAGGCTATACCTGTGAATAATCTATTAGTATAATAGACAAGATGTAGCGGTGTCACACCTACGTCATGTCACGCGGTGACGTCAAGCTATGACGTTGCGCTATGACGTCACGCTTTACTATATTATTTGTGAGAGTGCGCGTTATTTAATATCATTTCCAAGCAACAGTGAATAAATTAACTCACAGAACACTGAAATAAAAGTATTTATTGCGTTAAAATCGACATATTAATCATTAGATGCTTTTATTTACGTAACATTCTTTTGACATGTAGAAGTTTTCCTTAAATTCTTTGTCCATAGATATTGTAAGATAAAAGCTTTGTATTTCGAGCATCAGTGCTGCTAAATGTTTGGTTAGAGTATAACTAGCATGGATTAGAATTACAAGTTTCATTTGACGTTAACGCAGAGGGCATGAATAATTTAGTTTTTTTCAAAATTTTAACTGTATCCTATTACTGAAATTATTTGTGTTTAAATTGGCATATTAATTATCAGTTTTTTTTACTGAAACATTACATGGTTCAAATGAAAGAAGTTGCAAATTGTTCGCGATATATACGGCCTAAACCACAATGAAATATTACATGGCATAGCTTAAGTTGTTATAGCATCCTTCGTTCTTGCTGGAGTCATTATTTCAGCAAATGTAAGCTTTCATAGCCGTTAAAATATCGATCTTCATCATAGGTAGCTATTAAGAAAGAACTGTGTCACAACCTGTGAAGATTTGGGATCAAGTTTATATCGCGATGCATGGAATGTATTAAATTGCGCGTGATTGAAGCTTTGCTTTTCTATCAGAAATTTTAGCGGATATTATGGTTAAGCTGAAATGCAACCTGGACCAAGATGACAACTGAAGCTTTTTGCTACAGCACAATGAACGATAAATTACAATGAGCTTTATTTTGTAACAATTCTGATTAGTTAAGCAACTGCAGAGAAATATCCACGTTATTTAATAACATTTCTAGGCATCCACGAATAAATTAACTGACTGAACATACTTATTAGTTGCTTAGATTTATTTAATATTAGTTTATGTAGAAGTATTCGTTGATATCACATATATGTAAGTTAATTTTCGCAATGTTAGCGGCAGTTTTGATAGATTGTTATTAGAATTGGCACTTGAAGTTACAGCAGAGGGCATGCGTTTTTTTTTTTAGTAATTTTTTTTCTGTTACTTAATTCATTACTTCGTTCTAACGAAAGAGTTGCTAACATTTTTCGGTTGCGGAGCGTCTTACGTTTCAGAATTTTAATTTAATTCATGGCGACGATTCGGAAAAAAAGGTGGGTGCAAATGTGAAGAAGATGCCATTATAACGAAGCAATTGATACAAATTTCAACAGGGCAGTACCAGTTTCCGGCCGGTGGAAAATATCACCTTCCACCCATTAAAACTAATATTACGTTGGAATGACGTAAGCTGTTAACATTTATTTTTAATTTACTTTGGTTTTACTGATGCCTTATTTCAGCCGCATGTAACTATGTCAGCTATTCAAATGTGTTAGTATAATTCTGAATAACGAATATAAAAAATTAAGATTGAAGAACCCTTATAGATTTTTTATTTGGTTTATTTCGCGATGCAATGTGACCATTGAAATGTGATAAGTATATGTATTAATATGCGTGTAAAGTAAGTATTGTTTCTCTGGCGGCATGTTTAGCACATGGAGGAAGGAAATATTTCCTCCATTGTTTAGCGTATACTGTACGTGGTTATGGGATTCTACGATAACCGTGAAGCCGCAATTTGTTGATGGATTCTTATGTAACTCGACGAAAAAAACTGAAAGGAGAGAATAAAATGTTTTGATATCTTACTTAATTCTCGAGATATTGTATCTCAAAATTGACGTGGTTAGGTTGAAATGCGGCCTGGAACAGAAGAAAAATTTCGACATTGCCAAATTTGATGATGATATCGTATGTAACTCGAAGAGACAAATCGAAAACAAATAATACATTTTCTTTCCATATCTCGCTTAGTTCTCGAGATATTGTATCTCAAAATTTAGGTGGTTTGGGTGAAATCTGGCCTGGACCAGAAAAAACAAATTACCAAAACCGCTATATCTACACGGTGGAAATGCACTATATGTGTTTTATTTTCTTCCTGGTGGTTGTTGTTAGGTTGAAATACGTCCTGGACCAGAGGAAACTTCACCAAAATCACAGTTATAATTGATTTTCAACATGCTATATCTCGAAAGCCAAGAAAGATATCAAACATTTTTATTCTTTATTTTCGATTTATTTCGTCGAGTTCTACAAGAATGCATCATCAGATTGTGGCACCACGCTAATGATTAAACTGCCTGTTGTTAGATTGAAATGCAACCTGTACCAGGATAGCAACAGAAACATTTTGTTATTGCGCAAGGCAATAGGAATTATACTATGATTTATTTTTGTGTTTATTTAAGCGATTGCTAAGAAATGATTTGCCAGAATACTGAAGTTGTTATGATTTAATTTAGTATCCTTCGTTTTCACTGTGGTCATTATTTCAACTGTAGGCTATGTAATTTATGTCATCCGTTAACACATCGATCTTCATCGCATTATTAGCGAAGATTGTGGTTTGACTGAAATGCGACCTGCATCAAGTTGACAACTGAAACGTTTTGCTACATCACAAGGGATGAGAAATTACAGCACATTGAGCTTTATTTTAAAACAATTCTGTTTAGGTAAGCAACTAAAAAGAAATTAATTGCCAGAATACTCCAAATCCGTCAATTTTGACGGGCTTTGTGGCTAGTCTATTAGTATAATAGACAAGCACCTACGTCATGTCACGCGGTGACGTCAAGCTATGACGTTGCGATACGACGTCACGCTTTACGATATTATTTGTGGGAGTGCGCGTTATTTAATATCATTTCCAAGCAACAGTGAATAAATTAACTCACAGAACACTGAAATAAAAGTATGTATTGCGTTAAAATCGATATATCAATCATTAGATGCTTATATTTACGTAATATTCTTTTGATATATTGAAGTATTCCTTAAATTCTTTGTTCATAGATATTGTAAGATAAAAGCTTTGTATTTCGAGCATCAATGCTGAGAAAAATTTGGTTAAAGTATTACTTAAGATGGATCAGAATTACAACTGGCATTTGACGCTACGGCAGAGGGCATGAATAATTTAGCTTTTTTTCAAAATAATTTAAACTGTACCCTATTATTGAAATTATTAATTCATTTGAACCGAAATAGTTGCTCACTCATCTCGAATTGTGCAGCCTACACTACAATTAATAATGTAAGTTTATCAGATTTATTTTAATCTTCTTTGATTTCACTGAGTAATATTACTGAGGCTATTACGTATTTCCGCAAAGTGTAACTATGACAGCTATTCGAACGTTGTAATATCGGTCTGAATCACGTTGCAGATTTTTGGTTTATTACCTTTCTTTTTTGTTGAATGTTTTTGATGAAATTTATGTTGTTGCGTAATGTATCTCATCAATGAATTGTCGTTTTGGTCGGAAAACTGTTGCACACGTTCGTTTTGTGATATTATTGGCATGGCAAAATAAAAACTAGGCCCAAAGAATTGTGCTATTTGTTTGAAATTTACCACATACGTTCCTATGGTCATACCTTTTAAGAAAAAGTGTACATGAAAGCAAAAGGCAGCTTACGTTAGACGTGAAGCAACATGAAAATTACGAATTAACACAACACAAAACCGCCAATTCAAATATTCACGTCAAAGATAGCATCTGTACAGCAACAACTGTAAAAACGCTGGCAACGTTTCTTGATAGGATATAAATATATTCCTGCGTTGTATAATTCACTTCTTACAACAACTTATTTTATACTTATGTCGCGATACATGACATCATCATCAATGCGCATGCGATTAAAGCTTTCATTTTGTAGCGGCAGTATTACCCGAGATTGTGGTTAGGTTGAAATCCAGCCTGGACAAAAATAAATAAAGAACCTTATCACAGCAATAGCATGTTGAATTTAGCTATTATCAGTTATTTAAGCAGGTTTCATAAGCACTATGTCACGTTTTGATATCATGAATCACGATGTAAACTACTCCCGTATGTGGTTAGTTTTAAAATGCAACCTGGACCAGGATAGCAACCGAAACCTTTTGTCATAGCGCCAGGCAATAGGAATTGCATTTATTTTATAACAATTCAATTTATTTCAACAATTGCTACAATACTGAAAGAAAAGTATGAATTTTGTTTAAATTGTCATATTGATTATTAGTTGCTTTTTTTAGTGATATGATTACTTGGTTTGAATAAAAGAAGTTCCAAATTGTTTGCGATCTATGCAACCTAAACCACAATTGAAACTAATATTACATGACGTAAAAAGTTAAGATTTATTTTTAGCATCCTTCGTTTTCACTGGGGTCATTATTTCAGCCGAATGTAAGCTGTGCCAGGCGTTAAAACATCCATCTTCATCATAGACAATAAGAAAGTTGTAAGAAACTGTGAAGATTTTGGATCAAGTTTGTGTCGCATGATGCATGATTGGTATAAATGCATCATGACATTGGCATGAGATTCAGGGATTGTATAAATTCGCGTGTGAATGAAGCTTTGATTTTCTACCAGCTATATTGGCGAAGATTGTAGTTATGCTGAAACGCAACCTGGACCAAATTGACAACTGAAACTTTTTGCTACATCAAAAGGGACGAGAAATTACAGCATAGTGAGCTTTATTTTATAAAATTTCTATCTAGGTAAACAACCAAAATGAAGTGAATTGCCAGCACAGTCCGTTAAACCCGTCATTTTTGACGGTTTTTTTTGGCTAGTGTAATGATAATAACAATATGCGAGGCTAACTTACTGAAGAATCGAAAGTTCGTAACGAGCTTTCTGTGTCGTTTCCGAGAATGAACTGATCGATGTTATCAAGTGATGCTTGCACGTTCAATTTGTTGACTGATGATCGCTAGATAAGGTGCTTCCTATGTTAGTGGTGTTGTTGCAACCAAACACCCTCAGCAAAAGCCCGCAGAATTACAAACTCAAAGGTTTCAGAAACATTATGAAACAGTAGGCCTACTTATTAAGATAAACCAAACGATAATAAATGATAAACATCACCAAAGCATGCGATAGAGAATGATTAAAAAGACAATATTGATTTTTCACACACGTCAACAATATGACAGCGACAAATATTTTTTATTTTGCATGTGGTCCTACAAGTAGAGAGGAGGTGGGTGAGTGGTTAACGCTCTGGCCTCGCACTCGGCAGGACGCGGATTCGAATCCCCATCAGGACATCCCAAATCACTCCAGGCGAATACTTCCTTTAAAACGCCATGGTCGAATTCCTTCCCGTTGGTAGCTGCCCGCCTCTGACAACCTCGACGGAGTGCAGAGCAGATGCGGGTGGCCTGGCCTTGTGCTTGAATTAGTCGCGCCGCGAGCTGCGTAAAGTTCATAACGCAAAGATTGCTTGTTAGACGTGTGTAAAGCTATGTAAATAATTTAATTCACTTGTTAAATCATCCGACATTTTTTATTGTTAAAACATGAAGAAAAAATAATTCAATATGGCAGTATTATATGGAAATAGATTTACTTATGAAAAAAGATAAAATTTGGCTTAAAATATATACTTATTTTGATTATAAATTTATTTTTGACAAAATATTAAAATCTAAATAATTATAAATTTATTTTTCCAGCTCCGCATCCGCTTCCTCGAAACATCTACATCCGCCCTGCTGATCAGGCTATACTAGATGAGATCAGAGTTATAATCGCTGCTGCAACTGTGGGGTTCCTTCCAGGAAGCAAGTTGGAGGCCTTGACGGGAAACGAACAAGAGAGAGTGGAACTCTCTCTGAACACTTGGCCGAGTAACGGGGCCACGCCAGCTGTTGCTATACCTGCAGCAAGGCTGTGAGCATTCTGTAGATCTCCATCTCCCGGTGCGACCGAGGCGAAATGCGTCGCTACAATAAGACCACAGTACGTCGTGTGTTTTGAGTAAACTGGACCACTGACAGCAGTACGGAGGGCATATGTGGAAATGATTGCCCTTTTGTGTAAGGAGCAGGGCCGCATTTAAGCAAGGGTGTAGAGTATAGGACGTAGCTTAAACTAGGTAATAGGGTATATGCATGTTTCTTTTTAATTTTTTTAATCAATTATTTACATTCGTACATAACCGTAAAAAATATAACATTGATGTAAATATTAAGATTTAACATCAAAGTAAATACTTTAAAACTGAAATCCAGTTCCACCGATTTAAACGCTGCCATTTTGGCGCGTTACACTGTGACGCGTAAGTACTCGACCGCATTGGCGTACTGTATAGCGTGGAGTGTTTCATCTTAAAACTTTCATGTTTTCTAACTAATTCCGATATGGAAGGAGGACGAAAACAGTGTTATAAGTACTGTATTCAAATTTAAAACAAGTCACATTGCTTATAGCAAATACACCAAACATAATTTCGGCCCATTTATCAACAATGGCTTTGAATATGACTAGCTCCATACCCAATGAAATTAAGTCATGAGGCGAATCTGCTAGTAAACTGGAATCTGATACAAGAATTTTGCAATGTTTATAAGCATTTGTAACTTGTTCTTCCATTTCCTTGTCGAGCTCCATTTTTCGTCACGGATAGGCCTACTATTTTATTTTCAACCATTTACACGCAACCATTCTTGGAACAAATCGAGTGTAGAAGAAAGAAAGAAAAAACTATCTTCCCAATGCTACGTATTTCGTTTAAAATACCTCTTGATGATATACAAGTAAAGAAACGACGAAGATGAAATAAATAACATGATAGGATTGAAAACGCACCAAAACAAATTATTAAAAAATGTAAGAATAGAGACTTTCTTGACGAATGATTGC
The DNA here is from genome assembly GCA_031002005.1 of Vandiemenella viatica. Taxonomy (NCBI): domain Eukaryota; kingdom Metazoa; phylum Arthropoda; class Insecta; order Orthoptera; family Morabidae; genus Vandiemenella; species Vandiemenella viatica. The sequence continues at coordinate 280,707,677 of CM061921.1, forward strand.
AATGAAGTTTTTAAGGACGTGCGGCCGATTTGTGTTGTGAAAAGACAATCCGTCGGTAGACCCGTTAATTCATATTTTCAGGAAATAAAATGACGCTGAATTGTAGGTAATATGATTTGTTTTAAATATTATTTCACTCAATAAAAGAACGTAAATGAAGTTTTAGCAAAATAAAAATGTCAAGCTTGACAATTTCTGAAGATAAAAATATATAATTCTGCGGGGATTTGAACGCGGGTCAGAGAAATATGAAGTTAACACCCTACCGCATAGACCACGCTGCCCTTTCATAAAAAAGAGGGTAATAATTTACTATATACCCGACATCTAGAATTTTTTGTTTATTTGCATGCGAATGTTGAAATATCTATCACTTAATTATCTTGAAGCTTTCACTGCTCTGAGCTGAGCGGCCGTACAATTCATATTTGTTGCAAAATTTCTTGTCATCATGAAAGCATCAATTTTTGGAAGATTATCCGACTGTGCTTTCAGAAAACCGCTTTCAGTCATTATTTGGTGTGTGTATTGTAGCAAGAATACAGTATCTCACCAGTTTTGCTGATTTGTTAATATAAACTTCAACACAATCGCAAAGCTATTACCGAGCGTGGTGGTGTAACGGATAGCGTTCTGGCCTCGCATTCGGGAGGACGGCGGTTCGAATCCCCGTCCGGGCATCCAGATTTGGGTTTTCCATGGTTTCCCCAAATCACTCCAGGTGAATGCCGGGATGCTTCCTTCAAAAGGCCATGGCCGAATTCCTTCCCATTCCTTGCCCCCATCCTTTCCCGTCTCTAAAGACCACGTTGTTAAAAAGGGACGTTAAACTGTTACAAAAAAAAAAAAAAAAAAAAAAAAAAAAAAAAAAAAAAAAAAAAAAAAAAAAAGCAAAGCTATTAGAACTCCCAGCCTTTGTTCACAATAATATCGTGTACTTGGTCGTCAGGATTCGATTCGACCAATAGCGTTGCGTTTTGTGAAGTTACATTTCCCTTGTATTTTTAGCACTTTTGATTAATTAAAATCAGTAAGTAAAAATCGAATAAATAGGAAAAAAATGTTATAGCGGTAATTCTACACTAATAAAGTTTCAAAATAAAAATACTAGACGTAAATTTGAATTTCATGCATATTCCCTATTAAATCGTACAACTGCTGAAAACCACGTACAATTCTTAAGATGTTCCATAATGATGACTTCTTGGAACGAACTTTAATTTTTATTTTTTACCTATGCTGAAAGCGGATGGGAATATGTTAAGTCTGAAACAGAGAAGAAAGAAATACGTGCTCTGGTTAAATATTTGTTAAATAAAGAAACGCCATCAAAGAACTATTATGCGAGGAAGTTGAGTGAGCAACTGAATTGAAGCAGGAGTTTGGAGACGGTAGATGACTTGGAGCTGACGTCACACTAGAGCGCACGACGCAGGCGGGTCGAGTCGGGGCGGGCCGCGTCGCACCGCACTGTCCGATCGCTTGTCCCGCCTAGCGCCCTGATGCTCTCAGCCGCGACCAGGTTTGCAATAGGAGCTCCAACAGTACTCACTGACTTCTGTGAATTAACTGCATTACTTCAACAAAACTGGCTGCAAATTTTCTCGCAGGATGGTGGATGATTTTTTTTAAAATATAAGTAATTACAATATGAAAATTTGATTACTTTATGAACTTTAATAAAGATGAAAAAATTTCTCGTTCATGCTCGCTTGTTCTTTGCTTGTATCTTTAAACTTAAACTATTCAAACGTAATGGATAAAGAGCACTGCATCTCATTAGTAATGACTTTCAAACAGTTTTATGATTTACATGATGCAAAATATAATAACAAAAGGAAAAAAAAATATGTTGGAGGAAATAGGAACCTAGTTAAAACAATCAGGTATAATGTCACGTTTCGTATTTTATTTTTTGTTTTTCATTATCGTTCTTATCTTCTGCAACTAAATTAAGATATCACTAATCAAGAGCTTATGAATGCAGCACGTGGCCAGTATTATTTTATTTATCTTATTAGGTAACATCGACATTCTTCTTTCGTAGATTTGAAACCTTCTATTTATAACACAAAAGCCGTTATCGATCACCCTCCATAGTTTATTGAGCTTGTAATTGAAAGTTTTTTTCTTTCATTTCCTATTATCTGATATCCTGGAATAGGACTCATATCGAAAGGAGAAAAGCTTCATCCACTACTATTACATACTGCATTTTATCTCACTTCCCTGAATGAAGTTGTCAACGTGCAAATTCAGTTTTCCCTGTAGTCTTTGCCTCACCTTTTGTTGTGGCTAAATATTTGCCATCTTAATTTGTATCCCAATCCCCCGACGACCAAAATACCAAAACGGTATTCAGCAACTGCAAGGGGTAGTAAAACCGTGAAAACATTCATTTTTCTGCATTAAAATTCCATTTTAAACTAAACCCATTGCCTTTTCTGTATAATTTTCTTCTTTTTCATTGAATATCTATAATAATAATAATAATAAAACAACCTTTGTCTGGTGTGTCCATTTGCGGTGCACAAGCGCCTGATGTGCGTTGCAGCGTTTTCGCTCAATGCGATGCGACCCGCTCTAGTGTGCGCGTACCTTTAGAGTTCAGAAGGTTGATGAGATACCAGGCATTTCTACACGAGTAGCAGAGCACATTCTAAAACTGTATTTGTATATCAGGAAGAATTAAGCTAGTATGGCCGAAATTTTTGACAGCAGATGAAAAGGCAGTGAGGAGATATGTGTCTATGAAGCCAAATCAGTAGATTTAACTTAGCAATTATTTACTTCTAGCGAAACGTGGAACTATTGCTTTACCGCAAAGTCAAAACAACAGACAGTGCTTCCTCTCGAATACTGTTTATTCAGCAGGAAATTGATGGTGTTACTATCTGCGATTTTGATAGTGTACTACTTCCAAATTTCCTGAAAAAGTGGTAAACCATTGTGGGGACGTTTGATGCCAATCTTATGAAGTGCCTGCAGCAGGGCCGCATTTAAACATAGGATTCCTAGGCTGGGGGGGGGGGGGGGCGCACCACATAGGATGCCTAGGCTGTAGCACCACAGCACCTGACCAGCAGGGGGCGCACCCACAAAGCCCTGCAATCAGCTAGCAAGTTAAAGAGAACAGACACTTTGTACAATGCTGCCAGTCAAGTGTCTCACTGCGTTGTTATAGTTCAGCTTTATAGCTATCTGCGTAACTCGTTTCAAGCCATGTAACATGTGGTGTCTTTTTTTTTTTTCACTCGAGAGAAATTCTTTTGAGCGGATGGCACAAAAGCTTTGGAACGCCATTTAGGGATTGCAATCCAGCAAAGCGGGATCCCGCAATCCCACGGGATCCTGCATCATTCGACAGTCTGGCGGATCCCGCACAAAATTAAGCGGATCCGTAATCCGCAAAATGCGGATAAAACGCGTGTTAGTCTGCGTGACTCGCTGCCCCACTCGGTCTCTATCGGATGCATGTACCAGAGCAGTTGGCATTGGACTCGCGTGAACAAGCGTTTGTTTTCGTCAACCTTCGTCATTCGAAAGTAAATAAATACACTTTTACGTATTCATCAAAACTTACGTTTGTTTCGAGTACACATTTCTGTAATTTGAGTTATGGTGCGTATTTAGTACGATTTTCCAACTATATAATTATTTTTTAAGTGTCACACACGTTATCTGAACTACAAAGTTACAGCTTTTCATTCACGGTTTCATTATTCCCATTTTCTGTATTTGCAGATAAAGTAATTGTGACAATTTCCTAATTTGCGGATGAAAATTTGATTATTCGTCGATATAAAACTAATATTATCGTAATTTTAACGACGGCGTACCTATTTATTTAACAGCTATCAAAAGGAAATTGTATATCCTTTGACTTATTGTTGTTTTGGCCGCTGCCTCAATGCGTTTCTCTGACGAAAGCAGCCTGTTTACATGTGTCGCTCAGCTATCGATTAATACCTCTTCTCCTTATTATTATTTCGACTAAAGGTAAAAAAAGTTATAATGAAATTTTCACGGGTGTATCGACGAATTGTGTTATAGGAACACCATACTTCGACGGCTGCCTCCGCCGTCTCCCTCACGTTTGAAATCTCGTGTTTTTACAATGAAATCCGGAGATACAACCTATGAAAACTTCACTGCAATCATTTGCCGAGAAAGTCTCCTTTCTTACAAAAAAATAATAATTTCCACTCTAAAAACGTCGTTACGCCACATAAGTAAATCTGAAATACTTGACAATTTACATGTTGGTTTTTAGTTTCTTAGATTTCCAGAAAGCCTTTGACTCTGTGCCACACAACCGCCTTTTAGCGAAGCTTCGAGCGTACGGTATATCGGATCAGCTTTGTGAATGGATAAAGGATTTTCTAACTGGTCGGTCGCAGTATGTTGTCGTTGAAGGAGAAAGTTCTTCTAATCTAGATGTTACATCGGGTGTACCTCAAGGAAGTGTAATAGGACCACTTCTTTTCTTAATTTTTATAAACGATCTCGGAGACAAAGTGAAAAGCCTTTTTAGATTGTTTGCTGATGATGCGGTTATTTATAGGGAAGTAAGAACTTTGGCCAATTGCTTAGAAATTCAGCGCGATCTGGATGTTATTTTGGCTTGGTGCGCTGAGTGGCAACTTACTCTAAACTGTAAAAAGTGCAAGACAATGAGCATAACTAACAAAAAGAATCCGATTGTTCAGAAATACGAGTTAAACAATACAGTTATTGATATGGTCGATTCTATTAAATATTTGGGAGTAACAGTACAAAGGAACATGAAATGGGACATACACATTAATTCTTTAGTAGGTAGAGCAAATTCTAGGCTGCGATTCATAGGTAGAATCTTGAAAAATTGTAATGAACAAACAAAGGAGATAGCGTACAAATCTCTTGTGCGTCCACATTTGGATTATTGTTGTGCCATTTGGGACCCGTTTCGTAAGGGATTGATCGAAAGTATAGAGAAAGTACAGAGAAGAGCCGCTCGATTCGTGACCGCTTGCTACAGTCCTTATGAAAGCGTCACAGAACTGATTAGTAGATTAGGTTCGGAGTCTCTGGTAGATAGACGACATACGTTTCGTTTAAACTTATTGGAAAACATGCGTACTCCAACTTTCACTCGTGAGTGTAGTGAAATACTTCTTCCACCAACCTATTTGAGTCGGAAGGACAGGAAAGATAAAATTAGAGAAATAAGGTGCCGGACTGATTCTTATATGAATTCTTTTTTCCCTCGTACCATTAGGGATTGGAATGCACAGCAAAGAGATTAGCTTTGGTGCTGAGCACCCTCTGCCACCCACAATTTTGTGAATTGCAGAGTATATATGTAGATGTAGAATAACATTGAATCAATTGTAATACCAATCAAGGAATCAGGAGATATAATAATGAATCACGAAAAAAAATAAAGGCCAAGTCTCCTGCTTGTGCAGTGAATAAAAGTTATGAGATCTTGTTCTGAGCCAAGTCCACACTTTACAGAGTATATTAACTTCACTTTGTGAAATGGAATGCTTTTCTCGGTGTTGTGGTGAGGCGGTGGATACTACTACTACCAGACAGTAAGTATCCACAAGGATACAGTGGGAAGTGTGTGGGAACATGGTTAGCAGTTCAAGCCTTGTTTAAACATTGGTTTATTACAATTATTAATGATAATGCTGAAACTTACAGAAAATGTTACAACTATAATATCAAATACAACCAATCCTGGTCTTGCAAACGAAGATACGAATAATCTTGTTATCACAAAACGATATAATATTATGGACCAAACCTTGGTCTTGCAACTTATACCTTGAATAACCCTTACAATTACAAACAATCCTACTTATACCAAATTATAGAAAATAACCAGACTGGCTCTTAATAATCTACTAGCCAAATATAATTTTATATTTGCGCCAGACCGCTAACGACGAGGTAGAAAGCGACACACTGGTAGTAGTAATTGACAGAGAAAATGACTAATATAATGTCAAATAACACCGGCCTCGATCTTGTAGATTAACGTATGAATAATCCTGTAATCACCGACAATTCCACGTAGATCAATAACTGAAATAACAAGACCGGCTCGTTCTCATCTACCAGCATCTAACACTCTGCCAGTAGGAGCAAACACAATTTATGGCTGAGGCAGACCGCTAACGACGAGGCGGAAGGCGACACTTGTGGTTGCAGTTGACGGCCACTACCTCCAATACCCTCCTAGGGCGAGACGGCAGGTTTCAGCTCGAAAAGTACCACCCGGGTCGATCGCCACGGTGTTCCCGAAGCTTCGGCACAGCACTCTCGGTGAAGAGTGTATCGGAGAAATTCCCTCTCTGCAGGTGGTCGAAGCACGGTCGCGACGGACCCACCAATTCACCAGAAGTATAATCCACGGGCGGCCCGGTCAAACCATCAAGCTGAGTCACGGCCACTGCGAGAAATACCAGGCATAACCAATCGACTGTTGACTGCCTCACTGAATGCTTCCTCCTTAGTCCCGCAACGCTATCACTCCGGGAAACATTAGCGGAATGCCGATCGCGTGCCTCCAACTGCACGGCCACTCAGGGCCGATACACTGACTGCCTCCCTGGCCGCCCGGTCCAACCCGGACCCCGCCGCGCCACCGGGCCTCCAACGTCACGGCAACACAAGGAAGCACTCCGCTTCCGACTGACTGACTGGCTGGCAGACTGACCAAGACTAACTGCCCCTCGGTTCCGTGTCCCCACATATATACCCGCTATCGCCAGGAGCCCCAGCGCTCTCTAGCGGGGGAACACCAAAGAGGAAACAATCGCGAGCGGAAGAGAAGAGAAGGCAAAGATACAACAAGAGCCGAGCACGGCTCATATGGAACGTTTATTTAGAATTAAAAAAAAAAAAAACTCTGGTAACTTGGCCATTAAGCAAACCATATTTTTAAACTTATGTGATGTATTGGTTGGCACATAATATGACCTAAGACTCAATATTTTCCATTTTTATTATTTATTTAAAAATTGGTTTAGATTAAAACACAAAAATGTAAAACGTCGAAATACACTTAAGACATGCTAAAAAGTTTTAATGTTATTTTGCCAATCAACATATTGTTAACTGTTAATTTTTATCATTTAACTTTAAAAATTATTTATTAATTTAATTACTATTTAATTTATTAACGTTTTAAGTAACTATGATTTAAATGTATGCATTAAAAAACTGTTTGTATCAATCCCGCACGGATCCCGCGGGATTGAAAACACTGCGGGATTGCAATCCTTAACGCCATTGCAGCCAGTGTGTGGAACTCAAAGGGTGACTGTTGAAAACTAGACCACAACTTTTCTTTTAAACTGATCTAGGTGAATGCAAGGCCAAATGCTTTTTTGACGACCTTTGTGGATCACCAAGCATGTGTAGCATATTTATCCGATTTTTTAAACCGAATTTTCAACGTCTAAAATTTCAATAGACCACTAGCTAAATATTAGGGCTCCTAGCTTGAAAACTCTAGATTCCTTGCCCGATAACCACTCCACCCTTAATTTAATTAGCAACTTAAGTTGATTTTTAGATCCATAAAACCTGGTTTGAGTATTTGAAGTGCTCTGTGAACACACCACGGTGGTTCGAATTCCTCATCAAACTGTAGGCCCCGGAGGAAAAGGACTGCCTGTTCCGCCACTGACGCGACGCTTACCATGGAAGGACGTCTTTAGCTTGTGGACTAAGTTAAATTGATATTTGAGCACTGACGATGGTGTCCGTCGTATTTACCCAAGCACGTCCGTACGATTTGTTTCTTTATTGAATTACTCTACTAGCCTCAGAGCCAGTAACAATGACGGGTTGAACGCAGTGTTGTGGCGAGGCATTTATTCGCAGCTGCTTGGTTCTTGTGTAGAGGACATAATCATCTGTGAGTGGCCATCATCGCCTATAATCGTGAGTAATCGTGAGCGATCGGTTAGTTGTCGGTACCTACATCAAAGGAATGCGTGCCGATGATCATGCGTGTGTCCACACGGTCGCCCATCATTCTGTCGCACGGCGGGGGTCCTGCCCGCTTGTTGGGTGGACGAACACAGAACCATTTACATTTATTGAATTATATGAAAATGAGCATTACGTTTGGAATTCAAACATAAACATCACAAGAATAAAAACAATGTAAGAAAGTAATTATTTATCTTTTATTTAGCTGTTCCTAACTACTTCTTATTACATTTATCCTTGAATATTGCTTTCATTATCATGATTTTAGGTTAACTTCTTTATTGAATATTAGTTTGAATAAATAATAATAAATATAAATTCCGGTGACTGCAGCAATAACGTTTTCTTAGTTAGTAGATAGTAGTTATAAGCACTTAACAAATAGGCAGCACTATCACTTCGACGTCCATTTTCTACAGACGACAGTCAGTAAATGAAAAATTAATAAGACAGCAATTCATGATCTCGACGAAGATGGCCACTTTTTTAATCGCCGATCATGGGCGATTGTGTAGCCACCTGCCCACTGTGTTCTGCCCAGTTGAGTTTATTATCAAACGTTATGCCAAGTTATTTACACTTCAAGCTTTCAACAAACAATTTTGTTCCGTCTTATAATCATAAAGAACCTTTAACTACTTATCTTTGTGCCTGATACCTGTATGTTTGCAGTCTTCTACGCTATGGTAGCATGCAAGAAAAGTTGGTTAAACCACAAATATGCGAGTACAGTTGCAAAATAAAATTGTAGTTTAAAAAACTAAAATCACGCTTTCGTAGTAATGTGAACTAAAAGGTTAAAAATAATATTTAAATATAAACATTTTGTTTAACAGTGATAGGACGTCCAACAATTCAGGATAAATTAATTTTTTTGAATAAGCTTAAAGTATAAAGTCACTGATTACAAAATTAACTTTAATGTTAAAAAAGCGTGGGGTGCGCTCTAATAACTTTTGACAATGACTCTGTCTTTACAAACAGCATGGGGTGCTATTTCAGTTGTCTTATATTTTTTGTCGTTGGCTGTTTGTAAAGACAGAGTCATTGTCAAAAGTTATTAGAGCGCACCCCACGCTTTTTTAACATTAAAGTTAATTTTGTAATCAGTGACTTTATACTTTAAGCTTATTCAAAAAAATTAATTTATCCTGAATTGTTGGACGTCCTATCACTGTTAAACAAAATGTTTATATTTAAATATTATTTTTAACCTTTTAGTTCACATTACTACGAAAGCGTGATTTTAGTTTTTTAAACTACAATTTTATTTTTAACTTTTTAGTTCAGATAGTTTAAAAAGTATGTTTCTTATTGTTGGCTTTTCTTTGCTAATCTCTCTTTTTCTTTGAGTTGTAGTTTCATTATTAATTATTATTCCCACGAGTAAAATACAATTAAATGGTCAACTCAACAAGAGATCCAATAGCACGGTAAACGAGGAAGGCTACTTTTCTATAATAGTACGAAGTAATATTTCGAATACTTACTATTCAACATCACGTTAAGCGACTTCAGACAGAGAAACCTTTCTGGATAGGAGACAGCAGAAGACGATCGTCTACAGCAACCAAGGCTCGTAAATCACACCCGGGAAACTGGAGAACGATGATGATGATGAGGCTATATTGAGTGGGAAATCTCCGAAGGGTGTGGTCGCCAAATGACGAAGATTTCTCGAATCGCACCTGTGCACTAATGTCGCGGCTGCATTTGCCTAACTCAGTAATCCCATCAAGTATAGGATACACTGACAACGTGGTGAGAGTGAAATTATTGAATTTTTATCGGTTCTTAATAAGTGTGCAAAATTTTAAACGATTCGGACGTCAGGAAGCGGGTAAACACTGAAATGAAAGATTCCATTACATGGCAACCATTTTTCTATTGTTACCGTCAGCGTAACGAGAATAGCAGGACGTTGCTAAGAGACTACTGTATTGTCAACGGTTCTTAAAACGTGTGCAAAATATTTATGTTTTTACTGTCAACGTAATCAGAATATCAAGACATAGCTATGAAATTATTGTATTGTAATCAGTTATCATTACATGAGCAAAATTTCAAACAACTCGGACATCTAGAATTGGGTTAAAATTATATTGCAAAATTCCACGACATTCAACCATTTTTCTGTTGTTACTGTCAAAGTAATGAGCTTAGCAGGATATAGCTATGAAATTATTGTATTGTCACCGGTTCTTAATATGTGTGCCAAATTTCAAACATCTCGGACATCGGGAAGTGGGTCAAAATGGAGTTGTAAAATTCCGTTACATTCATACATACATACATACATACATACATACAAGTCAAGCTAATATAAAGCGTGTAATGACACAGCATCATGCAATAAACGACTGAACTTCTTAAAACAGGTTAAGATTGGATTGCGATAATGCAAACGGAATGATTACATCAAGTCGTGAACTCTGTAATCTTGTCGAAAATACTTTCTAAAGAATACAAATATTCTTTCAAGAAAAACAAATTTTATAGACTCTTTTTAGCAGGTGTAGTTGATGTAATAATGCAGCTATTGAGTATACTTTATACATGTAATTTAAATGTAACTGTAGAGTAATCATAAATATCGCAATCTCAAAAAGTATTATTAAAGTGTTAACATACAGGGTATAGATTTTAAAGTACCTATGACATTATACTTGTCAAAAATTTTCCCCGCAGTTTCTGCTGAATATCACGTGAGTAGTACCGCTTGTCTATCCTATATCACAACGGTATTATCTCATTTACGGCAATGATTAATTTTTCACTGCCCATATTGATGGGTAAAACGAATAAAAATGGCGGTATGCACGAAAAGAAACGTGGAGCGTAAAATACGTAACGGCTACTACCAGCGATTATTCCAACTCCGGTAGGGTTACTCGCTCGTCGCCTGCCGTCGGCTACAATCGGTCTCTTGCCTTAGGGTGAAGACATGCCAAGCTGGTCGCCGTGCAGGTGGCGGTGGCGGTCGCGCTGAAGGTCGATGTCGCGGTGGATGGGTAAAAACATGCCGCGCAGCTCGCGCTGGAGGGTAAGCTAGATGTCGAGGTACTGCTGCTAGTGTTCACCAGTGTTTTCAAAATCCTTGTAGGTGCCACACGTTGTAAATCGTTAATATTTTGTGTTTAATGCGAGTATCATTTACTTTATTTGATCTCCAATTATTTGTGGAAGCGATAACGATAGGGATGATGATGGTCTGTGGTGGCTACTTTCTACGGCTGGTATCGGAAGGTTCAGTTAACAACAAATAAATGAACGTAGACAAACGCTAGGTGAATTTCATCATTTAAATCAGGATCTGAAAAATCATCCAGACTAATTCCATGCCCCCTTACGAAACACACCACAAATTTAACGGTAAAATCCTGGACAAACTGAAGTCAAATGTTTATAACAGTTACCACAACAATCCAATACATGCTGAGTGAAAACTCGTCGTGACTATAAATTAATGGTAATTATTCTAAATAAAGTAATGTACCGTTTAACAAAACATTTTCGAGTCAAATCTAAAATTTATCAATCCACAATCAGAATTTCTATTTAAAAATCAGAATTTTCCATTTCAAATTCAGTCAACAGTTTATTTTAAACAATAATTAACACGAATTTTTTTTTTTACTTTCTTTAAATTTATAATGATTGTTGGACTGAATTGTCTGATGTTCCATATTCGTCGGTATATGATGTGTAATAATTTCTGAATAGTCAATCAAGTAATCAACAATAGATAATTATTTCAATTAGGGCAAATGTAGGTGGGAGCAGGAAAGGAAGAAAGCTGGGTGCGTAGGAAAATTGCCACCGGAGCGTGCGCTCCATTGCAATTTAATTAAATATTATTATTATTATATAATTTGTTGTAATTTATCTGCCACTGACTTGCTTGAAACATTCACTTTTCTGTAGTTGTACAATTTACATAATCTGTACTTATTATTTCATCAGTAATTTATTTAAAACAGAATGTAGCATTGTCAATGTCAGTACTTTGTTAATTTATATCTGCAGTTGTGTAAAACTAAATGAGATCCATTAAATAAAATAATATTTAGAACAAGACAAAATTAAACAACACCACTCTGTATAATACGAAAGCCGAACTGCGTAATCAAGTGTAGCAGCTGGATCGCGTGGCATTGACATAGCTCAGCCAATCAGAGCCAAGCAGACCTCCAGCGGCGCGCTAGGCCACGAGGTGAAAACAAAATACTTTGTTCTCTCATCGACATCCAGCTGAGTGGCGAGCAGCGACGGCGACCGCGACCGCCTCGGCGTGCGCTGACTCGTTACTAACAATGGTTTTGTTTCACGTGGATGAAACATCTACCGCGACCGCCAGCGCGACCTGCACCGTGAGCTGCTCGGCATGTTTTCACCCTTAAGGTTGGCCACACTAGACCGCACCGACACCGCGCCGCGTCCGAGCCAACACTCGGCCGTCTGTCGGCTCGCCCCCCTCGCGTCCACACTTGGGGAGCGTGCATAAACCACGTAGCTCCATTTTGGCCTCCTGTGAACCCCCTCCCCCCCACGTAGCCCTACGTGGCTTTTGCCTCTCACCCCCCCCCCCCCTCACGTAGCACGTAGCTTTTTTCACATTTTGATTCCAGACGACATTTTGTACTGTTTTCTCTTGTCAGACTATTGTAAATTTTATACGGAGATAATTAATTGAGGGGGAATAAATATTCACATGCTGTTGTGAGTTCTATTCCTCATTTTAACTATGAAAAATGTTATGAAAGGAAAGCTACGTGGCCTGGCTCGGAACCCCCCCCCCACCCCCACGTAGCCCAGCGTAGCCTTCCAGCCAACCCCCCCCCCCTCCCCTGGACCGAGCCACGTAGTTTGTGCACGGTCCCTTGTCACTAGCACGGCCGTGTGACGGACGGGTTCCTTCGCGGCCTTCAATCTCCTTTACCGTATACACTTGGTTGTTTCACGAAATTAATTTTAAAAAATTACCTTAAGAGTGATTTGGGGATCGTAGTTGCGGCTACCACCTGTACATTATTATAGAGTACTGTACTTAATAATCTACGAACGTAATAAAGTATATTAATTTTTTATTTATTTATTTATTTATTTATTTATTTTTTGGCTGACTCCTGTTTTAACCTCACTGTTTGATCTCTAATGCACAAAAATAGTATCCCAGCGCAGTTTAAAAAAAATGATCGTCACACTGTACTGAATTGAAAGATTCTGGTGTATCTCTACATAGTCACAAAGAAATGTCAAGCGTCTCACACTTCACATTTAACATTTTTATTTTCTCCGAGGCTATTTTCGGTTCACTCAATATATATATATATTTTTTTAACAAAAAAGAATAACATTATTATACATTTTAATTTAAATACATAATGCAAAGATTTTGTAAAATAATAATAGTTTCATGTGATCTAAAAAATTCAAGTCACAGAGTTTCTTATCGGCCGCGCAGTACACCTCTATTGTTCTCAGTTAATTTGTAAAGGAGACCTACAGATTAACGAGAAAATCGAACAACGGAGCGTCCTAGCATCTTAGCATTAACAAATCAAAGCTTTGCCAGAGGTCAGCTTTAAGACCTATAAAAATTACAGCTGAGACAGGGATTTGAACCAGGGACTTTCAGTTCCCCAATCGTACGCCGTAACGTCAGAAGACAAATCTGGATGTAATCAAAAATTATTATTCAAACATAATAAAATAAACGAACTTTTATTCTATATAATTTATTTTACTATCCCAAAACAAAAATGTACTTTTATTTGATTGAATACATATTTTCCAGTACATCTACATTCAGATTCTTGCGGCGAGTGATTTTGGTTCGGAAGGTCCCCGGTTCAAAATCCGGATCTCGGATGCAATTTTTACAGGCCTTAAAATCGACTTTCACTACTGGCAAAGATTTGATTTGTTAATGCGAACATGCAAGGGCTCTACCTACATTTTACGAATATCTGATGAATCTGAAGTGAGGCTGAAAAAAAGAGGACACACTTCTAAAGCAATCAGTAACGTTAAAACAATATTTAGTCGTAAAGGACCGGAAATTTCCGAACTCTTTCTACACAGTTCTCCATATCGACCAGCCCGACAGCACACCGACACCGGGCCGCACCGTCAAAATATAAACCGTGTGTCGGCCGACACGCGGTGTCCTTTGAACTCACTTCAATCGAGTGAGCGACAACAATAAGAAAAGTGACGGTGCGGTGCGGCTCGGGTGTGGTGCGTTCTAGTGTGGCCTAAAACAGACGAGGCGTTTTGCACCGCGCGGCGGTCGAGTCGACGCATGGTCCAATGTAATTAAATGGGGCAAAACAGACGATGCCGCGCGGCCCCGGCCGCCTCGTCTGTTTTGAACTCGCGGCGTGGAGGCGGCGCGGCAGTCGACTCGACACGTCACTGTATAGTTGCCAGTGGAGCAGTACCATACACTTTGTATACATCAAGACTTCCTCCGTTTGATAAGGTACGTGCAAAAACTAATTGCAGTTAGTTGGTATTCACAGCCTATTCATAGCGTGTAATTTAATCATATCTGTAATTCATAAAAAATATCAGTATTTCAGAGAGGTGCAAATCACGATGCCTTAATAATATACTAACAATAATGATATGCAAATACAAAATCTACAGAAAGCAAGATCTAGAGTGTTAAATTTGTTGCATTTATTTATCATAACAATAATAGTGTCTAGCTTAGTAATTATATGTTATTTCACTTGCATTGGTATAAATTTTATTTTACTAGAAGAAAATGAACGAAATCGATTCAGAACAACTGATATTAGCAGTTGAAGAAAGACCAGTTCTGTGGAACATGAAGAGCAGTGAATATGGAAACAAACAGAAGAAGCAGTAGGCATGGCAGGAAATAACAACTCTCTTTGTGACTGAGACAGCCACTGTAGAAGAGAAAAACAACATAGGTTTGTAATGTTTTATTTTGATAATTATATGAAAAATACATTCCACTTATAATTATTCATTATTACATTACGTCAATGTACAGTTTGGTCTTGCCAAGGCAGAGGTGCAATTTCAACAAAATAATCAGCAAATTTGTCTCTTGTTGATAGTCCTCTTCTATTGGCTCTGCTCAAAGTATCGTTTCTAAGTTCTGAAAAATCACAGGCGATTACATTGTTTATGTCATCTCACCCACCATCTCGTTTCCGCACAAAGTTGTGCAGAATACAGGCAGCTTTGGCTATATCTTCTGCTAGATCTACATCAACATTTAAGGGTTTCTGGAATATTCTCCACTTACTGACTAAAATCCCAAAGCAGCATTCAATATATCTCCGTGCCCTTGATAATCTGTAATTGAACACTTTTTTCTTGTGATTCAGATTTTTGCCACCATACGGCCGCAGCACATTTTCAGACAAAGCAAAATCTTCGTCGCCAACAATAACATAGGGATACGTTGTCGGTGAATTTTGTATTGGGGAGGCTTCAGGAATGTTAAGTGATCCACTTTGCAGTTTTTCATAAAAGGATGAGTTCTTGAAAATTCCGGAGTCACTACATTTACCATATGCACCAATGTCTAAAAAAGTAAATTGATAGTTTGCATCACATATTGCAAGTAGAACAATTGCAAAATGTCCTTTATAGTTATAAAACATTGACCCACTATGTGGAGGCTTTACCATCCTAATGTGTTTGCCATCTATGGCACCTATACAGTGTGGAAAATTGGCGAACTCTTCAAATGTTGTAGCTATCTCCATCCATGCTCTCTCTGAAAAGGTAGGAATTTCTGATGGACCTCAGCAATTCCATACTGCCTGGCAAACTTCTCTCACTATTTGACGAGCACAAGATTTCCCAATGCGAAACGCATAATGCAGATCAGCAAATGAACAACCGCTCGCCAGGTACCTGAAAATGAAATAAGTGAATACTTTACTGTCTTTGGTCCTAAATATTGCAATTACTATTATTGTAGTATGTTTTGCATCAATATTTTATTTTTAGTCATGAGAATTGTAAGTTGACATCAATCGGCTAAAAATTTGCTTCTTTATATTCAAAGATCATATGTTAATGTAATTTGTTACTTTCTTCGCGTTGGTTGGATCCTGTTGAGGCCAAAATAATAACTGCTATAGAAGTGAACATAGCGGCCAAACGGGAAGAGAGACAGAAGCCAGATGATGAGGACCACTATTTTCTACTTTCCCTCCTTCCATCACTGAAAAATGTTCCCAGACACTTAAAATTAACTACAAGGATGGAGTTAATGCAAGTCATTATGAAAAATACATCATTCCCTACTTCAAAAAGTCCGTAGGAGACAGCAGGTCAATTCAGTCAGTATCAACCCCTGCACCAACCTCACTTCTCTCATCCTCAGTTCTCACATTCTCAGTTCTCTCAGCCTCAACCCCATTTCTCTCAACCCCTACCCCAGACACCTCAATCTTATCCTCATTCCTCTCAATTTCAACCTCATTTTTCTCAACCCCAATCTCAGATATCTGAAACCCAATTTCAATTTTCTCAACCACAAACCCAGACTTCCAAACAGGAACTACATACCCAGTTAACATTTAATTCGCCTCCATCTACCACTCCACCCCCAGCACCATCCATTGCAGAATCTGTAGCATCGCATGTGTCAAATTTCACAGAAGAAAATGAATCGGAAATTGATATTTTTTGAAATATTTTTAAAATTATTTCTTAACTGTAAAACTGTGTACACAAAAAATACTAAATAAATAAAGATTTCAAATTTAATTACTTCTTTTTTCGCTTTTCTAATAACTTCCTGATCTGATTTTATACCGGTACTTTTATACATTGAAATTTAATTGCTATCTATTCACCCAACAATGAATTTTATCTAAACTTTAATCTCAATCGCATTATTATCTATAGTTTTGAATTTTAAAATGCAGTTCGAAAGGCTGGTTGGCTCCAAGAAATGTGACGGGTTGCCATAATATGAACGATATAATAAATAAAATGATTTCTTCTTACCTTAAAGCAATGACCAGTCTTTCTTCTGGATGTATGCTGCTTCTCATCACGGTTGTTTCTTTAAACAGCTCTTGTCTTAAAGCGGTAAGCAACTCACTGAAAGAGGACTTAGACATCCTCGTAAAGTTAAAAAACTTTTCTTCATCACTTTTCAATTGGGGCCACAGGGTATAAAAAAAAAAACTTTTTCACTCCGTTCTGATAGTATTGGAAGAATCCAATAGCGCCTATTTTTTCTTCTCCTGTTCCATCTTCGGTACAGCAACCATAGAAGCATTACATTTTCGTCTTCTATATCCATTGTTCCACAAACAACTGAGCTATACGCGACAAGTAGCGAGTCCGCGTGGCGGCCGCCGCCTCGTGTTAACAATTGGGGCGGCCGCCGCTTGGACCGCCGCGCGGCGGGAAGTCGCTCCGTCTGTTTTAGGCCTTAACCCTGCAGTGGTCGCGCTCTGAAAAGTCCCATTAGAAATGGCTTGAGTGGACTACATATGTAATCCACGCGACCACTGCAGGGTTAATCGTTTGTAGCAGCCGTTACGTATTCTACGCTCCACGTTTCTTATCGTGTGTATCGCCGTTTTTGTTCGTTTTACCCATCAATATGGACAGTGAGAAACTAATCAGTGCCGCAAATAAGAAAACACTTATGTGATATATAAGAGACAAGCAGTACTACTAATTTGATATTCAGCTGAAACTGTGGGTAAAAAGTTGCAGAAGAAATGGGTAGTAAAGATGGTAGGTATTCTTGACAAATTTATTATCATAGGTACTTTAAAATTTATACCCTAGTAGTGTCTGAAGGGGGTGGCAAATAGTTCCACTAACCGCCGCTAGGGTGTGGTGGCGCTAGTGTTCCCCATGTATTCCTTATGGACCTGCGTCAGTTGCCAGTTTTTCAACCTCCCCGCCTCCCCGCCGCGCACGTGTCACCAGACCACCCACGTCGCGCAGGTGTTCGCCTGGGCCCGTCTCCCCTCGCGGAGCGGCAGCCGGAAGTAATTAATCATCGGGACCCCCCGCTTCCGCAGCTGCGCCACACCCGGAACTCATTTATCATCGGGAACGCAGTCTTCCCACGCGGAGATTAATGCCGCGCAGGCGGAAGCCATTTATCATCGGGGGCGCCGTTTTCCCACGCCAAGCGCCGCCACGTACATCTGGCGCGCAGGTGTGCGCTCAAGTCGCCGTGCACGTGTGCTGCAGCCCCTCCCGGAAAACATTTATCATCTGGGGCGCAGTCTTCCGACGCCAAGCGCTTCCCACGCTATCAAAGGCTCCAGACGCGTGTATAAATAGGGCAGAGATCCCCCCTTCTGATATCCAGTCTTCTCTGAGTCGTCGAGCTGAACACTTCGATCATCGCAATGTCTTCAGACGATCTTAGCTTATTCAGCGATATTGGTAAGTAAATTATTGATATTTAACTTGTTTTCTGGCTGTTTTAAATTCTTTCACATATACTGATGAGGTTTTTTCTGCTTCAGACATTGAAGAAATTCTCGCTGAGGGTCAGGATGATTTCGGTAATGATAATATTTTTTAAACTAACTAGATTTATGAAAATGTATAGTGCTGAAGCAGTAGTCTATATTATTAATTTATTTGTTCGCAGGTGATTTGGATATTTCCTGCAGTGACCTTTTTTATTTCAGTACATATTTATCTATATATTATTTTTTTTCCATGTCTTTATAACTATTGCTAATACATTTTTTTTTTCTTTTTCAGATGAACCATCACGCCCAGAGAAGCGTAACGGTAATTCTTCTCAGGAATTAAGTAGCCCAAAAAGAGCTAATATCAACCCTGGCGATTGCTCACAATGGAGCATGCTCCCAAATATTGACGTGGATGTGCCGCAGAGCATGTCACCACCACATAGCATGCTGCCAACTCCGCCACCACAATGGGTTCTTCCGCAACCACCAGCACACTGGAATATCGGTAAGTCCAGTACATCAGTAATTTACCTATATTTTTTTATGCTTACAAAAATTATGTTTTTCATGATACTAAAACATTTTTCTTCTTTTTTATGTTTCAGAGGGGGCGGTCGGACGCCCGGCCAACGAGGCAGTTCCGCCACCAATATGGCGACCATGGAAGACGTCGGGACCTAGCCGACCGCCCGCCACAGCAGCAGCCGGGTCACCCAGCCGCCAGTCCGCCGACCCATCGCCGGGCCCAAGTCGACAGTATGCCGACCCATCGCCCGGCTCCAGTCGCCACATCAACAACCCATCGCCGGGGCCCAGCCGACCTTCGCCCGGCTCCAGCCGGCAGTATGCCGATCCATCGCCCGGCCCAAGTCGAGAGTATGCCGACCCATCGCCGGGGCCCAGCCAGCAGTATGCCGGTCCATCGGCCGGGTCAAGCCGCCAGTTCACTGGCCCTTCGCCCGGGCCAAGTCGGCAGTATGCCGACCCATCGCCGGGGCCCAGCCGGCAGTATGCCGGTCCATCGGCCGGGTCAAGCCGCCAGTTCACTGGTCCTTCGCCCGGGCCAAGTCGGCAGTATGCCGGTTCAGGGGCAGCCTTCTGCAGTCATGATCATGCAGCAACGATGGGTGAGTCAGCAGGCTTAGTGCATTTAAAAATAGAATTTATTCCGGGACAATTTCAAATTCTCAAAATTTCATAGATCCAATGAATTTCATTGATGCTTGCTTTAAACTTGTTGCCGGTAAAGTTCGCGAAATTGTGGATAATCGGTCCTCCACATCTGTAAAGGTGCAGGTTGGACTGATTAACACATATAAAATACAGAAGGAAATGATTTTGGAAACCGCCCGTATGTGCTTTTTAACTAAAATGCGTGAAGTCACAACCAGCACTTGCCTGTCGGATTGGTATGAAAAATATGTGAAGTCGGAGCTCAGAGTAAAATTGTGTGAGTTTAAAGAAAGGACAAGTGGCAAAACTCTCGATAGAATAGAATCCCTCGACATTAGCATTTCTAATTTTCAACCATTCTATCGTGGGTCTTCCTATGTCGCTCTGCCACTTGATATCTGTAGAAAGCAGGCCGTCATCAATGTTAAAAACATTGAGTACTGCTTTTTATGGACACTTCTTGCAGCTCAAGTAAAGGCGCCGAAAAAACATGCGTACCTAGTCAGTAATTATATGGAAGCCTTCGCCAACCACCGTTTCGATTTTTCAGGTATTGAGTTTCCGGTAAAACTCTCTGACATTTCTAAATTTGACAGGCAAAATCCAGACTATTCTGTAAATGTTTTCGGTCTGGATGAAGTTAAAGGTAAACATGTAGTTTCCGGGGCCCTCCATCACACTGCAGACAAACGCGGTAACCACATAAACATGTTGTTGATTACCGACGGCAGTGGGAAAAAATTCCATTACTGTTGGATTCACAACTTGTCGGCGTTAGTCAGATCTTCTTTAAGTTTGCATAAGAGTGCTATTTTTATTTGTGACAGATGTCTGCAACATTTCGGACGCAAAGATCTCCTGGACCGCCACGAGATTGACTGTGCAAGGGTTGATCCTGTAAGAGTGGATTTACCCGGCGACGACGATAAAACCTTAAAGTTTAAGGATTTTGTGCACCAAGAGCGTGTACCCGGCGTCGTTTACGCGGACTTTGAAAGTTTATTGCAACCTTATGATTCTTGCAGTCCCCCACCCAACGCCTCTCACACTACTTTAGTCCAGAAACATGTCCCTTTCGCTGCCGCATACCAGGTCGTTTGTCCACTCGTACCTAGTCTGTCGCGTTTCAACTCCTTCAGGGGAAAAAATCCCGAAAATTGGCTTGTTGATGAACTCGTCAAACTTGCCAAGAAAGTTGATAAAATTTACAAGAGGTGCATTCCTCTTGTAATGACAGATGAGCAAGAAGCAAAGTTTGCTGATGCTACGGTATGCCACATCTGCCAGAAAGACATTGAACCGGGGACCGTCAAGGTCCGCGATCATTGTCATATCACAGGTGAATTTAGGGGGGCTGCACATAATGATTGCAATTTGCAGTATAAGACTAAAAATTACATACCCATTTTCTTTCACAATCTTTCTGGGTATGACGCTCATTTCATTGTAATGGCATTATCAAAACTCGATTCCGAAGGAATGGACGTGCTTCCCATCAACACAGAACGTTATATTTCTTTTTCGAAAAAGATTGAATACACTTCAATCACGTTAAGGTTTCTGGACTCATACCGGTTCATGCAGCTCCCATTAGATAAACTGGTTGGAACCCTTGAGGACGGCGACATGGGCATTACTAGTGCTCATTTCACCGACCCCGAGAAGTTCCAATTAGTTAAACGGAAAGGTGTCTTCCCTTACGAATACATGGATTCGTGGGATAAGCTCACCGAGGCCACGCTTCCTCCAAAATCAAAATTCTACAGTTCGTTGTCGGAGTCACACATTTCTGATGAAGATTACGAACACGCGACAAAGGTGTGGTGGACTTTCCAGATCAAGACTTTGGGCGAATATGCAAGTCTGTACATGGACACAGATGTGCGGTTACTTGCAGATCTGTTTGAGAAATTTAGGAGTGTATGTTTGGGGAAGTACACCCTGGACCCCGCCCACTATTTCACATCCCCAGGCCTTTCGTGGCAGGCTATGTTAAGGAGCACGCGTGTCGAACTGGACCTTCTGACGGATATCGACATGCTGCTCTTTTTCGAACGAGGTATTCGCGGAGGTATTTGCCAGTGCGTCCACAGGTATGCGAAGGCAAATAACCGGTACATGCGGGAGTACAACCGCGAGGCGTCTGAAGATTTTATAATGTACTTCGACGTAAACAATCTTTACAGCTGGGCCATGTCGGAGTATCTACCCTCTGGTGGGTTTCAATGGCTATCGGCTAAAGAGATTGCTAGCATAGATTTCATGAGTGTTGCAGCTGACTCACCTAGGGGGTTCGTATTGGAGGTAGACCTTACGATTCCTCAGGATAAACACGACGTTTTAGCAGACCTGCCGCCATGTCCAGACCACAAAGCCCCAGAAGGTTCTACCCTCCCCAAGCTGATGACCACACTGGAGAACAAAGTACGGTACGTTCTCCATTACCGAGTCCTCCAGCAATGTGTAGGCTTGGGGCTGCAGGTGACCGAAATACACCGGGTAATATCTTTCAATCAGTCACCGTGGTTGAAAGAATACATATCTCTCAACACGTGTTCTCGCCGTGACGCCAAAACAGATTTCGAGAGAGATTTTTACAAACTGATGAACAATTTAATTTTCGGCAAGACTATGGAGAACATTCGAAAACACCGCGACGTGAAATTGTGTACAGGTTGGGTGGGCCGCCGCGGTGCCCGCAAACACATAGCTTCACCACACTTTAAGCAAGTAACAGTTTTCAACAAGAACTTTGAGGGCCGTGGAGATGGCGAAAGCTAGGATAGTTTTTAATAAACCCGTGTATGTCGGAATGTGCATTCTTGACCTGTCTAAACTGAGGATGTACAGATTTCATTATGAATTTGCCATTCCTCAGTTTAGAAGCCCTAAATTGCTATATATGGATACAGACAGCTTCATCTACTTGGTGCAGAACTGCGATCCATATGAAGTGATGCGACGCAACAGGGAGGAGTTCGACACGTCTGGGTATAGCACCGGCAACCGTTATGGGATAGAGTCCCACAATGAAAAGGTTGTCGGTGTTATGAAGGACGAAGCGAATGGTACCCTGATTGCGGAGTTTGCGGGGTTAAGGGCAAAAATGTATGCATTCCGGCTCGAGACAGACCAGACCTCTAGACGGGCTAAAGGTTTGGCTGGCTCAGTCACTAGAAAGCTGCAGATGGAGGATTATATAAATTGCCTCCATGGGGAAACACCCAGGTACCATCTGCAGCAAAGGATCACATCAACTCTGCACGTTGTAAATACTGTTCAAATATCAAAACTGGGTCTGTCTAGAACGGACGATAAGCGGTATATTTTCCCCGACGGGATAGAGACCCTACCGTGGGGGCACAAGTCTGTAAATAATGTGTGAGTGAAGAAGAAATATACCGTTTATCCGTGTTTCTAGTTTGTAAATATATACACTAGTAAAATCAGTGTTGTAAATATGTAGATAAGTTAGGACGCTGAATAATTTTTTTTGTACCTACTTCTCAGTTTATCAAGTTAGGACGCTGCATAAAAAATATAAATAGGCTGCTGTTAACCCTTTAACTGCTACGGATCGCCCGGCCGAGCCCTCGCTGAGTGCGGCTTTGTTTACGCCGAAGCTGTTTACCTGCCCTGGAATGCCGCGTTAGACCGGACCGCTGTGTACTGAATACGTCTGGAGCGTTGTGTGTGGCGTTCTTCTGCTGTCGCTCTGCGATTTGAAACCGCAGATACAAAATAAATACAGTTAATATAACATCTAAAGTTTTTCAGTTTAAAGCTCCTCTAAAAGTGAATGTCTGCGTAATCAAACATGCCGGTACTTCATATACTAAATAGATATTACAGCAACTGAAATGTTTTTAGTTTGTGAGCGTAGTAATTTATCTGGAGAGAACCTTTCCGAATACCTTTCACAAATTCTGCACAAATTATCCAGCCTTCTTTTTGACCCGGGTTAATATATTTTTAATTTTTTTTTTTATTTCGTTTAGTTTTAGAGACGTATAAATGTAATATAATTATTACTCTGCAGATAACCATGTTTAGTAATTCTTTTTGTGTGATAAGCCTTGAAAAATGGTACAACACACAGTGATACATTACAAGTTCTGCATTGGTTTCTCGACGCACTTTCTGTATCGAACATACAGAGCATTTACGCATTGGCGTGCTCTTCTTTGAATTTGCAATATGAATGAAATTTGAAAAAAAGGTCTCAAAAAGTTGCGAAGGCGATTTCTAGGGTGAGGGGTGGCGTCTCACGGACCTGATCTTACAAGACGGGGGGGGGGGGTTAGGAAATCCTGAAAAATACCTCACGAAATTTAAATTTATGGATGCAACAGACGAAACTCTGCAACTGGCATTTTTCGTCCGGTTACTACTCGGTGAAGAGCGTGAGCATTTAAAATGCAGTGTTCGAGAATGTGGAAAAAGAACTTTTTAAACCACTTCATAGTGAATATATAGTGTGAATTGATTCTCGCGTATCTGTTGGTCTCATCAGTAATAGATATCATATGATATTCCGTTAGAAATATCAGGAAAAAATGACAAACTGCTGGAATGTTAACGTAATCCACACTTGTGTCCTGCAGCTTAATCGACAAGCACATGCTGTCAAACGCGTCACTAAAGCATTCTCTTTTTCCACACATTTCGCTCGCACAATCTGTAGCTTCAAACTCTGAAAAATGGTCATTTTCCACTAGCTGATGTATACAGCTTAGGAAAATTACATCGAGATCCTGTCGAAGGGTTATCACTGTCATCCATATCAAAGTGATCATATTCACTGTCGCTTCTAGTAACAATCTTCATGATTTCTTCCGCGGTGCAAACACGACGGCGTATTCGGGAGGACGAGGGTTCGAATCCCCGTCCAGGCATCCAGATTTGGGTTTTCCATGGTTTCCCAAATCACTCCAGGTGAATGCGTGGATGCTTCCTTCAAAAGGCTATAGCCGAATTTCTTCCCATTCCTTGCCCCCCATTCTTTACCATCTCTAAAGACCTCGCTGTTAAGAGACGTTAAGGAGTTAAAAAAATAATGACTGTATGCCATTTTCTCAGCGAAAACTAAAAGAAAAAGAGCAACACAAATTAGATCGCAGCTGCCAATGCTCAAGGGCCGAATGAGGAAAACAACTAACCACCCTGGGTGGAAATATGGCTTCATAGCCAGGCCGCTAAGAGGCTAGCGTGTTAACACGTCTGGAGCACAGACAGAGCGGCAGGCGGCGCGTGTATACACGTCTGGAGCACAGACAGAGCGGCAAGGCGGCGCGTGTATACACGTCTGGAGCAACTGGGCGAAGTAGTAGCCACGCGCGTTAACGCGTCTACAGCAGCCAAAGGGTTAATATTTTTGATTAGAGTTAATAAAATCTTTTTAATTGGCTGCTGGGGGGTGCTGCTGAATTGCTTTGTATGACAATTTTTTAAAATAAAGTGTACAGAAGTAATGCTGTACATAGATTGTAAGTTTGCTGAGCTACATGCTCATTTGCTTTATATTAACGTAATCGGAAATTTTTTTTTTGTAAAATAGGCTTAGAGTACAGAAGTTAGATTTTAAGTTTGCTGAGCTGTATGCTCATTTGCATTATATTAACGTAATTGAAGGAAAAAAAACACAATTGTTACAAAAAATAAGTTTATTTATTAAGAAAAAAATGTATTTTACATTTTAAATAAATCTATTTTATGAATCCACGTGTTATGTGATTTATCAAAAAACCCAACCACTTCACCAAGATCATATTTTTCCTTCCCTTTATCACTCGTTCAACCAAAAATGGACTTGTAAGTTTTGTTAGTTGTAATTCTTGCTGGTAAAATGCTCCTGCAATATCTTTACCTTGATAGTCTTTAAGTAAATAAGTTACAGGATTTGTTAATTTCACTTTACTGATGGTAAACACTTCCGTTGACCATTCTATCATCCTCGGTGGTCTCTCGTTCAGGAGGATACCGGTGTGAATCCCCAATTCAGTTGTGTCATAATTATGAAAACCGGCCAGTCAGAGAAATAGAACAAAGTATCGAGCATTACAGGGAGCAAGAGAGAAGCATAATTTCGTGAAAAATATACAGTTTCAATAAGAAGCATGAAAATCCCATAAATACCCTTAAATGTCATGAAAATCGGTAAATAAAAAAGATTAAAATATGTAAAATATTACCAAAATTACGTAATTTCCTTCCAAAACAAGATATCGTTGGTTGACATGACAATTACACCTGCGTGCACCACAGAGTGTAGTGCCCAACTATATGATGTGTTTTCATTTCTACAACTGGCTACAGAAATGTATCATATATGTACAAAAAAAAAATGTATGTTTAGGATGTAGCGACATTTCCCAGACAAACCTGCACGGCCCCTCGAACACACACATCACATTACCGTCAGGGAGTGCAAAGGATGAAAACTACATATGTTATCGATCAAAGGGGCAAAGGTTAGGAAAACTATGTGATGAGTATTCACAACGCATACAATCTTCCAATCATGATAGGGTGAGCAAGGGATGAAAGCAAAATATGTGTGCATCACAGAACTCAATGTATTCGATCAAAGGTGCTGACATAACGTATCAGACACAGGAAATAATTTGGGGTAGGGCTATAGTCACGTGCACTAGTTATCACAGTGTTGTTCTGATGACATCGTTGAGACTTGGAATTCCTAAGGTTCTTCACCATACCGAAGTGGCTTGGGCCCTTAAAAAACACGATCCCTTGGGCCAAGTGTTTTAAAATTGCATTTATTCATTCATTCTGAAAATATGCTTATAATAAAAACTGGTGTACCAATTCTATCGTGTTAGGAAATCTATGTGATGCATATTTTCCACACATACCACCTTTTCATCATGATAGTGTGCGCATGGGATTGAAACAACAAATATGAGCATCATCGCACTGAATGTATACCATTCAAGGCGCTAACAGAACGTATCAGGCACATTAACACACAAGACATAGCTAAAACCGCTATCAACAGTAAATTTATAAACCTACATAAATTTAACTAAACTCCGGTGAATATAGGATGTGTGACATTTTGGGGTAAGTTAGGTTAGTACACTATATCTTAACAATAACTCAGTTTTCTGTAGCTTGGCACATTGAGTATGACTAACTCAAATCTCGATCGGAGTGTTACAGTTATGCACACGATTTACTCAATATCGCTTGTGAAACGTATACTTCATCTAATGAAGGTAGGATATGTTAGTGTAAGCCAGCAGTAATTGAGGTTATTGCAGGTGTATCATGCTAGGCAAGCCCAGCATGTTACGGAGGCGCGTGTGAAACTACAACCTTAAGTAATGAGTGTGGGATACACTAGAGTTTAACCCCAGTTTCAGGTTATTCTACCATCACACCCTAGCAATAATTGAGGTTATTGTAGGTAAGATACGTTAAGCATACCCAGCTTGTTACGTGTTAGCTCAGTATAACGCGCGAGCGCGTAAAACTGACCTAACACAATGTAAAATACATTTTTTTTCTTAATAAATAAACTTATTTTTTGTAACAATAGTGTTTTTTTTCTTCAATTACGTTAATATAATGCAAATGAGCATACAGCTCAGCAAACTTAAAATCTAACTTCTGTACTCTAAGCCTATTTTACAAAAAAGAAAATCCGATTACGTTAATAAAAAGCAAATGAGCATGTAGCTCAGCAAACTTACAATCTATGTACAGCATTACTTCTGTACACTTTATTTTAAAAAATTGTCATACAAAGCAATTCAGCAGCACCCCCCAGCAGCCAATGAAAAAGATTTAATTAACTCTAATCAAAAATATTAAGAGCAGCCTATTTATATTTTTTATGCAGCGTCCTAACTTGATAAACTGAGAAGTAGGTACAAAAAAAAATTATTCAACGTCCTAACTTATCTACATATTTACAACACTGATTTCACTAGTGTACATATTTACAAACTAGAAACACGGATAAACGGTATATTTCTTCTTCACTCACACATTATTTACAGACTTGTGCCCCCACGGTAGGGCCTCTATCCCGTCGGGGAAAATATACAGCTTATCGTCCGTTCTAGACAGACCCAGTTTTGATATTTGAACAGTATTTACAACTTGCAGAGTTGATGTGATCCTTTGCTGCAGATGGTACCTGGGTGTTTCACCATGGAGGCAATTTATGTAAACCTCCATCTGCAGCTTTCTAGTGACTGAGCCAGCCAAACCTTTAGCCCGTCTAGAGGTCTGGTCTGTCTCGAGCCGGAATGCATACATTTTTGCCCTTAACCCCGCAAACTCCGCAATCAGGGTACCATTCGCTTCGTCCTTCATAACACCGACAACCTTTTCATTGTGGGACTATATCCCATAACGGTTGCCGGTGCTATACCCAGACGTGTCGAACTCCTCCCTGTTGCGTCGCATCACTTCATATGGATCGCAGTTCTGCACCAAGTAGATGAAGCTGTCTGTATCCATATATAGCAATTTAGGGCTTCTAAACTGAGGAATGGCAAATTCATAATGAAATCTGTACATCCTCAGTTTAGACAGGTCAAGAATGCACATTCCGACATACACGGGTTTATTAAAAACTATCCTAGCTTTCGCCATCTCCACAGCCACAAAGTTCTTGTTGAAAACTGTTACTTGCTTAAAGTGTGGTGAAGCTATGTGTTTGCGGGCACCGCGGCGGCCCACCCAACCTGTACACAATTTCACGTCGCGGTGTTTTCGAATGTTCTCCATAGTCTTGCCGAAAATTAAATTGTTCATCAGTTTGTAAAAATCTCTCTCGAAATCTGTTTTGGCGTCACGGCGAGAACACGTATTGAGAGATATGTATTCTTTCAACCATGGTGACTGATTGAAAGATATTACCCGGTGCATTTCGGTCACCTGCAGCCCCAAGCCTACACATTGCTGGAGGACTCGGTAATGGAGAACGTACCGTACTTTGTTCTCCAGTGTGGTCATCAGCTTGGGGAGGGTAGAACCTTCTGGGGCTTTGTGGTCTGGACATGGCGGCAGGTCTGCTAAAACGTCGTGTTTATCCTGAGGAATCGTAAGGTCTACCTCCAATACGAACCCCCTAGGTGAGTCAGCTGCAACGCTCATGAAATCTATGCTAGCAATCTCTTTAGCCCATAGCCATTGAAACCCACCAGAGGGTAGATACTCCGACATGGCCCAGCTGTAAAGATTGTTTACGTCGAAGTACATTATAAAATCTTCAGACGCCTCGCGGTTGTACTCCCGCATGTACCGGTTATTTGCCTTCGCATACCTGTGGACGCACTGGCAAATACCTCCGCGAATAACTCGTTCGAAAAAGAGCAGCATGTCGATATCCGTCAGAAGGTCCAGTTCGACACGCGTGCTCCTTAACATAGCCTGCCACGAAAGGCCTGGGGATGTGAAATAGTGGGCGGGGTCCAGGGTGTACTTCCCCAAACATACACTCCTAAATTTCTCAAACAGATCTGCAAGTAACCGCACATCTGTGTCCATGTACAGACTTGCATATTCGCCCAAAGTCTTGATCTGGAAAGTCCACCACACCTTTGTCGCGTGTTCGTAATCTTCATCAGAAATGTGTGACTCCGACAACGAACTGTAGAATTTTGATTTTGGAGGAAGCGTGGCCTCGGTGAGCTTATCCCACGAATCCATGTATTCGTAAGGGAAGACACCTTTCCGTTTAACTAATTGGAACTTCTCGGGGTCGGTGAAATGAGCACTAGTAATGCCCATGTCGCCGTCCTCAAGGGTTCCAACCAGTTTATCTAATGGGAGCTGCATGAACCGGTATGAGTCCAGAAACCTTAACGTGATTGAAGTGTATTCAATCTTTTTCGAAAAAGAAATATAACGTTCTGTGTTGATGGGAAGCACGTCCATTCCTTCGGAATCGAGTTTTGATAATGCCATTACAATGAAATGAGCGTCATACCCAGAAAGATTGTGAAAGAAAATGGGTATGTAATTTTTAGTCTTATACTGCAAATTGCAATCATTATGTGCAGCCCCCCTAAATTCACCTGTGATATGACAATGATCGCGGACCTTGACGGTCCCCGGTTCAATGTCTTTCTGGCAGATGTGGCATACCGTAGCATCAGCAAACTTTGCTTCTTGCTCATCTGTCATTACAAGAGGAATGCACCTCTTGTAAATTTTATCAACTTTCTTGGCAAGTTTGACGAGTTCATCAACAAGCCAATTTTCGGGATTTTTTCCCCTGAAGGAGTTGAAACGCGACAGACTAGGTACGAGTGGACAAACGACCTGGTATGCGGCAGCGAAAGGGACATGTTTCTGGACTAAAGTAGTGTGAGAGGCGTTGGGTGGGGGACTGCAAGAATCATAAGGTTGCAATAAACTTTCAAAGTCCGCGTAAACGACGCCGGGTACACGCTCTTGGTGCACAAAATCCTTAAACTTTAAGGTTTTATCGTCGTCGCCGGGTAAATCCACTCTTACAGGATCAACCCTTGCACAGTCAATCTCGTGGCGGTCCAGGAGATCTTTGCGTCCGAAATGTTGCAGACATCTGTCACAAATAAAAATAGCACTCTTATGCAAACTTAAAGAAGATCTGACTAACGCCGACAAGTTGTGAATCCAACAGTAATGGAATTTTTTCCCACTGCCGTCGGTAATCAACAACATGTTTATGTGGTTACCGCGTTTGTCTGCAGTGTGATGGAGGGCCCCGGAAACTACATGTTTACCTTTAACTTCATCCAGACCGAAAACATTTACAGAATAGTCTGGATTTTGCCTGTCAAATTTAGAAATGTCAGAGAGTTTTACCGGAAACTCAATACCTGAAAAATCGAAACGGTGGTTGGCGAAGGCTTCCATATAATTACTGACTAGGTACGCATGTTTTTTCGGCGCCTTTACTTGAGCTGCAAGAAGTGTCCATAAAAAGCAGTACTCAATGTTTTTAACATTGATGACGGCCTGCTTTCTACAGATATCAAGTGGCAGAGCGACATAGGAAGACCCACGATAGAATGGTTGAAAATTAGAAATGCTAATGTCGAGGGATTCTATTCTATCGAGAGTTTTGCCACTTGTCCTTTCTTTAAGCTCACACAATTTTACTCTGAGCTCCAACTTCACATATTTTTCATACCAATCCGACAGGCAAGTGCTGGTTGTGACTTCACGCATTTTAGTTAAAAAGCACATACGGGCGGTTTCCAAAATCATTTCCTTCTGTATTTTATATGTGTTAATCAGTCCAACCTGCACCTTTACAGATGTGGAGGACCGATTATCCACAATTTCGCGAACTTTACCGGCAACAAGTTTAAAGCAAGCATCAATGAAATTCATTGGATCTATGAAATTTTGAGAATTTGAAATTGTCCCGGAATAAATTCTATTTTTAAATGCACTAAGCCTGTCTTCAAGGACTAAGCGCGATACTGCTGACTCACCCATCGTTGCTGCATGATCATGACTGCATAAGGCTGCCCCTGAACCGGCATACTGCCGACTTGGCCCGGGCGAAGGACCAGTGAACTGGCGGCTTGACCCGGCCGATGGACCGGCATACTGCCGGCTGGGCCCCGGCGATGGGTCGGCATACTGCCGACTTGGCCCGGGCGAAGGACCAGTGAACTGGCGGCTTGACCCGGCCGATGGACCGGCATACTGCCGGCTGGGCCCCGGCGATGGGTCGGCATACTGCCGACTTGGCCCGGGCAAAGGACCAGTGAACTGGCGGCTTGACACGGCCGATGGACCGGCATACTGCCGGCTGGGCCCCGGCGATGGGTCGGCATACTGCCGACTTGGCCCGGGCGAAGGACCAGTGAACTGGCGGCTTGACCCGGCCGATGGACCGGCATACTGCCGGCTGGGCCCCGGCGATGGGTCGGCATACTGCCGACTTGGCCCGGGCGAAGGACCAGTGAACTGGCGGCTTGACCCGGCCGATGGACCGGCATACTGCCGGCTGGGCCCCGGCGATGGGTCGGCATACTGCCGACTTGGCCCGGGCGAAGGACCAGTGAACTGGCGGCTTGACCCGGCCGATGGACCGGCATACTGCCGGCTGGGCCCCGGCGATGGGTCGGCATACTGCCGACTTGGCCCGGGCAAAGGACCAGTGAACTGGCGGCTTGACCCGGCCGATGGACCGGCATACTGCCGGCTGGGCCCCGGCGATGGGTCGGCATACTGCCGACTTGGCCCGGGCGAAGGACCAGTGAACTGGCGGCTTGACCCGGCCGATGGACCGGCATACTGCCGGCTGGGCCCCGGCGATGGGTCGGCATACTGCCGACTTGGCCCGGGCGAAGGACCAGTGAACTGGCGGCTTGACCCGGCCGATGGACCGGCATACTGCCGGCTGGGCCCCGGCGATGGGTCGGCATACTGCCGACTTGGCCCGGGCGAAGGACCAGTGAACTGGCGGCTTGACCCGGCCGATGGACCGGCATACTGCCGGCTGGGCCCCGGCGATGGGTCGGCATACTGCCGACTTGGCCCGGGCGAAGGACCAGTGAACTGGCGGCTTGACACGGCCGATGGACCGGCATACTGCCGGCTGGGCCCCGGCGATGGGTCGGCATACTGCCGACTTGGCCCGGGCGAAGGACCAGTGAACTGGCGGCTTGACCCGGCCGATGGACCGGCATACTGCCGGCTGGGCCCCGGCGATTGGTCGGCATACTGCCGACTTGGCCCGGGCGAAGGACCAGTGAACTGGCGGCTTGACCCGGCCGATGGACCGGCATACTGCCGGCTGGGCCCCGGCGATGGGTCGGCATACTGCCGACTTGACCCGGGCGAAGGACCAGTGAACTGGCGGCTTGACCCGGCCGATGGACCGGCATACTGCCGACTGGGCCCCGGCGATGGGTCGGCATACTGCCGACTTGGCCCGGGCGAAGGACCAGTGAACTGGCGGCTTGACCCGGCCGATGGACCGGCATACTGCCGGCTGGGCCCCGGCGATGGGTCGGCATACTGCCGACTTGGCCCGGGCGAAGGACCAGTGAACTGGCGGCTTGACCCGGCCGATGGACCGGCATACTGCCGGCTGGGCCCCGGCGATGGGTCGGCATACTGCCGACTTGGCCCGGGCGAAGGACCAGTGAACTGGCGGCTTGACAAGGCCGATGGACCGGCATACTGCCGGCTGGGCCCCGGCGATGGGTCGGCATACTGCCGACTTGGCCCGGGCGAAGGACCAGTGAACTGGCGGCTTGACCCGGCCGATGGACCGGCATACCGCCGGCTGGGCCCCGGCGATGGGTCGGCATACTGTCGACTTGGGCCGGGCGATGGACCAGTGAACTGGCGGCTTGACCCGGCCGATGGACCGGCATACTGCCGGCTGGGCCCCGGCGATGGGTCGGCATACTGCCGACTTGGCCCGGGCGAAGGACCAGTGAACTGGCGGCTTGACCCGGCCGATGGACCGGCATCCTGCCGGCTGGGCCCCGGCGGTGGGTCGGCATACTGTCGACTTGGGCCGGGCGATGGACCAGTGAACTGGCGGCTTGACCCGGCCGATGGACCGGCATACTGCCGGCTGGGCCCCGGCGATGGGTCGGCATACTGCCGACTTGGCCCGGGCGAAGGACCAGTGAACTGGCGGCTTGACCCGGCCGATGGACCGGCATCCTGCCGGCTGGGCCCCGGCGATGGGTCGGCATACTCTCGACTTGGGCCGGGCGATGGACCGGCATACTGCCGGCTGGAGCCGGGCGAAGGTCGGCTGGGCCCCGGCGATGGGTTGTTGAAGTGGCGACTGGAGCCGGGCGATGGGTCGGCATACTGTCGACTTGGGCCCGGCGATGGGTCGGCGTACTGGCGGCTGGGTGACCCGGCTGCTGCTGTGGCGGGCGGTCGGCTAGGTCCCGACGTCTCCCATGGTCGCCATATTGGTGGCGGAACTGCCTCGTTGGCCAGGCGTCCGACCGCCCCCTCTGAAACATAAAAAAGAAAGAAAAATGTTTTAGTATCATGAAAAACATAATTTTTGTAAGCATAAAAAAATGTAGGTAAATTACTGATGTACTGGACTTACCGATATTCCAGTGTGCTGGTGGTTGCGGAAGAACCCATTGTGGTGGCGGAGTTGGCGGCATGCTATGTGGTGGTGACATGCTCTGCGGCACATCCACGTCAATATTTGGGAGCATGCTCCATTGTGAGCAATCGCCAGGGTTGATATTAGCTCTTTTTGGGCTACTTAATTCCTGAGAAGAATTACCGTTACGCTTCTCTGGGCGTGATGGTTCATCTGAAAAAGAAAAAAAATGTATTAGCAATAGTTATAAAGACATGGAAAAAAATAATATATAGATAAATACGTACTGAAATAAAAAAGGTCACTGCAGGAAATATCCAAATCACCTGCGAACAAATAAATTAATAATATAGACTACTGCTTCAGCAGTATACATTTTCATAAATCTAGTTAGTTTAAAAAATATTTTCATTACCGAAATCATCCTGACCCTCAGCGAGAATTTCTTCAATGTCTGAAGCAGAAAAAACCTCATCAGTATATGTGAAAGAATTTAAAACAGCCAGAAAACAAGTTAAATATCAATAATTTACTTACCAATATCGCTGAATAAGCTAAGATCGTCTGAAGACATTGCGATGATCGAAGTGTTCAGCTCGACGACTCAGAGAAGACTGGATATC
Organism: Vandiemenella viatica; assembly: GCA_031002005.1. Classification (NCBI taxonomy): domain Eukaryota; kingdom Metazoa; phylum Arthropoda; class Insecta; order Orthoptera; family Morabidae; genus Vandiemenella; species Vandiemenella viatica. The sequence continues at coordinate 280,741,984 of CM061921.1, forward strand.
AGAAGGGGGGATCTCTGCCCTATTTATACACGCGTCTGGAGCCTTTGATAGCGTGGGAAGCGCTTGGCGTCGGAAGACTGCGCCCCAGATGATAAATGTTTTCCGGGAGGGGCTGCAGCACACGTGCACGGCGACTTGAGCGCACACCTGCGCGCCAGATGTACGTGGCGGCGCTTGGCGTGGGAAAACGGCGCCCCCGATGATAAATGGCTTCCGCCTGCGCGGCATTAATCTCCGCGTGGGAAGACTGCGTTCCCGATGATAAATGTGTTCCGGGTGTGGCGCAGCTGCGGCAGCTGCGGCAGCTGCGGCAGCTGCGGCAGCTGCGGAAGCGAGGGGTCCCGATGATTAATTACTTCCGGCTGCCGCTCCGCGAGGGGAGACGGGCCCAGGCGAACACCTGCGCGACGTGGGTGGTCTGGCGGCACGTGCGCGGCGGGGAGGCGGGGAGGTTGAAAAACTGGCAACTGACGCAGGTCCATAAGGAATACATGGGGAACACTAGCGCCACCACACCCTAGCAGCGGTTAGTGGAACTATTTGCCTCCCCCTTCAGACACTACTTACCCTGTATACTTATACTTTAATGATACTTTTGAGATTCCGATATTTACTATTACTCTACAGTTCCATTTAAATTACATATATAAAGTATACTCAATAGCTGCATTATTACACCAAGCACACCTGATAAAAAATATCTATAAAATTTGTGTTTCTTGAAAGAATATTTGTATTCCTTAGAGAGTATTTCCGACAAGATTACAGAGTTCACTACTTGATGTAATCATTCCGTTAGCATCTATCGCAATCCAATCTTAATCTATATTAAGCAGTCGCATATTGCCTATGCTGTGCCATTATGTAACTGTACTCGCATATTTATGGTTTAACTAACTTTTCTTGCAAGCTATTATAGCGTAAAAGACTGCAAACAAATCAGGTACACAGATAAGTAACTAAAGGTTCCATATGGTTATGTAAGATGGTACAAAATTGTTTGTTGAAAGCTTGAAGTGTAAATAACATGGCATAACGTTTGATAATAATCTCAACTGGGCAGGTAGTAGGAAAGGGTTACAATATCTTTCATTTACTGAAGAGGGCGATGAGAGAATGTACCAAAGGAGATAGGGAATTGGATTACAAAACATTAGCAGAATATGGTGATGTAGTTTTTGGAGCCAAATTTTGGGTATCAAATACAGAAGTTGGAGAAATTGCAAAGGAGAGCAGCTAAATTTGTTTGTGTAAATTACCGCAAGACCCAGTCAGTAACTGATGTGATAAAGGAGCTGGGTTGGGAGTCATTGGAGGAAGGGAGGAGGGTGAAGAGAGTGATGGGAATGTACAGGGCATAAGTAATGGGGCTTGGAAGGATATTGGTCGAAGAATTAGAAATAGTGCGTGGAAGGGAAAATATGACCCTGAGTACATGCTGGCACTCGATTTCACGCATAAGAGAGTAGGAACATTTTCTTTTGAGGATACGAGTGGCATGGACCGGAATAAATTACCAAGTGAACTGATGAATAATTTATCAAAAACATTGAAGGAACTAAAACTTGTAAGTCACAAAAGTTGATGGGGGAGGAATTTAAACACTCAGAGGATATAAAATGATAAAAAAAAAATACTAAGAAAGTGGTAGTTAGATAACTAGAGATATTGCCAGTGGATCATACGCTCCATCACAATTAATCATGAATTCAATTCAAATACTAGGTACATTACGGAACCGAGGGAACTGAAAAGAAACAAATCACCAAAGGAGCTTCTGGACAAGATAATTGGCAAGACACCTAAAGTAAATTCGGACATGGTGTCAATTCACTTCCTTCGAAACTTGAGCACCAGTTCAATAAATGTGCAACGCTTCAACCCATCCTTCCAACCACCAACAATTGGATTCCACACTACTCTCATTACTCAGACTAAGCGCAACCAAATGGATCATAGAATTTCTGTCAAAGATTTTATTGAAATAGATAGATCAAAATTACAATTATTAACAGTGCCGCTTCGGGAGATAGATATATTGAGGTTTTGCAGTATACTCCTAGTTGTGAGAAACGTTCCTCTTCATAGGGAACTGGGCAAGTTTGCACCGACGACCTGAACAATGATAGATTACTAACCACCTGAACCCAACGACGCTGTTCACTACAACCCCAGTAAAAAATATTTGTAAAGAATTCAAACGTGCCTTAAAAACACCGTGTTCGTCGAGTATTTGGTAAGGAATGTAAACAGTTTTGTTTCTATTTTAATTTAGTTAAAAAAGTTTAAGAAATTATTATTATTATTTTATGCAAACAGACCTATAAAGACCGCGCAAAACGAAATTATTTCATTATTTGTTTCTGGCTTTACGCCTCGTCGACGTCGATGTCGTTAGAGACGAGATGGAATGGGATGGAATCCGGATGTCATTATGAATGAACCATCTAGGCATTCGCCTGGACTGATCCGGATTGGTAGGTGGAATTCTCCTAATAAATTCCGTTTTTCTAACATTGAATAAATCCAGCACGAACGATGTCTACGATGCGTCGTCAGGCAGGGACTTTCCAAAAAATACGTGGTCTCTGCATCCATTTAACAAAATTCTGAAACTCTTGAAATATTCGCACGAAATCACTAGCACAACTGTTACCCGCGAGAGACGCGGTCGAGAACTGCTGCAACAATGACAGTCGCGCGACTCAGTCGGCTACAGTGGACGCCCTCAGTCGGTCCCTGTCACCCCACTCAAAGTCGGCTGTAGTCGCTTGCAGTGGACGACCAGCCGGGGTAAACGCGTATCGCATTGTTGGCCGGGAGATTCCGAAGGATTGTTCGGCCACCGCGTGGCACAGCTTCGATGCCTCGTGTCATGGCTGCCCTAACCCGATAATCCTACCGGGCAAAGGGGACCTACAGCTTTACGTGGAATCAGAACCATGGAGCGACCTAGCGTACATCACATGAACCAGGAAAAGATCTACTAGAGGGGAAGGTCAGCTTCAGATCTCGTAAAAGTTCAAGCCGAAATCGGAATTCGAACCGGGGACCTTTCGTTTCCTAGCTACGCGCCTTAACCAAGTGAGCCGCCACGCCGCTCCTGGACTCAATTAAAGCAAGTAGCAACTAACGTGACGCATAATACTAGACTCAGCCCACACCAGCTAGGCATAGCCGCCACGCCGCTCCTGGACCCAATTAAAGCAAGTAGCAACTAACGTGACGCCTAATACTAGACTCAGCCCACACCAGCTGGGCATTGCCGCCACGCCGCTCCTGGACCCAATTAAAGCAAGTAGCAACTAACGTAACGCCTAATACTAGACTCAGCCCACACCAGCTAGGCATAGCCGCCACGCCGCTCCTGGACCCAATTAAAGCAAGTAGCAACTAACGTGACGCCTAATACTAGACTCAGCCCACACCAGCTGGGCATAGCCGCCACGCCGCTCCTGGACCCAATTAAAGCAAGTAGCAACCTACGTGACGCCTAATACTAGACTCAGCCTACACCAGCTAGGCATAGCAGCCACGCCGCTCCTGGACCCAATTAAAGCAAGTAGCAACTAACGTGACGCCTAATACTAGACTCAGCCCACACCAGCTGGGCATAGCCGCCACGCCGCTCTTGGACTCAATTAAAGCAAGTAGCAACTAACGTGACGCCTAATACTAGACTCAGCCCACACCAGCTGGGCATAGCCGCCACGCCGCTGTTGGACTCAATTAAAGCAAGTAGCAACTAACGTGACGCCTAATACTAGACTCAGCCCACACCAGCTAGGCATAGCCGCCACGCCGCTCCTGGACCCAATTAAAGCAAGTAGCAACTAACGTGACGCCTAATACTAGACTCAGCCCACACCAGCTGGGCATAGCCGTCACGCCGCTCCTGGACTCAATTAAAGCAAGTAGCAACTAACGTGACGCCTAATACTAGACTCAGCCCACACCGGCTAGGCATAGCCGCCACGCCGCTCCTGGACCCAATTAAAGCAAGTAGCAACTAACGTGACGCCTAATACTAGACTCAGCCCACACCAGCTGGGCATAGCCGCCACGCCGCTCCTGGACTCAATTAAAGCAAGTAGCAACTAACGTGACGCCTAATACTAGACTCAGCCCACACCAGCTGTGCATAGCCGCCACGCCGCTCCTGGACTCAATTAAAGCAAGTAGCAACTAACGTGACGCCTAATACTAGACTCAGCCCACACCAGATGGGCATAGCCGCCACGCCGCTACTGGACTCAATTAAAGCAAGTAGCAACTAACGTGACGCCTAATACTAGACTCAGCCCACACCAGCTAGGCATAGCCGCCACGCCGCTCCTGGACACAATTAAAGCAAGTAGCAACTAACGTGACGCATAATACTAGACTCAGCCCACACCGGCTAGGCATAGCCGCCACGCCGATCCTGGACTCAATTAAAGCAAGTAGCAACTAACGTGACGCCTAATACTAGACTCAGCCCACACCAGCTAGGCATAGCCGCCACGCCGCTCCTGGACTCAATTAAAGCAAGTAGCAACTAACGTGACGCCTAATACTAGATTCAGCCCACACCAGCTGGGCATAGCCGCCACGCCGCTCCTGGACCCAATTAAAGCAAGTAGCAACTAACGTGACGCCTAATACTAGACTCAGCCCACACCAGCTAGGCATAGCCGCCACGCCGCTCCTGGACCCAATTAAAGCAAGTAGCAACTAACGTGACGCCTAATACTAGACTCAGCCCACACCAGCTGGGCATAGCCGCCACGCCGCTCCTGGACTCAATTAAAGCAAGTAGCAACTAACGTGACGCCTAATACTAGACTCAGCCCACACCAGCTTGGCATAGCCGCCACGCCGCTCCTTGACTCAATTAAAGCAAGTAGCAACTAACGTGACGCCTAATACTAGACTCAGCCCACACCAGCTGGGCATAGCCGCCACGCCGCTCCTGGACTCAATTAAAGCAAGTAGCAACTAACGTGACGCCTAATACTAGACTCAGCACACACCAGCTGGGCATAGCCGCCACGCCGCTCCTGGACTCAATTAAAGCAAGTAGCAACTAACGTGACGCCTAATACTAGACTCAGCCCACACCAGCTAGGCATAGCCCCCACGCCGCTCCTGGACCCAATTAAAGCAAGTAGCAACTAACGTGACGCCTAATACTAGACTCAGCCCACACCAGCTGGACATAGCCGCCACGCCGCTCCTGGACTCAATTAAAGCAAGTAGCAACTAACGTGACGCATAATACTAGACTCAGCCCACAACAGCTGGGCATAGCCGCCACGCCGCTCCTGGACTCAATTAAAGCAAGTAGCAACTAACCTGACGATTAATACTAGACTCAGCCCACACCAGCTGGGCATAGCCGCCACGCCGCTCCTGGACTCAATTAAAGCAAGTAGCAACTAACGTGACGCCTAATACTAGACTCAGCCCACACCAGCTAGGCATAGCCGCCACGCCGTTCCTGGACCCAATTAAAGCAAGTAGCAACTAACGTGACGCCTAATACTAGATTCAGCCCACACCGGCTAGGCATAGCCGCCACGCCGCTCCTGGACCCAATTAAAGCAAGTAGCAACTAACGTGACGCCTAATACTAGACTCAGCCCACACCAGCTGGGCATAGCCGCCACGCCGCTCCTGGACTCAATTAAAGCAAGTAGCAACTAACGTGACGCCTAATACTAGACTCAGCCCACACCAGCTGGGCATAGCCGCCACGCCGCTCCTGGACCCAATTAAAGCAAGTAGTAACTAACGTGACGCCTAATACTAGACTCAGCCCACACCGGCTAGGCATAGCCGCCACGCCGCTCCTGGATCGGACTCAATTAAAGCAAGTAGCAACTAACGTGACGCCTAATACCAGACTCAGCCCACACCAGCTGGGCATAGCCGCCACGCCGCTCCTGGACTCAATTAAAGCAAGTAGCAACTAACGTGACGCCTAATACTAGACTCAGCACACACCAGCTGGGCATAGCCGCCACGCCGCTCCTGGACTCAATTAAAGCAAGTAGCAACTAACGTGACGCCTAATACTAGACTCAGCACACACCAGCTGGGCATAGCCGCCACGCCGCTCCTGGACTCAATTAAAGCAAGTAGCAACTAACCTGACGCCTAATACTAGACTCAGCCCACACCAGCTGGGCATAGCCGCCACGCCGCTCCTGGACTCAATTAAAGCAAGTAGCAACTAACGTGACGCCTAATACTAGACTCAGCCCACACCAGCTGGGCATAGCCGCCACGCCGCTCCTGGACCCAATTAAAGCAAGTAGCAACTAACGTGACGCCTAATACCAGACTCAGCCCACACCAGCTGGGCATAGCCGCCACGCCGCTCCTGGACCCAATTAAAGCAAGTAGCAACTAACGTGACGCCTAATACTAGACTCAGCCCACACCAGCTGGGCATAGCCGCCACGCCGCTCCTGGACTCAATTAAAGCAAGTAGCAACTAACGTGACGCCTAATACTAGACTCAGCCCACACCAGCTGGGCATAGCCGCCACGCCGCTCCTGGACCCAATTAAAGCAAGTAGCAACTAACGTGACGCCTAATACCAGACTCAGCCCACACCAGCTGGGCATAGCCGCCACGCCGCTCCCGGACCCAATTAAAGCAAGTAGCAACTAACGTGACGCCTAATACCAGATTCAGCCCACACCAGCTGGGCATAGCCGCCACGCCGCTCCTGGACCCAATTAAAGCAAGTAGTAACTAACGTGACGCCTAATACCAGACTCAGCCCACACCGGCTAGGCATAGCCGCCACGCCGCTCCTGGACCCAATTAAAGCAAGTAGCAACTAACGTGACGCCTAATACCAGACTCAGCCCACACCAGCTGGGCATAGCCGCCACGCCGCTCCTGGACTCTATTAAAGCAAGTAGCAACTAACGTGACGCCTAATACTAGACTCAGCACACACCAGATGGGCATAGCCGCCACGCCGCTCCTGGACTCAATTAAAGCAAGTAGCAACTATCCTGACGCCTAATACTAGACTCAGCCCACACCAGCTGGGCATAGCCGCCACGCCGCTCCTGGACTCAATTAAAGCAAGTAGCAACTAACGTGACGCCTAATACTAGACTCAGCCCACACCAGCTGGGCATAGCCGCCACGCCGCTCCTGGACCCAATTAAAGCAAGTAGCAACTAACGTGACGCTTAATACCAGACTCAGCCCACACCAGCTGGGCATAGCCGCCACGCCACTCCTGGACCCAATTAAAGCAAGTAGCAACTAACGTGACGCCTAATACTAGACTCAGCCCTCACCAGCTGGGCATAGCCGCCACGCCGCTCCTGGACCCAATTAAAGCAAGTAGCAACTAACGTGACGCCTAATACTAGACTCAGCCCACACCAGCTGGGCATAGCCGCCACGCCGCTCCTGGACCCAATTAAAGCAAGTAGCAACTTACGTGACGCCTAATACCAGACTCAGCCCACACCAGCTGGGCATAGCCGCCACGCCGCTCCTGGACCCAATTAAAGCAAGTAGCAACTAACGTGACGCCTAATACCAGATTCAGCCCACACCAGCTGGGCATAGCCGCCACGCCGCTCCTGGACCCAATTAAAGCAAGTAGTAACTAATGTGACGCCTAATATCAGACTCAGCCCACACCGGCTAGGCATAGCCGCCACGCCGCTCCTGGACCCAATTAAAGCAAGTAGCAACTAACGTGACGCCTAATACCAGACTCAGCCCACACCAGCTGGGCATAGCCGCCACGCCGCTCCTGGACTCAATTAAAGCAAGTAGCAACTAACGTGACGCCTAATACTAGACTCAGCACACACCAGATGGGCATAGCCGCCACGCCGCTCCTGGACTCAATTAAAGCAAGTAGCAACTAACCTGACGCCTAATACTAGACTCAGCCCACACCAGCTGGGCATAGCCGCCACGCCGCTCCTGGACTCAATTAAAGCAAGTAGCAACTAACGTGACGCCTAATACTAGACTCAGCCCACACCAGCTGGGCATAGCCGCCACGCCGCTCCTGGACCCAATTAAAGCAAGTAGCAACTAACGTGACGCCTAATACCAGACTCAGCCCACACCAGCTGGGCATAGCCGCCACGCCGCTCCTGGACCCAATTAAAGCAAGTAGCAACTAACGTGACGCCTAATACTAGACTCAGCCCTCACCAGCTGGGCATAGCCGCCACGCCGCTCCTGGACTCAATTAAAGCAAGTAGCAACTAACGTGACGCCTAATACTAGACTCAGCCCACACCAGCTGGGCATAGCCGCCACGCCGCTCCTGGACCCAATTAAAGCAAGTAGGAACTAACGTGACGCCTAATACTAGACTCAGCCCTCACCAGCTGGGCATAGCCGCCACGCCGCTCCTGGACTCAATTAAAGCAAGTAGCAACTAACCTGACGCCTAATACTAGACTCAGCCCACACCAGCTAGGCATAGCCGCCACGCCGCTCCTGGACTCAATTAAAGCAAGTAGCAACTTACGTGACGCATAATACTAGACTCAGCCCACACCAGCTAGGCATAGCCACCACGCCGCTCCTGGACCCAATTAAAGCAAGTAGCAACTAACGTGACGCCTAATACTAGACTCAGCCCACACCAGCTGGGCATAGCCGCCACGCCGCTCCTGGACTCAATTAAAGCAAGTAGCAACTAACCTGACGCCTAATACTAGACTCAGCCCACACCAGCTAGGCATAGCCGCCACGCCGCTCCTGGACTCAATTAAAGCAAGTAGCAACTTACGTGACGCCTAATACTAGACACAGCCCACACCAGCTAGGCATACACACACACATTTGTGCGCCAGCAATTCCGTGGCGATTCATGCAGACGATAAAATGTGTGTGTTAATTGTCTAACGACGAGCCGCATCACAAACCAATAACATATTTGAACGTGGCGAGCACGCGCGACGGTAACCATACACACAGATATCTCACTTAACAATTTACTCGCGGCACTTAAGACTTGCTGAGTGTCTAACAAATTAAGTAAGATGAGCAGAGAATTCGTAGCTGATTCCATTGCGACATATCAGCAACATACTGTATTTGGAAGGTGAAAGCAAAAAAGAGGACGCGAACGGAAATTTTAAAAACTTAGGATTTAGTGCATGATAGAGGTTAGTGGGAAAAATAATATAAAAGTTGACAGTCCATTAATAAAAAAGAAAATCCACTCTTTGTGGAGTGCTTTCCGCAGGAAATATATATATATATAAAATGAAAACTCAACAAGAAGTGGAATAGGCGAAGACGAAATCTACAAAACTAATTTACGCTATTACTACGACTTACTAGGGTTTATGAGAGATCAACACGAACCAGTATCAGGAAGCCCAAATTATGAAGGGGAAGATAAAGGATTTTGAGGAATTGTGTAGGAAGATGTATGTGTGCATTCATGTAATACTGAAGAAATCGAAGAAAATGCTTTTCAAATAGTAGAAGTAGCAGAATATGATCTCGTTTATAATCTTCCTGCAACCACTTTTTTTTGTCATACTGTCCGTTTCTTTTTCTTTTTTACAGCTCTAATATAAGCTGATGCACGAATAAATATATTTTTGTGCGGAACTTAAAAACCTGTTTCATTTCAATATTGTCACGTCGCTTGTAACATAACCACACTACACTTGGCTCGCTATGTTTTGGAATTCACAAGTGAGCCGCGAGCCAGGAAATCATGACGGATAAATCCGTAGACCACTACCATAAACACGACAATTTGAGCGCGGCGAGCCAGCTGAACGACAAATATGTGAACCTGATGTTCCTGTGTATGGGCTCCCACAAGTACAGACTCGTCGCGAGAATATCCGCGCGCAAATCTTCAGCGAGCTTACTCGCGCATAAATGTGTG
>CM061921.1:280752873-280777868 GCA_031002005.1 Vandiemenella viatica
TTCCAAGCCCATTACGTTTTTACCCCATAATTTAGGCAAACAACATTTTTTATCCGATTTAGATAAGAATTTGTACACTTATACTATTAAAAGAAACAGAAAAATACTGCCTACGTATGGTTTCCGAATATTCATTCCCCTCTCCCCATTTCCAGCCCCATTACGGCTTTTTAACCCATAATTTAGGCAAACCACATTTTTATCCGATTTAGATAACAATTTGTACACTTATACTTTGAAACAATCAGAAAAATACTGCCTGCATTGTTTTCCAAAGCGCATCCCCTCTCACCCTTTCCAACTGAAAATGAATGAAACAGCAGTTTAAAATTTATATGTAATTTTTTTTTTCATTTAATCCATGTGCCCACTGAAGTCCAGCAATAGTGAAGCATCGCCGGGTCAGCTAGTGCGTCATAAATGGCATCTAACAGTTGGCGCCGGGTCGTCGTCTCTTGCTCCTTTTCTCTTATAATTCTCACCATTTCTACCTAAACATTTTCTACGGGGTTCATGTCGGCGCCTTTGGGATCCCAAAGAACTTGCAGCACTTCTGGGTGCTCGACGAATCCCCTCTGAACTAGACGGGAGCGGTGGACTGGTGACCTGTCATGCTGGATCATGATATGCCCTTCCGGAAACCTCTGCCTCACAAATTTATAGGCTGAGGAATTAAGACGGCCGTCCACCTCCCACTGCCCAGACGGTAACAGATACCCCACCAGTTCCTTGGCTGTGATGAATGTAGCATTGATCAAATCTGGCTCCACGTGGGCGGTATACCATCACATTACCCGCAAATCCAGTCGTAAGCACCTTCTAGTCACTGAAGACGACATGTCTCCAGTAACCAGTAATCTGGATGCCCGGACGGGGATTCGAACCATCGTCCTCCCGAATGCGAGGCCAGAGCGTTAACCGCTCACCCACCAAACCCGATTTCAAATTAAATACAGATTTACTGTTATTAATTATTATTATTACTACTGAAACTGTAACTACTGCGATCAGGTTAACTTGCCTTCTAAATATGTTATGGTGAAATCAAAATTAAGGTATTCTTATTCCGAACTCTTGAAGTATGTAGAAATATGTAATTTATATTCCATGATTTAGTTCTCCATTTGCGTACTTTCGTAAATACACTTTCTACTTACGCTTGTCACACACGGTTCAATATAAACGCTGCAGCGCCAGAACGTGTGATTAATTCCATTCAAACAATGTTATTAGTTTTACAAATTTTTATCAATGCGTAATTTAGAGACTATTTTCAGTATTCATCATTTAATTTTGTTTGTTAGGGAATTGTCAACTGTTTATTAAACAAAGACGCAGTGCCTATCAAAATTACTAAAACAGCGGTTTAATTCCTCTATATCAATCGATTTCATTATTTCAATAGTTATTTTGACTAAAATGGTGATAATCCTGATTATTTTAACTGTAGAACTCCGAACTTTGCCTCTGAGGGTTAGGGCATCTCTCGCGCGCGAGCTCATTTGTTTTAGTCTTGGCTAAAGTGCAGGTGAGAGGTCTATTTTATCATGAATTTATTGTACCACCTACCAGTTATGCTGTCCCATGAGGTAGTCGTGTCTAGAACGAAGCATAATCGAAAGGCGTGGGGTCTCACGAATTATGTCCCTGACTGTACATCATCCATAAACTTTCCAAATTAGTGGTAGTTTCAAGGAGAGGTAGGAACAAATGTTGCACTCTAATGTGATCAAAGCATTCTACACAACAAATTCAGAAGGCTAAGAGGCGATCCAAGAAAATGAAAAAAACAGGACCACTCCTCAGCTTTTACCTATGCATCAAATTCAAAAAGAGAGGAAACAATCCAAGAGAACTGGAGGGGAATGGAGGAGGAAAATACCAGGACAACTCCTCTGCACAAATCTCAAAACTTGCATAATGAAGTTGCAGGAACAGCTACTATAAATATAATTTTTAGAGGGAAATGAACCAGCGGTTGACATTTGTGGGGCGAGAACTAATAAAACAGACAAAAACACAACGACACCGAAATATTCAAGTTTTAACCCTTTGTCAACACCCATCCCCCACAATATTCTCTAGTTGACAAAGGGTTAAAACCCAGAAATCTCCCTGTCACTTGTGTTTTAGTCTGTTTTCAGTGTTCGCATTCCACAACCGTCATCTAAGCCTCTAAGGCAGTGGTCCGCAACCAGTGTGCAGTGACAAGGTGAAAGGGGTGCCATTATACTCATTATAAGGAATAAATTGTCAAGTTTTTTATTAATTATATTTTAGTTTCATGTGCCGCAAATTGTTAAGTATTGTCATATTCTAGGAAATGTTATTTATTATTCACAGTTTGTTAAGGTTCTTTGGGTGGTTTTATATTACTGCATTAATTAAAAGTCCACCAAAAAACTAGGTTATGTGAAGATGATCGTTTATTTTCAATCAAAACAAGTCTGCGACATTCACAAGCATAGTTGTTACAATCCAAAGATGCAATACTGACTTACTGAAAACTTGCATGAATGTCTCTGTAACACTGAATTAATACTTAATGCAAACTAAACTCTCTGTCCAGGCGATCTGTTTATATAGAGTCTATCGAAACTACGAGAATTCTTCAAAGGCATCCGCCCGATATTTCTCGATCATTAACAATCACTCAAACAATCAAACATATTAAAAACAATCGGAATTGATACAAAATTAATTAATAACATTACAAAATGATTAGAAAAGGTAACTAGAGATACTTAAATACAAAATTATTTACAGAAATCCTTTCAAACAGTAGAAAATTCGTCCTGTAGACATCGTAAATTACAGTAATACATGGAATTACAAACTTTTAATAAATTCTCTTGCATCATTCGGTTCTTAAACAAATTAAATGGTCTTTAAATAATTTTCTTACCTAAAACAAAGTCTATATACACTTATTTACAAGAAATTACAAAATAAACATGTCAAATCACTTTCAAGCAAACTTTGGCTCACTACAAATATTTCACTACAGTACAATATTATTCAAAATTCAGGTATTAGGGCTGTTACAAACCCCTCCCCAGGATTCACTTAATTTTACACAGATAAAATTGATTGAATCCGTCACGAATCTAAGCAGGTTGAATGTACACATAATGCAGACACGAACAGATTACAATCAATCAACCATAATGACTTTTACAATGAACAAGTACAATTCTTCATCACATACAACATCTGCACATAGTCCATGACATTGATTTTGTTTACAATTATTGTCTTTTCTCAGGTCCAATTATTTTATCATTTACTGTTTTTACACAACAAACGTCCAAGGCCATCACCTTAAGTTACAATTATTTTCACTCCAAATTACACACTTGATGTTTGCTTGTTAATTACACCAGTCTGTTTACATTTTACAGCAGATAATTTGTCACCACAATGTAGACAGTCACAACATCATGAAAATACCAAAAGTTTCTTCACAAAACTGTCAAAAATTATACATTGAAATGCTTACGTCTGTATCTGAGCTTAAGTACTCACACAAGCTATTTACATGCATCAATTGACATACTTATTTACAAAACTAGATATTTACAGGCTATTGACCCCTCCCCAAACCATGCATTTCAATTAATTCGCATAAGTGGGTTTCAGGATTTCCCTGGAAACCAGAACCATGTAAGTACTTTTTCCTAACCTTCCAGTTTTCTTCAACTTTGTATACACATTTAATATTACATTTCTATTTTCACAAAGCTTCATTATATACAGACAGAAAAACAAACTTCAAAATCATCTCAGACAACAAACTTTGGTACAACCACGCAACAGCTGAGACATACAATGGTTCTGTTTTAGCAAATTGATTTCACTTAAAAGCAATGCTGTTGACTCAACTGGTAATACAAATTTATTATTTTCACCACTACAGTTTAGTCCATCATTACTACTTAAACTTACCAACTTATCTGAATCAGTTCCTAAAACGTTTTAACATCTGGCTTACTGACTTCATCCACCAAATAATTATTTTTCTCAGCAACTACTACTTCACTATCAGCTTCCACATCAAAGAGAGTACAAAACATAGTGTCATCTAAGTCACATTCTGTACAATTTTCTAAATTAGAAACTGGTTCAAATAAATCCTTACTCCCACCCATTTCTTCATTATCATTATCTACACCAAATACAGAGCTAAATAATGTATCAGCTAGGTCAAATTAGGACATTTTTCTAACTTAGGGGATTGGTACATATGGCTTTTCAACCTCTCTCTCTTCAGAAGACAAATACTTGACTTACAATTCTCCTCCTCATCTGGGTCTCCTATCCACACCACTGTATCACCTTCATCTTCAAGATATTTGAGAAACTCCTCGATTTCAGCACTTCTACAAACTTCATTACCACCTATCCTAGCACACATAGTCCCAACTATACCATTCTGGACCTTACAAGTTTCCGATAGCCACACTGTAGTATGCACTATAAATTCTGCACCCCTTTTTTGTAATTAAGCAGTGACCCAATTTCGAAAATCTTCTACATGAAAATATTACTTTCGCATACTGATTCTAGTGATAAGGTACTATGGTGGGTCCCCTTCCCCGCTTTATCTTATTATCAACCTTTACATCATCACCTCATTAATTACATCTATCATAACCTTATCCTGAAATGTCACTTGCTGCTACCCCCCACCTCTTCAATAAATCTTCTCGGGGATTATTCATGAAAATGGTATTAACGCTATAGAGTTGGTACCTGGACCCACATTCTTACCCACCACTGTGGGGCCCGTCACAGAGGGGGTCTTTAGTTTGCCTGCCCTCCATGCTGCCTTTCACTTTCAGATTGAGGGTTCTGTTCTCTCACTCCCCCCATTATCATTCTTCTTGTATAATTATTAGGATCCCGTCCCTGGATCTACCATCCCTTGACCCATTACCCTTCTAGGGGACTCCTGCTGCCCCCTCCTATGGTGTTGATGGTGGTAATGTTGTTCCTTGAATGACCTCCTGGGCATCCAAGCGTCTCAACAATTCAGAAACTCTATCCACATTTACTACATCCAAAGTGGCAATTAATTTCTTGTTTGCTGGGGTAACCTAGCTCCTATCAAATCAATGAATTCTTCCTCTCCATAAGGATGGTCTAATACTTACAACGGATCAAACATTATGAAAAAAATCATGTTGAGTTTCCCTACCAGGTTTGTACGGCCTACCAGTCATCAACTCCTCTTTTCTTGAATTTGCCTGCTTGTCGACCAAAAATGTTTCAAAAGGTTTTCTTTAAACAGCTTGTAGTCAGTCACTTCCCTAGCTTGTCTATCACCCCATGCCCTAGCATAAGATTTTAGATGTTACCCACAAGTGCAATTTTCTTACTGTCGGGTAACAAATTAAAATAGTCTGATCTTTCAAAATTATCTATAAATTCAATAGGGTGAAGCCTCCCACTATCATCATAGAATTCAAATTCTTCTTTACATCGACACTGAAATTTGGATTACCTGTTACGGGAACCTGACTTAACTGAATCTGTAACCCAGTAACCTTTTTTTCTAACAGATTTACATTACTTTCTAATCCATGCGCTAACTGTTCCTGCTGCTGCACCAATGTATTAATATTTAACCCCACCTCTTGTCTCAACTCATTGACCCTTTGAGCAGCTTTACTATCACTGGCTTGGAATAAAGCAACATATTCCTGCTTCATCTTATCACAATTTTCACTGACTTCTTTATGAATCAAATTTACACATTCAGTCTTATTCTGTTCACAAATTTCTGTAACTTTTTCAAATTTCTCCGACATTCAGTTACTACCTTCCCCAATTTAGAATCTAAATTGTTAATATCCTCCTTGAATTGAGAGCTAAAACCCTGAAATTGCTCTGCGATTTAACATCAAAACATTTAGTCAAATCAGAGTGTTTTATCATTGCTTTGTTGCAGTTAAGAAAATTTGTCATTGATTTCAGCAAATTTTCTGTCATTATCATTCCTTAACTCACTTCTAAATTCAAAAAATTGAGAATTGATCTCAGAAAATTTACCATCAAGATTTAACTCAGTTTTAAATTCAGAAAATTTGTTGTCAAGATTTAACTCATTTTTAAATTCAGAAAAT
Source organism: Vandiemenella viatica (assembly GCA_031002005.1). Classification (NCBI taxonomy): domain Eukaryota; kingdom Metazoa; phylum Arthropoda; class Insecta; order Orthoptera; family Morabidae; genus Vandiemenella; species Vandiemenella viatica. Next base: position 280,758,999 of record CM061921.1, read on the forward strand.
TTGCTATCATTATCACTTTTTAATTCACTTCTGAATTCAGAAAATTTGCTGTCAAATTTACCATCAAGTTCAGAAAATTTGTTGTCACTATCACTTTTTAACTCATTCCTAAATTCAGAAAATTTACTATCAAGTTTACCATCAAGTTCAGACAATTTTGCATTAAAATTGGTTACAAATGACTCTAGAAAAGCCTGCAGGTTCTGATTATCAGCCATTTTTAGTAATCAGCCAAATCAATATAAAAAAACAAAATTAAGTAAAATTAAAATCTTTCCAATCTGTCACACTATAACATGCAAAAGAAATCACTTGAATATTCAATGCCATACTTACAGTTATTCCTCACTTTTGTATCACATTAAATTTCACTTAGAAGCACTTATTTAACCATTAAACACCACACTGACTTCAAACACTTAACCACACTTTTCACAATTCACTGTAGGAAGACGATTTTGAGGCCGAAGGAAATCCACTCGACGTCGGAAGATTACAGCCGATTGTCGATGAAAAATCTCCGCCTTAGGCCGTCAAATCCGTGTCGTCGCCGGTCGAAATTTCCTCGCAATTTTCTGCAGATTCTTTTTAGAAGATAAACATACCACAGATGTTTAAGAACTTCTCCACTCGACGTCGGAAGATTACAGCCGATTGCCGATGAAAAATCTCCGCCTTAGGCCGTCAAATCCGTGTCGTCGCCGGTCGAAATTTCCTCGCAATTTTCTGCAGATTCTTTTTAGAAGATAAACATCCCACAGATGTTTAAGAACTTCTCCACTCGACGTCGGAAGATTACAGCCGATTGCCGATGAAAAATCTCCGCCTTAGGCCGTCAAATCCGTGTCGTCGCCGGTCGAAATTTCCTCGCAATTTTCTGCAGATTCTTTTTAGAAGATAAACATCCCACAGATGTTTAAGAACTTCTCGTCATGTCAACGGTCGCCATGTTAAGGTTCTTTGGGTGGTTTTATATTACTGCATTAATTAAAAGTCCACCAAAAAACTAGGTTATGTGAAGATGATCGTTTATTTTCAATCAAAACAAGTCTGCGACATTCACAAGCATAGTTGTTACAATCCAAAGATGCAATACTGACTTACTGAAAACTTGCATGAATGTCTCTGTAACACTGAATTAATACTTAATGCAAACTAAACTCTCTGTCCAGGCGATCTGTTTATATAGAGTCTATCGAAACTACGAGAATTCTTCAAAGGCATCCGCCCGATATTTCTCGATCATTAACAATCACTCAAACAATCAAACATATTAAAAACAATCGGAATTGATACAAAATTAATTAATAACATTACAAAATGATTAGAAAAGGTAACTAGAGATACTTAAATACAAAATTATTTACAGAAATCCTTTCAAACGGTAGAAAATCGTCCTGTAGACATCGTAAATTACAGTAATACATGGAATTACAAACTTTTAATAAATTCTCTTGCATCATTCGGTTCTTAAACAAATTAAATGGTCTTTAAATAATTTTCTTACCTAAAACAAAGTCTATATACACTTATTTACAAGAAATTACAAAATAAACATATCAAATCACTTTCAAGCAAACTTTGGCTCACTACAAATATTTCACACAGTACAATATTATTCAAAATTCAGGTATTAGGGCTGTTACAAGTTTCTGTTAGGTTTTTTTATTCCTTGCCTCTGCTGCTGTGCATTGTGGTTCTGTTATATTTACCACATGTTCTGTGTATGTGCTTTTGCCTGAGTCTAAAGTGCTGGGTTTATTAAAACTTTCCAGCCTTATATTATTTTTTTACGTTGTCAGTGTCGGTGCTTCTGCAACAATACTACTTTGTTCCTGTATCGTTGCACCGACGCATTGTTAGACATCACTGTATAAACAATCGGCACCGTATACGTGACATCTTTGAAGTGTATAAAGACGTCTACTGAGGAGTATACTTAAAATTCACTATCGGACACAATCAGACTTGGTGTATGAACTTGCAAAGATTACGCCAGTACAAACGAGACTAGAAATACTAAGGGCCAAATACGGACACAGACTCATTCAGAACAGAGAAGACATGAAAGACATAGTAACCAAAATACCGAGAACAACAACCAAACCGAGATATAAGCTCATATACCCTCAGAAAATAATAGCCCTAAACTTGAAAAAGACGTTCCCGGAGACCGACGAACACCTTCCGCAACACCTTGACGAAAGACCAAGGCGGACACAAAATTAATAATAAAATAATATATATACATAAAGTAAAGCTGTCTGATATTTAGAAAACAACAATTTAGAGTCAAAGAAATTAAAATAAGTAAATAGATATTAAGTACTTAGCAAATAGTAAGATGCAAATGCAAAATAGTAGCAATCGCAATGGAAAGATGTAAATATGTAATAATGTAAATAGGAAACAAGTAGATATATATCATAGTATATAGAAATAAGAAACTGTAATTATAGCATAAGGAAATGTATGTAAAATGATGCAAAATAAATATTAGAAAACAAAATATGTGGACGCCCAGAGGCCAAAAAGAGCTCAGGCTCTACAGTATAAATCCCTCTTCTCATAACTATGCTCTGAAATGGGGCTTATGTACTGAAAATTTTAGTTTGCGGTAAATTGACTTTAAAGAAAACAACTACTCGCAAACTCCCACGAACAAAACTAACAGCGTGTTTCAAAGTGTGTTGTTTACAAAAAGCAGATACAAGAGATACCAACCGTTGCACTCCAAGGATAGCCAACACACTCAGGAGTCAGAAAAAAAATCTCTAACGTGTAATATAGGGGATATAAAGGTCTAAAATATATGCAGAAAAGTGGGCGTTGCATCGAAACGCAAGTAGCAGGAAAATGCTTTTTAAATGCCAGAATTTTTTTTTTCAGCGAAACCCTTTTCGGGATGAAATGAAGTCTGCACGGGTGTACCGCCGGATAGCGTTTTGAAAACACGATATTTCGACGACTAGCTCCGTCGTCTTCATCGGGTGTCGAGACATCTGCACAGGTCGGATCTTCCGATTAGACGTTGTTGCATATTCTTCAAACCATTGGTTTCTTGAATCCAGAAGTTACTAAACCCGAAACAGTTGAACTCTCCCGAGAGTGAATATAATAATTTCTTTGTCACTAAATTGGACTGTAGTGCTGCTGAGTTTGGAAGTGTGAAAGCATCTGTGTAAGTACAGGGTGTTCACCTGGAAACGATACACACCTGCTGACATCACAGCGAAAAGCCAGTTCCCGCCGAACGGCAGAGATTAACACGATCAATATTACTGTCAATAATATTGCACAATATTGTTGACGTTCTTCCTTGACTGCTCAGTAGTTATAAAACAATAGTTTAGTTGATTTCGAAATGACGGACGAGCAGGACGTAGTAGCTGTTGCTATTGCTTCACAGTGCTGCGAGAAAAAAAAAAAAGAAAAAAAAAAAAAATTGAAGCGGATAAAGAATTGGTATGTGAAGCGGAAATATTCACACATGAGGGGATTGTCTTCGAACTGTCTGGGTGATTTACACAGGAGACATGTAGTTATCGAGATACTACCTGACTCTGAATTCCTTTTTATAAGTTTAAACACTTTTTCAGTATTGCTCTGTTGGGAGTAGTAAACTCGATTACAAGTTTTTAATGGTTGACGTCGGATCGGATGTATGTGTCTAAGTGTATATGATGGTGGCTTTCTTAATGTTCCAAATTTGGAGATATACTTATTAATCACCTCTCAAGAACTGTTGCCGAATAGTAATAAGTTGCACCATTTGTTTTTGATTTTTTTTTTAACAGTAAGGGCAAATTTCGCTGGAAAGATTAGTTTTGTTAGCATTGCTTGAATAAATTTTGCGTTGTATTGATATCTAATTAACCTTTTTAAGGTCACATGTATACTAACTTAAGGGTTCTTGTTATTACTGTGGCTAATAATAAAATTGAAATTGTAAATACTTAAATCATTCAGTGATTCTCTCTCCTCTTCCAGTGGTCCCATCGTATATACCGAGCATACCAAATCCTGATCTCCAAGAAAATTCACCTGGTCGAAGTAGCATAATGTAGGCTCAACTAGTATTCCCCATTCAAAGCTCTTTTTTTTTTGTTGTATCGTTAATTCGTTTTACTTTTTTCTCTATTTGGTCCTCAAAGAATCGATCCTTTTTGTAACATCTTCCGTCATACCAATTACATTCTTCTCTTTATATTTGTGCAGCAGCATTTCGTAAGCCTTATTTTTTCCTGTCTGTTTAAATACTGAGACGCTTTAAAATTCCACAATGCTGGTAAAATCTTGCAATCAATAATAAATCTTCACTTTTTGCATTCATTTTCAGAAGAAAAAATATTACAGTAACAAAATACAAGCGTAGACTAGTCATTGTGCTCTTGTCTCGATACCAACTGGGGGAATATTGTGCAATATCGCCCACAGACGGCAGAATGTATTTCAGGTTGCACAATATATTTCAAACTATTTATATTCACTCAATACTACTGCACAACCCCTCAATCTAACCTACCATTGTGAAATATATGGACAAGTTGGGCCACAAGGCGTATGAATCAGCGCGTGAGAATTCGGTAACGTTGCAGTTTTCCATCTGTAGTGTCGTGCCGCGCATCGATTGTGGGGAAGCTGTATGGTGGAAGATTTATAATTTGTGTTGTAGTTTACATGAGCTGTGTCGCAAAAACAACTGGGGCTTCGTCGACCGATGATAGCTGCCAGCTGGAACGCATTTGACAGGTCGGGCATCCACTACACAACGAGAATGGCGACCAAGGTGGCTGCTAAAATATGGAACCGTCTTGATGTGAATTATTTTTTAGGAACACAGTGAGGCCCAAGTAGCCCTCAGTTCAACGAAGAAGACGCGTCGGTAACCTAGATCTTGGTTCTGGAAGTGACGGCGCGAATAAATCGAAATTTGCAGCTCCAAATATTTCACCCGTTTCCTTCCAGAATGCATATAGTAAAAATGCGAATTTAGACTCTTCAGATACCGATATTAAGCCGCTAAGGATAATGATCCTTAATTGTCGGAGTATTAGAGGAAAAGTAGCCGATTTCCACGCTACAGTTGCAACTAACGATGTCGATATAATACTAGGAACCGAGAGCTGGTTGACGCCAGATGTAGAATTTAGCGAAGTATTTGCTCCTCAACTCAATGGGCGAAGGAGTGTTCGTGGCCGTTATTCAAACCGTCAATTGCTCCGTAGTAAATGAAACGGAATTTTTTTGCGAGTTAATATGGTTGAAGGTAAAAATTGGCAGAAGTTTAAAGTTCATAATAGGATCATTTTATCGACCTCCGGATTCTGGATTAGATAACGCGGAGTATTTTAGACAGTCACTTAATAGCATTTCTCAAATATTTGTGGGACATACATACATTGATCATGGGAGGCGATTTTAATTACCCTCAGTTAACTGGGACACTTTTACGTTCAAGTCATGCGGAAAAGATAGGTTAATAACCGAAACGTTCCTAGAATCATTCGCGGAAAATTCTCTGAACAGATGGTCGAAGAGCCAACGCGGAGCGCCAAAGATTCCTCGTCCATTTTGGATCTTTTTCTTACAAACAATCCGGATATTGTAGAAACCGTTTGTATAGAAGACGATATAAGTGATCACAAGGCGGTTGTGGTAACTTTAAAATCTAGGCTGAATTTGAAGCATGATAAAGACAAACTTGTATATTGTTTCGATAAGGCAAACGATGCATTTATGGTCGGTCATTTGACGAAAAATTTTGAAACGTTCACGCTAAATACAAATGTTGAGGAACTATGGTTTGATTTTTAAAAAATTATATGGACTGGCTTAAATCAATTTGTTCCCAAGAAGTTTTTTAAGGTTAGTAAGAACATCCCGTGGTTCAATAGAGAAGTGAAACGTTTGCTCAGGAGGCAAAGGCGTTTACATGCCTCGGTAAAGAAATCAGGGTACTCGTCTAATCACGCTAAATTAGTCCAGTTGCGAGCGGAAGTGCATAAGGCAATGCGTGATGCGTTTAAAGAATTCCAAGTCAAGAAATTTATCCGAATATCTGATAACTAATCCAAAAAAGTTCTGGTCAAATGTCAAATTAATAAGAGGCTGTCGTAAGGTCATGCCGTCATTGATTAAAGAAAATGGAGAATCATCAGAAACTAGCGTAGAGAAAGCAGAAATTTTGAATAATGTATTTAAAAAAGCTTTCACGACAGAAAACTCGGAGGAGATTCCGATATTTAACAATGGTACCAACAAAATTCCATGATCTCTTTCACGATGTCGAGGGAATAATTAAACTGCTTATGAATGCAAATCCCAATAAGGCTCCCAGGCCAGACGGTATTCCTATAAGGTTCTATTCTAGGTACGCAAAGGAAATTGCGCCGTATTTGATGAAATTATATACCACTTCCTTGGATCAAGGAAAAATACCAGCCGAATGGAAGACCGCAATCGTAAGTCCAGTGTTCAAAAATGGGAATGTTAATGATCCTCAAAATTATAGGTCGATCTCGTTAACCTCAATATTCTGCAGGATTTTAGAACACATCATCTATTCAAATGTCATGCGGTTTTGAGTTGAAGGTGAGCTTTTAAACCCAAATCAACATGGATTCAGAAAAGGTCGATGTTGCGAAACACAACTTGCTCTTTTAATTCACGACTTGTGCCGTATTATAGATGAGCAATCCCAGGTTGATTTAGTTCTATTAGACTTTAAAAAAGCTTTCGACACTGTGCCTCACACTAGGTTACTTAGGAAACTTCGCGGTTACGGCATATCTAGACAAATATGCGACTGGGTTGCAGACTTTCTGGAGGGCAGAACACAGTGTGTAGTTCTCGACGGTGAGCGTTCATCACTTACTGAAGTGAGGTCCGGGGTTCCTCAGGGAAGCGTGATAGGGCCTCTGTTGTTTCTCATATACATTAATGATTTGTGCGACATAATAAGGGGAATGAAAAGATTATTTCCCGATGATGCCATTATTTATCGCGAAATCACAACCCAGGACGACTGCGCTTTGTTACAAGACGATATTATGAAAATAATTGCGTGGTGTAAAGATTGGCAGTTGGAGTTAAGCTCTAAAAATTGCCAAGTAATGCGTGTAAGTAAAAAGGTGACGCCATTTAGCTTTGAATATACAATTAGTGGTACTGTCCTTAGAACGGTAGATTCCGCTAAATACCTAGGGGTAATAATTCGTAATAATTTGTCGTGGAATGAGCATATCGAGAATGTAATGGGGAAAGCAAATCGTATGCTTCGATTTCTAGGTCGTAATTTAAAAGAAGGCACTGAGGAAGTTGAATCGATTGCATACAAGTCACTAGTGCGGCCTCACTTAGAATATTGTTGCTCTGTATGGGTTCCCCATCAGGAGGGGTTAATGGAGGCATTAGAGATGGTCCAAAAGAAGAGCCGCCCGATTCGTGACAGGAAAGCGTAAGTGCCATGTTGAAAGAGTTAGGTTGGGAAGACTTGGAACACCGAAGGCGTTGCTCTCGACAGAAGTTAATTGAAAAATTCTCGACCGACGTATTTCGGAATGACAGTAAACAAATATTACTACCAGCAACATTCGTATCCCGGAATGACCGCGAAAATAAGATAAGAGAAATCAGGGCCAGAACCGATTCATTTCTGTATTCATTTTTTCCACGCGCGATTAGGGAATGTAATATGTCAGAAACTTGCTCGGCACTGGGGACGAACTCTTCACAGCACCAAGCTTTACTGATCTCTGACCGTTTACTCTGGCCTCGGGGTTTAACACAGTCGCCAACTACTCGAATTACCCCAAGCAGTAAGGGTTTAAAACACTCAGATATGAACAGTTCACACTGGGAGGAGCAGAAAATAAAGAATCGTCATTTAAGACAAAAGTTCACACAGTATATCGTTCAAAGTAATCAATACATATACAATTCCCGAGTACCAGGGCGTGTACACCTTAAAGGCAATCAGACTTCATCACCGCAAAATAGCATTTACCGGGCGACTAAACATAAAATCCGACAGGAGTAGCTTTCGATAAAGTACTCCGGCCATCCTGATCTGGGTTTCTCATGGTTTCCCCAGATCGCTCCATGCGAATGCTGGGATGGTTCCTCACAATAGTCCATGGGCACCTCCTGCCATATCCCTTCCAGACCATTACCTTCCCGGTTAGGTGCAATGCACCCTTCGCCACACACTTTAATTAATCGCGGAGTAATAGTAGTAGAATATGGTAGTGTAGTATGGGACCCATATTTTGAGTATCAAATACAGGAGTTGGAGAAGGTGCAAAAAAGGGCTGCTAGATTTCTTTCTGGACATTATCGCAGAACGCAATCAGTAACGGATATGATAAAAGAGCTGGAATGGGACTCATTGGAATACAGAAGGAGGGTGAAGAGGGTCATGGGAGTGTACAAGGCGTATATTGGTGATGAGGCATGTAAAGACACTGGTGTAAGAATTGAAACTAATGCATGGAAGGGAAAAGATGACCATGACCACAAGCTGGCACTCGATTTCAGGCACAAGGGTGTAGGAAGATTGTCTTTTTTGGGTAAGGGTGTCAGGGATTGGAATAAGTTACCGAGAGAAATGATGAATAATTTGCCAAAAACGTTGAAAGAATTTAAAGTTAAAATTTGTAAAGGGTAAACGTAGGTGGATGGAGAAAAGGGTGAAGATGGGTATTTAGAGAAATTGCCACCGGAGCATGCGCTCCATTGCAATTTAATTAATTTAACTGTTATGTGACTTCAGTCTCTTAGTAGTCAGTATCGTGTGTGAGCGTGACGTTATAGTTTGTAATCAAGAATATTCCTGTGTGATAGGTATGTGAAGAAAATGTTCTTTAAAGGGCGTCGCAGTAAATAACGTCGCAAATTACGATTCTGCGTTTAGTTAAAAAAGTAAGAGAAACCAGAAATCAGTCGTGGCTTGTGGCGCGAGATCACCCCGATTTAAACCATTGTGACTTCTGTCTTTGGGGAAAGCTTAATGGAAAGGTGTATGAAGTAAATGCTCACACGTTGGAAAAACTTGAACACAAAATGTATCAAGTAATTATGTCCAGAGAGGTGAAATCCAGAGTGTGCCTTGAAACATGTTTAAAAGATGTTGCGCAAGAGAGGGCTACACTTTCATCATATTTTGTAAGGTTAGTTAATGGAATACGTAATATCTATATGCTTTCACATACTTGAACATGTATATGTTACATAATTATTTGTAAGTAGTTCCGCGCTTGAAGGCCGAACTATGTGGGAAGCTGGCCGCTCGCTCGCCGGGAGCCGATTCTCCGTTGTTGTACTAGCAACGGCGAGCGTTTCCCGGTGAACAATATTTCAACTATTTGCCTAATAAATTGAATTTTGAAATAAAAGAAAACGTAACCTCTACAGCGTGCAAATGGACTAATCTTTGTTATGAATGTCGTGTTATTTTTTATGTACTAGTACATACCTATGAGACTTAAAGTTTTGGTTTCATGTATTTTTAGATCGGCCATACAATCCTACGGTGAAGATGCCATAGGATATGCACAACTTCGTCGGGATTCGGGTATTTGTACTATCAAGTTCAAGATGTGAAAGGAGCTCAAAATTCGTCCGAAATCTTATGCATTGAAATTCTGTCGCATTAATGTCTTGCTAGTTGCAACCACTTGATTCGTATTTCTGCTTTTCGTCGTAAATCAATAAATAATTTGTTTGGAGAAGATATAATAGGTTCCATTACGACTATAACTTCACGAAACGCTAAAAATCGCTTAATCCCGTTGAAATAACAAATCGTAGGTCGAGTTGCCTTACACACGTATGACGTCACGCGCGACGAAATCACGTGATATACTGTTTGAGCGGCAATTTAAACGGTTTAACATTTACACATGGTGTTATGTACTTTTAAAGCTTTATTTAAGTACATTACTATTTTTCTTGGCTAAATATGTCCACAACGGTCAATTTAAAACACTTTCTGAAAATTTGTCCGGTCTCCTTACATATCTACCACACTCTTCATCCCCCTCCTGTCTTCCATTAATTCCCACCTAGCCACTTTGACAAATAAGTTGCTGACTGTTTCGCTGAAATATGCACAAACAAACCTATTTTTGCACTTTTCCTATTTCCTGTAGGTATATGATGTCCATGATCCTTAGCATCATTTTTAGTCCCATCTCCCCCACTTCCCTGGTATTTTCCCCTATTGGACTCAATAATAAATACAGGACTTTACAACCTTTGCCTACCACCTACCCACGTGTCCTACCCAGCACAGTACTTCATACAAAGAAAATTACCAATACATTAACATTTGACACCTTTAACCAGCATTTCCTCCTCACCGCATTGTAACACATAACCACTATTTTTCTAGTAGATAATATGACTCGTTTTGAGATTTATATATATTAAATTTCGACGTGCCGAACTAGAGATCGTAAACAGTTCCTCCTGTATTTTTCAAAATTATTATTATTATTATTTTTAGCTGCTTTATGTCTCTCAACAGCGAGGTCTTTAGAGACGGGAAAGGATGGGGGCAAGGAATGGGAAGGAATTCGGCCATGGCCTATTGAAGGAAACATCCCGGCATTTGCCTGGAGTGATTTGGGAAACCATGGAAAACCCAAATCTGGATGCCCGGACAGGGATTCGAACCGCCGTCCTCCCGAATGCGAGGCCAGAACGCTAACCGTTACACCACCACCCGGTTTAATCCTGCATATAATATAACAAAACATCTAACTAGAAACCAATAGCAGCTTTCGTTCATTAGAATAATAAACAGTATAGTTCCATTCGTTTGTTAATTTCCATCTCCCTTGATAAGCCATGATTTTGCTTTCTCATCAGTTCCTTCACCAAACTAGACTGTTCACGATATGTCCTTACCTTTTTAATCTCATTCACTATCATTGATTAATCATGAGAGACATGCATCAGTTAAGAAGGGCGTGAGAAGGTTGTAGTCTATCCCTGTTATTATTCAACTTGTATGTAGAAGAAGCAATGAAGGAAGTAAAAGAAAAATTTCCATGTGGCTTAAATGTTCATGGAAAAAAAAAAAAAAAATCAGTATGCTACGATTTGCTGATGATATTGTCTTGTTAGCAGAGAGCGCTGAGGATACTGAAGGAAGATTTTGGACTGAATATAAATCACAGCAAGACACAAGTGATGAAATGTAGCAGAAATGATACCAATACTGTTAAATTAAATATAAAAATAGGATCGGATGCAAAAAAAGTAAGTGAATTCTGTTACTTGGGAACCAAATTACAACCGATGGCCGAAGCAAGAACGATGTTAAAAGCAGAATAGCACTTGCAAAAGGGCTTTCATGAAAAAGAGAAATCTTCTAGTTCGAAATATTGATCTAATATTCGAAATAATCTTTAAAACTCTATGTGTGGAGCACAGCACTTTATGGTAGCGAAACATGGACTTTAGGAATAGCAGAAAGAAAGAATAATGAAGCATTTGAAATGTGGTGCTACAGAAGAATGCTGAAAATTAAGTGGACAGACAAAATAGGAAATGAACGAGTTTTGGAAATGATGGGTGAGGAAAGAAATTCGTGGAAGAAGCTTACAGAAAGAAGAGACAGGCTGGTAGGTCATATTTGAGACATGCTGGATTGGTTAATTTGTTAGTGGAGGGAACAGTCGAAGTTAAGAACTAAAGAGGAAGACAGAGATTAGAATATTTGAAGCAGACAATTGAGGACGTGGGTTGCAAGAGATATGTAGAGATGAAGATAGGGCCCCCCCTAGGTGGAGCGAGGACCTAGAGCCACTAGGAGGCGCGAGGTCCCCTAGGAGGCGCGGGCCTCCCTAAAAGGCGGGAGCCCCCTGGGAGGCGCGAGGCGTCACTGGGAGGCGCGATGCCCCCTAGGAGGCGCGGTGGCCCCCTAGCAGGCGCGATGCTCCCCTAGGGGGCGCGATGCCCGCAAGGAGGGGCGAGGCCAACCATTTGGCGCGGGGCCCCCCTAGAAGGTGCGAGGCCCCCTAGGAGGCGCGGGCCTCCCTAAAAGGCGGGAGCCCCCTGGGAGGCGCGAGGCGACACTGGGAGGCGCGATGCCCCCTAGGAGGCGCGGTGGCCCCCTAGCAGGCGCGATGCTCCCCTAGGGGGCGCGATGCCCGCAAGGAGGGGCGAGGCCAACCATTTGGCGCGGGGCCCCCCTAGAAGGCGCGAGGCCCCCTAGCAGGCACAGGGGCGTCACTGGGAGGCGTGAATCCCCCTAAACGGCACGAGGCCTCCTAGGAGACGCGGCGCCCCATAAGAGTCGCGGGAACCACTAGGAGGCGCGGGGGACCCTAGGAGGCATGAGGCCCCCTAGGAGCCGCGGGCCTCCCTAAAAGGCGGGAGCCCCCTGGGAGGCGCGAGGCGTCACTGGGAGGCGCGATGCCCCCTAGGAGGCGCGGTGGCCCCCTAGCAGGCGCGATGCTCCCCTAGGGGGCGCGATGCCCGCAAGGAGGGGCGAGGCCAACCATTTGGCGCAGGGCCCCCCTAGAAGGCGCGAGGCCCCCTAGGAGGCACAGGGGCGTCACTGGGAGGCGTGAATCCCCCTAAACGGCACGAGGCCTCCTAGGAGACGCGGCGCCCCATAAGAGTCGCGGGAACCACTTAGGAGGCGCGGGGGACCCTAGGAGGCATGAGGCCCCCTAGGAGCCGCGAGCCTCCCTAAAAGGCGGGAGCCCCCTGGGAGGCGCGAGGCGTCACTGGGAGGCGCGATGCCCCCTAGGAGGCGCGGTGGCCCCCTAGCAGGCGCGATGCTCCCCTAGGGGGCGCGATGCCCGCAAGGAGGGGCGAGGCCAACCATTTGGCGCGGGGCCCCCCTAGAAGGTGCGAGGCCCCCTAGGAGGCGCGGGCCTCCCTAAAAGGCGGGAGCCCCCTGGGAGGCGCGAGGCGTCACTGGGAGGCGCGATGCCCCCTAGGAGGCGCGGTGGCCCCCTAGCAGGCGCGATGCTCCCCTAGGGGGCGCGATGCCCGCAAGGAGGGGCGATGCCAACCATTTGGCGCGGGGCCCCCTAGAAGGCGCGAGGCCCCCTAGGAGGCACAGGGGCGTCACTGGGAGGCGTGAATCCCCCTAAACGGCACGAGGCCTCCTAGGAGACGCGCGCCCCATAAGAGTCGCGGGAACCACTTAGGAGGCGCGGGGGACCCTAGGAGGCATGAGGCCCCCTAGGAGCCGCGGGCCTCCCTAAAAGGCGGGAGCCCCCTGGGAGGCACGAGGCGTCACTGGGAGGCGCGATGCCCCCTAGGAGGCGCGGTGGCCCCCTAGCAGGCGCGATGCTCCCCTAGGGGGCGCGATGCCCGCAAGGAGGGGCGAGGCCAACCATTTGGCGCAGGGCCCCCCTAGAAGGCGCGAGGCCCCCTAGGAGCCGCGGGCCTCCCTAAAAGGCGGGAGCCCCCTGGGATGCGCGAGGCGTCACTGGGAGGCGCGATGCCCCCTAGGAGGCGCGGTGGCCCCCTAGCAGGCGCGATGCTCCCCTAGGGGGCGCGATGCCCGCAAGGATGTGCGAGGCCAACCATTTGGCGCGGGGCCCCCCTAGAAGGTGCGAGGCCCCCTAGGAGGCGCGGGCCTCCCTAAAAGGCGGGAGCCCCCTGGGATGCGCGAGGCGTCACTGGGTGGCGCGATGCCCCCTAGGAGGCGCGGTGGCCCCCTAGCAGGCGCGATGCTCCCCTAGGGGGCGCGATGCCCGCAAGGAGGGGCGAGGCCAACCATTTGGCGCGGGGCCCCCCTAGAAGGTGCGAGGCCCCCTAGGAGGCGCGGGCCTCCCTAAAAGGCGGGAGCCCCCTGGGATGCGCGAGGCGTCACTGGGTGGCGCGATGCCCCCTAGGAGGCGCGGTGGCCCCCTAGCAGGCGCGATGCTCCCCTAGGGGGCGCGATGCCCGCAAGGAGGGGCGAGGCCAACCATTTGGCGCGGGGCCCCCCTAGAAGGTGCGAGGCCCCCTAGGAGGCGCGGGCCTCCCTAAAAGGCGGGAGCCCCCTGGGATGCGCGAGGCGTCACTGGGTGGCGCGATGCCCCCTAGGAGGCGCGGTGGCCCCCTAGCAGGCGCGATGCTCCCCTAGGGGGGCGCGATGCCCGCAAGGAGGGGCGAGGCCAACCATTTGGCACTGGGCCCCCCTAGAAGGCGCGAGGCCTCCTAGGAGGCACAGGGGCGTCACTGGGAGGCGTGAATCCCCCTAAACGGCAAGAGGCCTCCTAGGAGACGCGGCGCCCCATAAGAGTCGCGGGAACCACTTAGGAGGCGCGGGGGACCCTAGGAAGAGCGAGGCCCCCGAGGTGGCGCGAGACTCCCTAGGAGGCGCGATTCCCCCTCGGATGCGCTGGGCCCCTTTTGAGGCGCGAGGCCCCCTAGGAGGCGCGAGGCCCCCTCGGTGGCGCGAAATCCCCTAGGAGGAGCGAGGCCCCCTAGGTGGCGCGAGACTCCCTAGGAGGTGCGATTCCCCCTCGGATGCGCTGGGCCCCTTTGGAGGCGCGAGGCCCCCTAGGAGGCGCGAGGCCCCCTCGGTGGCGCGGGCCTCATAGGAGGCGCGAGGCCCCCTCGGTGGCGCGAAATCCCCTAGAAGGAGCGAGGCCCCCTAGGTGGCGCGAAATCCCCTAGGAGGAGCGAGGCCCCCTAGGTGGCGCGAGGCCCCATAGGAAGCGCGATGCCCCCTCGGTGGCGCAGGCCCCCTAGGAGGCGCGAGGCCCCCTCGGTGGCGCGAAATCCCCTAGGAGGAGCGAGGCCCCCTAGTTGGCGCGAGACTCCTTAGGAGGCGCGATTCCCCCTCGGATGCGCTGGGACCCTTTGGAGGCGCGAGGCCCCCTAGGAGGCGCGAGGCCCCTTCGGTGGCGCGAAATCCCCTAGGAGGAGCGAGGCCCCCTAGGTGGCGCGAGACTCCCTAGGAGGCGCGATTCCCCCTCGGATGCGCTAGGCCACATTGGAGGCACGAGGCCCCCTAGGAGGCGCGAGGCCCCCTCGGTGGCGCGGGCCTCCTAGGAGGCGCGAGGCCCCCTCGGTGGCGCGAAATCCCCTAGGAGGAGCGAGGCCCCCTAGGTGGCGCGAGACTCCCTAGGAGGCGCGATTCCCCCTCGGATGCGCTGGGCCCCTTTGGAGGCGCGAGGCCCCCCAGGAGGCGCGAGGCCCCCTCGGTGGCGCGGGCCCCCTAGGAGGCGCGAGTCCCCCTCGGTGGCGCGAAATCCCCTAGGAGGAGCGAGGCCCCCTAGGTGGCGCGAAATCCCCTAGGAGAAGCGAGGCCCCCTAGGTGGCGCGAGACTCCCTATGAGGCGATATTCCCCCTCGGATGCGCTGGGCCCCTTTGGAGGCGCGAGGCCCCCTAGGAGGCGCGAGGCCCCCTCGGTGGCGCGAAATCCCCTAGGAGGAGCGAGGCCCCCAAGGTGGCGCGAAATCCCCTAGGAGAAGCGAGGCCCCCTAGGTGGCGCGAGACTCCCTATGAGGCGCGATTCCCCCTCGGATGCGCTGGGCCCCTTTGGAGGCGCGAGGCCCCCTAGGAGGCGCGAGGCCCCCTCGGTGGCGCGGGCCTCCTAGGAGGCGCGAGGCCCCCTCGGTGGCACGAAATCCCCTAGGAGGAGCGAGGCCCCCTAGGTGGCGCGAGACTCCCTAGGAGGCGCGATTCCCCCTCGGATGCGCTGTGCCCCTTTAGAGGCGCGAGGCCCCCTAGGAGGCGCGAGGCCCCCTCGGTGGCGCGGGCCCCCTAGGAGGCGCGATGACCCCTCGGTGGCGCGAAATCCCCTAGGAGGAGCGAGGCCCCCTAGGTGGCGCGAAATCCCCTAGGAGGAGCGAGGCCCCCTAGGTGGCGCGAGACTCGTTAGGAGGCGCGATTCCCCCTCGGATGCGCTGGGCCCCTTTGGAGGCGCGAGGCCCCCTAGGAGGCGAGAGGCCCCCTCGGTGGCGCGAGGCCCCCTAGGAGGAGCGAGGCCCCCTCGGTGGCGCGAAATCCCCTAGGAGGAGCGAGGCCCCCTAGGTGGCGCGAGACTCCCTAGGAGGCGAAATTCCCCCGAGGATGCGCTGGGCCTCTTCGGAGGCGCGAGGCCCCGTAGGAGGCGCGATGCCCCCTCGGTAGCGCGATGCCCCCTCGGTGGCGCGGGGCCCCATCGGAGGCGCGAGGCCTTTAAGGAGGCGCAAGGCCCCCTCGTTGGCTCGGGGCCCCCTCGGAGACGCAGGGTCTCCTACTTGGCACGAGGCCGCCTAGGAGGCGCGAGGCCCCCTCCTTGGCGCGAGGCCCCCTCGGTGGCGCGAGACTCCCTAGGAGGCGCGATTCCCCCTCGGATGCGCTGGGCCTCTTCGGAGGCGCGAGGCCTCCTAGGAGGCGCGAGGCCCCGTAGGAGGCGCGATGCCCCCTCGGTGGCGCGATGCCCCCTCGGTGGCGCGGGGCCCCATCGGAGGCGCGAGGCCTTTAAGGAGGCGCAAGGCCCCCTCGTTCGCTCGGGGCCCTCACGGAGGCGCAGGGTCTCCTAGTTGGCACGAGGCCGCCTAGGAGGTGCGAGGCCCCCTCGGTGGCGCGAGACTCCCTAGGAGGCGCGATTCCCCCTCGGATGCGCTGGGCCACTTCGGAGGCGCGAGGCCCCCTAGGAGTCGCGAGGCCCCCTAGGAGGCGCGATGCCCCCTCGGTGGCGCGGGCCCCCTCGGAGGCGCGAGGCTTCCTTGGACGCGCGATGCCCCTCGGTGGCGCGGGCCCCCTAGGAAGCGCGAGGCCCACTAGGAGGCGCGAGGCCCCCTAGGAGGCGCGATGCCCCCTCGGTGGCGCGGGCCCCCTCGGAGGCGCGAGGCTTCCTAGGAGGCGCGATGCCCCCTCGGTAGCGCGGGCCCCCTAGGAGGCGCGAGGCCCCCTAGGAGGCGCGAGGCCCCCTAGGAGGCGCGATGCCCCCTCGGTGGCGCGGACCCCTAGGAGGCGCGAAGCCCCCTAGGAGGCGCGATGCCCCCTCGGTGGCGCGGGCCCCCCCGGAGGCGCGAGGCTTCCTTGGAGGCGCGATGCCCCTCGGCGGCGCGGGCCCCCTAGGAAGCGCGAAGCCCACTAGGAGGCGCGAGGCCCCCTAGGAGGCGCGATGCCCCCTCGGTGGCGCGGGCCCCCTCGGAGGCGCGAGGCTTCCTAGGAGGCGCGATGCCCCCTCGGTAGCGCGGGCCCCCTAGGAGGCGCGAGGCCCCCTAGGAGGCGCGAGGCCCCCTAGGAGGCGCGATGCCCCCTCGGTGGCGCGGAACCCTAGGAGGCGCGATTCCCCCTCGGATGCGCTGGGCCTCTTCGGAGGCGCGAGGCCCCCTAGGATTCGCGAGGCCCCCTAGGAGTCGCGAGGCCCCCTAGGAGGCGCGATGCCCCCTCGGTGGCGCGGGCCCCCTCGGAGACGCGAGGCCCCCTAGGAGGCGCGAGGCCCCCTCCTTGGCGCGAGGCCCCCTCGGTGGCGCGAGACTCCCTAGGAGGCGCGATTCCCCCTCGGATGCGCTGGGCCTCTTCGGAGGCGCGAGGCCCCCTAGGAGTCGCGAGGCCCCTTAGGAGGCGCGATGCCCCCTCGGTGGCGCGGGCCCCCTAGGAGGCGCGAGGCCCCCTAGGAGGCGCGAGGCCCCCTCCTTGGCGCGATGCCCCCTCGGTGGCGCGGGCCCCCTCGGAGGCGCGAGGCTTCCTAGGAGGCGCGATGCCCCCTCGGAAGCGCGGGCCCCCTAGGAGGCGCGAGGCCCCCTAGGAGGCGCGAGGCCCCCTAGGAGGCGCGATGCCTCCTCGGTGGCGCGGACCCCTAGGAGGCGCAATTCCCCCTCGGATGCGCTGGGCCTCTTCGGAGGCGCGAGGCCCCCTAGGAGTCGCGAGGCCCCCTAGGAGGCGCAATGCCCCCTCGGTGGTGCGGGCCCCCTCGGAGGCGCGAGGCCCCCTAGGAGGCGCGAGGCCCCCTCCTTGGCGCAAGGCCCCCTCGGTGGCGCGAGACTCCCTAGGAGGCGCGATTCCCCCTCGGATGCGCTGGGCCTCTTCGGAGGCGCGAGGCCCCCTAGGAGTCGCGAGGCCCCCTAGGAGGCGCGATGCCCCCTCGGTGGCGCGGGCCCCCTCGGAGGCGCGAGGCTTCCTTGGAGGCGCGATGCCCCCCTCGGTGGCGCGGGCCCCCTCGGAGGCGCGAGGCCCCCTAGGAGTCGCGAGGCCCCCTAGGAGGCGCGATGCCCCCTCAGTGGCGCGGGCCCCCTCGGAGGCGCGAGGCCCCCTAGGAGGCGCGAGGCCCCCTCCTTGGCGCAAGGTCCCCTCGGTGGCGCGAGACTCCCTAGGAGGCGCGATTCCCCCTCGGATGCGCTGGGCCTCTTCGGAGGCGCGAGGCCCCCTAGGAGTCGCGAGGCCCCCTAGGAGGCGCGATGCCCCCTCGGTGGCGCGGGCCCCCTCGGAGGCGCGAGGCTTCCTTGGAGGCGCGATGCCCCTCGGTGGCGCGGGCCCCCTAGGAAGCGCGAGGCCCACTAGGAGGCGCGAGGCCCCCTAGGAGGCGCGATGCCCCCTCGGTGGCGCGGGCCCCCTCGGAGGCGCGAGGCTTCCTAGGAGGCGCGATGCCCCCTCGGTAGCGCGGGCCCCCTAGGAGGCGCGAGGCCCCCTAGGAGGCGCGAGGCCCCCTACGAAGCGCGATGCCCCCTCGGTGGCGCGGACCCCTAGGAGGCGCGAAGCCCCCTAGGAGGCGCGATGCCCCCTCGGTGGCGCGGGCCCCCTCGGAGGCGCGAGGCTTCCTTGGAGGCGCGATGCCCCTCGGCGGCGCGGGCCCCCTAGGAAGCGCGAGGCCCACTAGGAGGCGCGAGGCCCCCTAGGAGGCGCATTGCCCCCTCGGTGGCGCGGGCCCCCTCCGAGGCGCGAGGCTTCCTAGGAGGTGCGATGCCCCCTCGGTA
>CM061921.1:280778868-280796803 GCA_031002005.1 Vandiemenella viatica
CCACATCTAGCAAAGGTAAAGACCATAGACAGCTTCACAGTATATATTATGGCTTAATAAAAATCAGAATGGATTATGGTTGGTTTCCATATGAAAATGCATCCAGGATTACGCTTAAAAAACTGGACACCATACAGTCCACCGCCTTGAGGATAATTGGTGGCTTCCTAATTACCACACCAGTCGTAGCAATGGAAGTGGACACGGCAACGCCACATATATCATTAAGAAGGAAGAAATTGGGCCTGAAATAATGGTTAAAAGTAAGGACCAACAGCAGCCATCCACTGGGGAGAAAAGTATGTGCATTAATGCACAAACACACAGCAAAAACTCACGAATCACACAACACCCCCAAGTCTCATAAAATACTGGGAAATAACTACCCATTGGAACATAGCAACCGCAGAGATCAACTAAATGTATAGTGAAAGAGAACCATGGTCAAGGACAGAACTGGACCAATATATATATATATATATATATATATAGTTACCAGGAAATAATAGGAGCTAATTAGCGAATGGATTTATATTTAAAAAAAAAAGGGATAGCGAAATGAACCGCCGCTTAGCTTAGATGATGGTATCATGAGGTGAACACATAAATCAGCACAAAACACAGGAAAAACAATGAATATTTCGAGACTTGGCTCTTCGTCAACAGGAGAAAATCAAGGAGGGAGGGTGTTGTAGGAGACCGTTTCACAGAATGACCGTTAATCAGGAACATGGTGGGAGTAAATTCAAACAGAGGACAGGGAGAGGGGGACAGTGAATTGGAGCTAGTACCTGAGAATGCAAAATGTTACATAAAGTACAGAAAAATATAATAAAATGTTCATAACATAAATTTGAGAAAGTAAAAGTAAATTAGTGAACAAAATAAAATTGAAAAAATATAATAATAATAATAAAAGAATCTATGTAGTTAAACATCACCTCTGGTACGTGGTGGTTCAATATACTGTAGACAATGGGCATGGAGGCAATTAGAGGATAGAGGGAAGGAAAAGTACTAACTGGGTATTATCTCAAATTGAGACCAGGAGGTTGCCTTGTGCCTAGTTTGTATTGGTAGGTAAGTTCCCACCTTCTGAGTTCAGAGGAGCTGTAATTGTTTGGGAGGACTCTGATAGCATGGACCGTAAAACAAGAATTGAAATGATTAGTGTCATGGGAGGTGGCATGAATAGCTACTGGATGTTTTGGATTCCGAATGAAAACTGTCTGACGGTGGCCATTCATTCTAATGGCTAACGAATTGGTAATCAAACCTTATAAGGTTTGACTACCAACTTCCTACTTTCTACTACCTTCTTTTTATTGCAGCAGCAATTTCCAATTGAACAATCACTAACCACTGCTTTCTATAACACTGGAGCACAAACATTTATTAAATCGGTTAGATATTATTTTCACAGTCCTCTACCGACTGACATATTTTCCATAAATGATAATATTTTTACTATGTTGTATTTCCAGAAATTATGGAAAATTATGCAAAATTTGTAAATATCTAGTAATAGTAATGGTTGCTATTTACCTGCTGACTGCCCAATAAAGGCTCACGTTCAAATTCATAACGGGTGGCAATGTCACTCTGTCTCAGAGTGGCAGGAAGCTCCTGAGGTCTTTGTGAAATATCAGGAATAACTGTCAGGTCAGTATGGTCACTGACAGGAACGTCTTCTGCGACTTCAAATTCTTCTTGAATGTTCTTCCTTGTGTGAGCAACTACAAACAAATTTATCTGGAGTTTATAACAATTATCAAACATCACATTTCAATGGCTTTTTCCAGAGGTATGGATCTTTTTTCTGAAAATTGATATTATTAAGATTTCTTTGGATTCCTAGTCTTGGAAATATAATAGACAAAAATACGCAACTGTATCTTTCTAAAATGCAAGAATAATGATAACTATTTTAATGTAGTATACCATGAAATTTCATATTCATGCATTCCAACATACAAACATTTTCAAATAAGTTTACCTTGAGATCTTTTTCAGTCATTCAGAACTGGGCCTAAACTTACCACCTAATGATTTACACAAGGTCAGAGAAGTCATCTGTTGTATGGTATATCCTATAATGATACTAAGATAAGGGGGCAACAAGTTGTAGCCAAGTAATTTTTAGAATATACTGGGGTCTTTAAACTGCTTATTTAATTTAATTGTGACTGTGAGGTGACATACTATCTCCATTCCTAAAATGTTGCCGAGTTCATTCAAATACCACTAGAAAGCTACCCAGAAGTCATAATGATGTCAGCCAGTGAAATGTCTAGTAATAACAAGATGTGCACTGGGGTAGGTGCACAAAAGGCTTTGTCTTAGCTTTGACCATGTGTAGCCTTGAATGTCCAGCTATTGCTTTATAATGATAAAGTCACCACTTTACTTTATTTTATTTTTTTACCCCAAGTTTAGGAAAGGTATAGACAAATAAATGTTCAGAAGTCAGTTGGAATTAAAAATCACAATATTCTTGAAAATGTTGTAAAGTCATTTGCTGGATAGATGTCTAAAAAAGTCACAGAAAGGAAGTTTGCAAGTTTGATTAACCGTTCAGGCCAGACCACACCCCAAAGTTCTAAGTATAACTTTCTAGTTGGAGAAATCTAATAAAAGTGAGTCACAAGCTTCCATTGGTCAACTTGTTTGAAAATAACAGAAACTTAGGTGATCCCGAGGCCCCATATGATGCAATAATATCTTACGGCAACATTGTGATACAATTGTACAAGCTAAGCCGCATGTAGACGAGCCTATTGTCTCTCAAAAACTAACTGCCACTGTGTTAGACTACATCTTGCCGCCTCCACTGCTTCTCGAAGACCCCAAGCGACTGACTTCGCTCGCTGCTGCTGCGAACAAGGAAAGTTCTGGTACTCACGGACCGCGGGAAAGTCCCAAACTTCCGTTTCACATGGGTAGCTTCTGGAAGGCTAATCATATATCAAATGGCATGTCTGAAAATTTCATCATCCAATTTTGACCTTGACAATAAAAATAATCCTATCTCTGAAATTTTACAAATCGCTAGATCCTGTAGCAAATGTTAACTTTGGTTATTATAAAAAAATTCACAACTTTAATAGTTTAACCGAAAATAAATAATTTAGATACGAACTTTCGAAATACTACTTTAGCCGAATGCTGAAGGCTAATGCAATGCAAAATACTATCTGTAAAAATCTGCTTTCTAGCTTAAATTAAAAAGAAATTACCTATAGAAATAAAATGCAATATTATCCAATCTAGCTCATGGTTCTGAGAGTAAAATTCTGTCACGCAGTTACAAAATTTAATAGATACCTTACAGTCTACAAAACTTTCAGCATTTAAGAAGCTCAACTTAAACTGCAATGAATAGATTTGCTCACTGTTTCTTCATTCACTAAGTAACCATTTAGAAAAAAAAACATACATTAGGTAATAAGTATGATGCACCAATATTACACACAGTTTATAATATCATTAATTCTTAATTTACATAAACACAGACAGTCTCACAAGCGCTCACTATAAAATGGCAACACTGAGCATCCTGTGTTGCCTAGTATGAGTGTTAATGCTCAAATTATTACTACAAGCAAACAGGTTGATTTAACTGTTAAGTGCGTGGTTCAGCAATGGCACTTTCAAAACTGCCCACAAATAAAGCTGACCATAGCTATAGCAATGGCATATATGACAGTGTGGAGACTGTACAAAAATCAACTGAAAATGCAGGCATATAATCTGTAGCTATGAAATTACTGGATCGGCCATCATGGTCAAGATGACATAGTTTTCTTTGGTAGCTTTCGAGATTTCCTGACAGTATCCAATATAATTTCTCCCTGTGGAAGTATGTAAAACATCTGGTGAATGTTCCACTGACTTGAGATGCAGAACGTTGTGGCTACTGTGTCCATTACCCCAGGCATAGAGATCAGAGCATGGGAAGATCTTAAATCTTGACTATAGATTGGATATGTGCTGTGTAACATGGGGTTCCCACATTGAGCACTCGTTAAGTGTTGTAAAATCTTGTATGCTTACTCTTTCATCCCATGTGTTGTGCACTAATCTCCACTGCTGGTGAAGGAAAATAAAGAACTTCAAAACTCTGATATTCTTTTAAGTACACCCAATATCCCATGCACTAAACAAACTACATGTGGCACTAATATGCTCGTGACAGAATTTCAAATTTTGCGTAATACAAATAATAAATTACTCTATACCAGTAATACTGCAGCATAAAGGGGACCATAAGCTATGGCGTTCCAGTGTACTTCACACTTTACATGAAAAAAACAAAGCTTTGCCATACAGTTTAAGGGCACTCTGAAAACCAATGGTCTTTTGTAGTTATTTGATTCTGAACACATAACAGGACAATTGAAGAACAATTTTTATTTTTTATCAAACTAAGACTATTTTTAAAGTGCATATGAAAAAACTAACAATTTAATTATGTGTTGCTACCAAAGATTCTATGAATTTAGTTATTACAATAAATAAAGTACAAAATTCTGTGGCTTGGATTCCATACACTGCAAGGCATGAAAAGAAGAATCTGGTTTGAACAATTCTTTAAGCAGTTTTAAGAAGGTTGTGCACAATGTTCAGTTTTTATAATATGATATGGTTAGTTAAACTGAGATCTGGATTAATAGTCTTATTATTTACTAAAGGGTTTACATCAAATGCTTAGTTCTCAAAAAGACCACTATTTTTTCACCTTTATGGTAGATATGATATTTAATAAAAATGAAAATATTTTTTACCAAGATACATATTTTTAACTTTTTAAAAAAACTGTAGTTGAATACAGCTAAAATAATTTACCTTTTAGCACAGATTTATATTAATTTTCCAAACATATTTAAAAAATGAGGTCAAAAACTGAAACGAACTGCCAATTTTTAAACTTTGCGGAAGTGGCGTAAAGCATGGGCAAAGTGGGCAACTGCCTACGGCCTTGCTGTCCAAAGGGCCACGTGCCTCGAAGGTTTAATCCGTAAAATATATTAGGACCATCAAAAGCTGTAACCGTGACTAAATATTTTACTTATCATAAAATGATAAATCCTATTGGCTAGCAAGTTTCTGACAATATTAATAGTGTAAGGACAAGACTGATACCGGGGTAGAGTATCGCCTATGTGCCTTAACTTACTCTCTTGATCACACCTCCCAGTCCGATGAAAACTTGTTGAATACTTTAATTTAATTTGACCATGTTGCCAGGATACAACTAGAACGCTACAGGTCGCCACAATATTTGAAGACCCCAAATATTGAAAAGGTATTACAGCAGCTACAGAAATAAAACAGTTCACTTTTCCAAAATTCTCAGAGTATATTTAGAATGAAATTCAAAGTTCAAACAGCATTCTTAAGTTGCTTAGGCAATCGAACAATCGTTCCAAAAATCACAGATTATGGAGAGAAGTAGAAACCGACCAACACCCCGTTGAAAATTAAAGGTTCATGTTAAGTAAACAAATGCCACACCCCCGACAATGTTCCATCATGGCCGAACCCGGTAGTGCCAACCGAAGACCTGAGCTACCAACCTAAGTCGGAGTTGCCAACCTACCAACGCACACGCTTATAACATCTTATTAGCACGACTTCAAACCCGGAAAAGACGCCGTCACCACCGCGTCCTGTGATTTATACCTTCGCTGACGTCAGAGCCAAAACACAACTTTCTGCTAACACTTCTACGCTTTAGATCTGAAATATCTCAGTAACTAAACAGTTATCCAAAACTTTAGGTGTGACAGTGTTTCGACATATTTAATTGTGAAATAATGGATATTTAGTGAATAATTTTAAGCAGCTGGTTTAAAAGTTGTAAGTGTAGGAGTGAACTATTTCTCTACTCTGGGGAATTACTTTTGTTCTCGAAACTTCTACATTTCGTCATTTTCTTAAAGCCACAATTTACATAAATGTTATTATTATTACTGTGTTCTACTAAAATTCCCGAGCTTATTGGTGTAACTTTTATTAAAATTGGTGCAGGGAAAGTTTAACTACGACGTAACCAAAGTGTGATTTCAGTTTTAATTTTATAACTTTATTTCTATTACTTTTATCGCAAATATAAAATTACCAGGAGATTCTCTGAATTAAACTACGTATTCTGAAAGTTATCTCATCTCTGTACCTACTTTTGAACGGTTGAAATTAATTTCGAAACTATGCACGTGCCTGCAATGAGAAATAAATTTTAAGATCTCTATAAAATTGGCTCTGTTACTTGGAATTACTTGAAATTATTATATGTGATATTAGATTTTTAGGTCTTCCCGGAAATCTACTTTTTATTTCGAATGTTCTCTAGGATTTTGAGATAAAAAATTACTAAAAGTGCAGAGCATCTGACGAAGTATAAAAATTAATTTAAGTTATTTAAACGTTCAGAAACTACGAAATTTTAGTGAATTTATATTTTAATTGCATGATTACTTCCTTACAATTACTTTATTTTGTTCGAAAGTGTGTGAAAACAGTGAAATGCCAGATATTAGAAATTGCTTGTGTACTCAACTGGATTATTTTGGATTATCATATTTAAGGTTAGTAAAAGGTGTTAATATCATTACAGAAAATTAGTATAGTTGGTTTATCAAGTATTGAGTTACTTTACTGCTCGTAAATTGGTTTAAAAATGACAAAATGCTCCCCAGTTAGAAGTTCATAATTACAAAGTTGGATTACTGATGATTATTTAATTTTCAGTTGATTTAAAGTTTATTTATTATCATTCAAAGTTTATATTCGGCGTTTAGCCACTACTGAAAGTCTTTACTGCATTCAAATTGGTTTAGAAACTGTAAAGTTAACCTATATCAAAATCTATTATTCGAAATTGAACTTGTGGGATTTAATCTATTTCCTCCAGAGCTGACGTTTTCTTTTTGTTATCAAAGGTTTACTTTAGGGCTTTTATTTAATTTTGAATACTTTTATTATCCCTAAAGGGTTTTATTCAGTGTGTTTGTTTACAGTATCTCTATGCTATACAAAGCTTTACTCCCATAACCTGTACATGAAATGAAAACTATCTTTTACTACAGAGTAAACTTTACCCTTGATGCCTAGAGGTGAGAGGCTAGAATTTCCTAAAATTCTAAGATGCTTACAATAGTCTAGCAACTATTGCTGCCATGACAGTGACTGACAATGGGAATCCCCGGCCACTGGTCTTTTTTCAAATTCAGTTCACTTCTTGCAGCATCGAGGAATTATTTCAATTTTATGATGTTGTTGAATGCTTAAAAAATCTCATGGAATACTCAGACACTCTTACTGATCATGATTCGGTTTTGTATGAAATGCTCAGCTCAGAATTTATCATATCATTACACTTATGGTCAGTGCTCGAAATTGACCGGGCATTAGGCGTAATTACGCCTGAATATTTTCGTTTTACGCCTGCAATCTCCGTCAAAGGCGGAGAAAATACGCCTAAGCATCAAAACTTAAAAAATTACATTTCGGAACTTGTTTTCAGTTTTGAGTGTTCAAGGTTATATTCTAATAATTAATTTCAATTCTTGTCATTTTGATCTATTTCAAAGTTTCCAATAATACGTTTCTGAAGTTCAGAAGTGGTAACAGTGTAGGGGGAAGTACCGCGAAGTGAAAAAAAGAATTCTAGAGCGTGCGTTATTCTTCTCTGTCATTCGCTTAACAAAGGATGTAAAGATGTCTCGTAAAATTACTGGCCTTATACCATTTGTAAAGACAAGTATTGGTGATAGAAGTGTTACAAGTACCGATACACGAGGACTGCCAGAAAATGAAGAAACATCAGCTGTTGACAAATCATCAGGCCCTTCAGTTACTACCAGTAGGCCTGCTCCAACTTCACACAATCCAGGAGGTCAACAAGCAAGTAAACAATCAAAAACAGTTCAAAATTTATCAGCTACTATGCCTGCTGTTACCACGAGTACATCGACAATTAATGCCGTGGGTAAACACACATTAAGTAAGTGGCAAAAAAGATTTCCTTGGTTATCAGTAGAACAAGGCAGCGAAAATAGGCGTCGTTTGTGGGCAGTTTGCGAATTCATCTTTAACGAGTTTCGTAAATGCAGAGGTTATATCTAGATTAGAAACAGTTAAAAAAACATGAAAAAAGTGAAGTCCATCAGAATTCGTGTGCGGCAGATTTAACGAAAAAAAAATCATTGCAGACACCGTTAGCACCTACATTGAGTGCCATGAGTGACAAAGTACACCAAAAAATGTGTGTTTTATTTAATAATTCTTACTCCATTGCAAAAGGTAACTTCGCGTTCACAGATTACCCACGTTTGTTACAGTTACAAGAAAAACAATTGAATGTGAAATCATCTATGTAGCATCTGTTAAAAAAGGGCAGGAACGAGTAGATTTCTTAAAATTAAAGCCATTAAGTGACGGATCAGCTAAAAGCATATTCGAATGTATTTTGGACACTTTAAAATGAAACATTCGATGGTGATTCTTGGAAAGAGAAACTTGTAGCTGTCTGTCTAGATGGGGCGAGTGTTAATATGGGTGTTAGCAATGGTGTGGTTGCAAAATTGCGCAACGTGTGCGGGAATATTATATCAGAGCATTGTATTCCTCATTGGATAGAACTATGTGTTTCTGATAGCCTCAGTAATATAAACTATGCTCAAACATGCGAAAAAGTAATTAAGGTGTATACAATTTTTTTTCTAAAAGTCCAAAGCATAAGAAACAATTGAAAGATTTGGCTGAAGCATTTGATGAATCAGTCGTTAACCACCTGTCAATCATATCCACCAGGTGGATTTCTTCAAAAAACAGAGCTTTAAAAGCATTGCTCAGGAATTACACAGTCCCTGTTTCGTATTTTAAAGACTTTTGTGCTGACAAAAACTACAGCAAAATTTTTCAAGCAAAAGTGACGAACTACTTACACACTTTAAAATCAGTACATAATATTTTTGTGCTTTCCGATTGATATAACTGATGTTTTATCAACATTTTACAAAAATATTCAATATGACAATGCGAACATTGAGAAAGTGATGTCTGAACTTACAATCTGCCAAATGAAATTGAAAAATTTTATTGCTGCCAATGGAGAAATTCTGTCTCAATTTGATAAGGACTGTAACTTGGGTACTTGTACTTGTGAGTATAAAAGTATAAAATTAAGTAAATAGGGTCTGCAGATTTTTTTACGTGATCACGAAGAGATAATCAGAAATTTCTTGCCAGGATCAATAAAACGCTTCAAAGATCTTCGAACTAATTGCATGTTTAAAAATATAGATATTTTTAATGCAATTAACATTCCAAATGAGGATATATTAATTTATGGAGTAAAGGAGTTTGAAGAGGTTCTCAAGGATTTACCTGCAGCAGTGACCATAAGCAAACAACAAGCTTCTGATGAATTTCTGCGCTGGAAAATGTGGGGTAAGGACAAGAAATCTCTATCAAGTCGTCAGCTTTGGAACAGAGTATATAGCGAAATTAGTGAAGACAACCAATATCCAAATTTATTAAAAATCATTTCATGTTACCGTGTGCTTCCATTCACCACTGCAATATGTGAGCGAGGTTTCAGTGAGCTTAACAACATGAAAACTGGAAAACGATATTGTTTGGATACCCTAAATGTAGATGACTTATTACTCATGAAAGTGAATGGACCTTCACTGCATGATTTTGGTCCCAACCAAGCTGTTGCTTACTGGTGGAAAAACACACAGAACCCTCAAAGACCAAAATTGCTAGTTTAGAAGTGACACAGCACTTCAGGTAAGGCATTTTTCCTGATATTTAAAGTGGGGAATCATTGCATTTACTATTCAGCTACGATATATTCAATAAATTGAATGGTTTTGTTTCTGCAATCTTGCCGATAAATTGTACATAGAAACTGTGAAATCAAATTATTCTTAAAATTTTTACATCAAGGAAAATATTTTTCAATTTTTATTTTACTTATTGACTTATTTGTATTTAAAAAAAAATAATCCTCTGGCGATGAATCGCAAAAAAAAATCGAAAATATTTGGGAATTAAACCTCTGAAGATGAAGATCATTGTGTAAAATTCAAAAGTTACTGTCAAAGTACAATGAAATCAATAATCATATTAAATTATTTCACAATTTTGGTATATGATGTATTGGCACATGCACACCATATTAATTTTTTCTGGGCCTATTTACAGTTTTAAATTGTGTTGGAGTAGGTTGTAAGCTATAGTATCTGTAATTTCATAATTATAATATAATTACGCCTAACATTTTCATTTTACGCCTGAGTCTGAAAGTTAGGCGTAACAAATACGCCTGGATTTACAAACGAATTTCTAGCACTGCTTATGCTACACATATGATACACTGACACGTGTTACTCGTAAGCAAATTATGGCAATCTGTAAAAGTTAATTTAAGCATTGTTCTTGAACATTTGTGTATATTTTGTGACTGGATCAAAGAATATCAACAAAATGGGCTCTGAACGCTTGTATGACACTGGTCAATTTAATGAAAAAAGCCAAAATTTAAAAATAAAAGGGTAACTAAGAAGAAAAGAATGTTCGATTATGAAAGCAGCGATGAACCAATACAGTCTCCCAATGCCAGTAGGAAACAGAATTTTTTTAACACCATTATTGATTCCATAGTGAGCATAATGTATTCAAGATTTCTGTCTTTAAACCAACACATTAAAATTTTCAGTTTTCTCTATGACTTTTTTTTTGCTATCATCCGTCTTTCGACTGGTTTGATGCAATCCTCCACCACTTCCTATCTTATGCTAAGCTCTTCATCTCTACATATCCCCCCTTACAACCCACGTCCTCAATTATCTGCTTCATATATTCTAATCTCTGTCTTTCCCTACAGTTCTTACCTTCGACTGTTCCCTCCACTACCAAATTAACCAATTCAGCATGTCTCAAAATATGACCTACCAGTCTGTCTCTTCTTTCTATAAGCTTCTTCCACAAACTTCTTTCCTCACCCAACATTTAATGTCAGAGTTAGACATGAAACAGAACAGTCGTAAGGATTGGAAATTACTGAAGAATCTCAATAGTGATCCAAGTAGCACTCCGCCTAGCCTCCTTAAAGTTATTCCAAATCAAATAGCACACCAACTGCTGCTGAATGGAAAGACTAGAAGAAGACCTGAAAACAGAAAGCACCAAAGACACTCTGACAAGAAAGACCATCTTGGGAATCCATTCACATTGGTAGAACTGGAAGCCGTCTTGCAGTCTTTGAAGATTAACAAAGCTGCAGGCTTAGATTGCCTGAGAACAGAGCAAATTCAAATGTTTGTGCCAGCTAAAAAGCAGTGGATCCTGAATTTAATGAATGCCTGCAACTCCAACTTACAGATCCTCAAGATCTGGTGGAAAGCCAAAATTGTGGCACTGCTGATGCCTGGAAAGGAACCAACAGATCCAAAAAGATTCTGACCAGTTTCACTCCTTTGTCATTTATACAAAGTCTTGGAGAGATTGATCATCAACCGTATCTCAGAGTGCACTGACAAAATTCTCTTAAAGGAACAGGCTGGTTTTTGACCAGGTCGATCATGCTGCGGCCAAATTCTTAACCTGACACGGTATATAAAGGACGGGTTTGAAAGAGGACAGGTTACGGGTGTGGCATTCATCGAACTCACAGTGGCGTATGATACAGTCAACCACAAAATGTTGAAAAGTAAGGTATACTACACCACAAAAAACTATCATCTTACACAAGTCATCCAGTGTTTACTACAAAACATAAGGTTTTACATCACCCTCCACAATAAAAATAGTCACTGGAGAACTCAGAAGAATGGCCTCCCTCAGGGTATGTGCTGGCCCTGCTCTTGTACAACATATATACAAATGACCAACCAATTATTCCTGGAACAAGAGCATTCATTTATGCTGATGACACAGCAATTGCAGCTCAAGGCACAACCTTTGACGCGGTGGAGGTGAAGCTGACAACAGCTCTTGAGGATATGGCCAAGTATTATGATGCTAATCACTTGTAGCCCAACCCTGGAAAAACACAGGTCTGTGCATTCCACCTGAGAAACAGAGAAGCCAGAAGGAAGTTCAACATCAACTGGAGAGGACAACAACTATTACATTGTGATACTCCAAAATATCTTGGAGTAAAGCTTGATTGCTCTTTTACATTCAAAGCCCATTGTGAGGATCTGAAACTCAACGTATCCGCCCGGAACAACATCATCCGAAAACTTACAAGTACCTCCTGGGGAGCACAGCCAAATGTGCTTCATACATCTGCCCTGGCACTCAGTTTCTCTGCAGCAGAATACTCAGCACCACTTTGCACATGCTAGGCAGGTTGTTATAGCACTGAATGATACAGGTCGCATTGTAACAGGTAGCCTGAAACCAACTCCTGTCAGCAAAATATACCAAATCATAGGTATAGCACCACCTGACATTGGAAGGAAAACAGCTGCAGAGATGGAAAAGAGGAAACAAAAAACAGACCCCAGACATCCCTTGTTTGGACACGAACCTCAACCCGAAAGTCTAAAGTCAAGAAAGAGCATCTTACAGTCAACTACAGCCATAACATCTTCACCTGAGCATGCTGTGTAAAACTATGGTGAAATTCGAATGCCTGAAGGGCACTGGAGGAATATCAAAGAGGCACCGGCCATGGGGTGTAATCAGCCATACGAGATATGAAAGGCACTAAATAGATTAAGAACTGATGCAGATTTAATATCAAAGAATGGGGTTACACTACTGAAAACGAACGATGTGAATGTGGTGAGCTGCAGGACCCACAACATCTTCTGGTATGCAGGAATCTACCTGACACCTGCACTATCGACGACCTTTTTAGGGAAAATGAAAGGGCCATCAGGATTGCAGAATTGTGGTCACATTCCATATAATTGTGTTCTATAGTCCATAAACTTAATATTAATTAATTAAATTTATTTGTTTTGTTTCATCTTGTAATGTTATTTCCTGTACACGAGAAATAATAATTTGCAAAACGCTTTCATTTCGTACTTTCTCACTTAATTTTCAGCATTCTTCTGTAGCATCACATTTCAAATGTTTCAATTTTCTTTCTATCTGGTATTCCTAAAGTCCATGTTTCACTACCATAAAGTGCTGTGCTCCACACGTAGAGTTTTAAAAAGTTCTTCCTAATACCTACAACAATGTTTGAAACTAAAAGATTTCTCTTTTTCATGAAGGCTGTTTTTGCTAGTGCTATTCTGCTTTTAACATCATTCCTGCTTCGGCCATCAGTTGTAATTTTTCTTCCCAAGTAGCAGAATTCACTTACCTCTCCTGTTGCATCCGATCCTATTTTTATGTTTAATCTACTAGTATTGGTATCTTTCCTTCTACATTTCATCACTTTTGTCCTGCTTTGATTTATATTCAGTCCAAAATCTTCCTTCAGTATTTTGTTCATGCCATTCAGTAACTTCTCAATATTCTCAGCCTGTTCTGCTATTATAACAAGATAATGTCACCAGCAAATCATAGCATACTGATTTTTTCTCCCTGAACACTTATGCTACATGATCATTTTTCTTTTACTTCCTTTATTGCTTCTTCTATATACAAATTGAATATTAACGGGCCGCCATGACCTTAGCAAGTTAAAAAATATTCCAAAACAGCATATATTTAAAAACTACGAAGATTTACACAGAGTCCTGCCAGTGTGTGATAGCAGTGGCTTCCAATCTTACAAGTTATATGAAGAATTACAAACAATTATCCCAAATTTACCTTATTTCATTAAAGATGTGAAACAGCTGCTTCAGTTCATGACAAAAAGTAACTCGAAAGAAGTTTACCCAAATATTTATATTGTCATTCAAATTTTGTTGACCACACCAGAAAGTACATCCTCCACTGAAAGCAGCTTCCAAAAATTAAAATCAATAAAAATTATTCACTAAATACAATGGGTGGACAAAGACTTTCAGCTTCGGAATTTTTATCAGTCATACAGATATAGAATCTAAGCAGGATTACAGAGCTCAGTAAAGCTAAGAGCAGGAAATTTCCATTTCTTAATTTTGTTACTGTTAGCTATTAATTTATAATGTTAGTTACAGTGAAGATGATTGCATTTTTATTATTAAAATTTTTCTTTGTAAATTCCTCCCTCTTCCGTCACCAGAGGGCCTCGCAAAATTTAACTTGCCCACATCAAATTTAGTTCTTGCGCAGTCAGTGAAACTAAGACATATCATCTCTTACTTGAAGTAGTACAGTTGTTGAAATCTTAGATAAATCTTTGAATATTCTCAGTTAAAACAAAGTGCTATGGATAAAACAAAACTGGAAGAGGCTCAAAATCTTTGAAATTTTACACTTTGTAATTTATAAATCATTTAAATTTGAGGAAACATAAATTATTTGGAAATTTAATAATTTTCTCATAACTATTGAATACCTGATGTTAAATGAGTACAGCTCATACTTACTTTTCTGATATTTGGCCTCTGCAACATCAACAGATCTGTAATTTTAGACGGTATAATAGTTAAAGGCATAAAATACTTCGATCTAGCATACACAGCATTTATAAGATTTTTTAAAGAAATGTGTTATAACTGCCACTAATTAATAATAACTGATGTGCATATATTTCAAAACACAACTTCAAATCTAAATTCATACTTAGCAGCTGATGACAATGATTTTTGCTTATAAACTACACAAACTGCACTGATTCAAGCTACTGCCTAAATCAAATGAAGATTTCCATATTATACCATATTCCAGTAAATTATTTTGCATGTTTCTTTCTGTATAAAACATCATCAGGAAGGTTAGTAAATTTATCGAAACATTATCATGTTAATTTAGTTAACTGCCACTGACTGATTTTATATTTCAAACTTACAAAAAATACATCACACTTATACTGAAAACATTACAAAAAATTTACCAGGAAAGGGTGAGAAGCCTCATTACAAATAAGTAAGCAAGGATGGAGATGGGGAATGTGTGGGCTCGGTGCGGGGGGGGGGGGGGGGGGGGGGAG
The DNA here is from genome assembly GCA_031002005.1 of Vandiemenella viatica. Lineage (NCBI taxonomy): Eukaryota > Metazoa > Arthropoda > Insecta > Orthoptera > Morabidae > Vandiemenella > Vandiemenella viatica. The sequence continues at coordinate 280,793,927 of CM061921.1, forward strand.
TGCAGCAGTGAGCACTCTTATTAGTGTTTATACAGGCACATTAAAATATTTATAACTAAAGGCTAAATCTATATAGATGTGATACATAAAAGATGGATTATATTTTCTTAAATGTTATTGCTTACTGATAATTTTCAGAAATATAATATTTTAAAACATTGTCCAGTCATATGAACTTCGTCATATTTCAAAGCATTTTTATCAAGCTGCTAAATTAGATATCTTAGTCCCAAACATCAAAATATACATATCCATAAAATCAGTTTAATTTCTAAAACTTTGAATTACTGTTGACTGACACTGTGGAATCTTTAGTGCTGCTGGCAACAGAGTCTTTAGATACATCCACCATTCCTGATGTCTAAACCTCTTGACATGATTTTAGACTTTCATGATATCATGGTGGTGGTGTAACAGTTAATGTTCTGGCCTCGGATTCGGGAGGACGGCGGTTCGAATCCCCATCCGGGCATCCAGATTTGGGTTTTCCATGGTTTCCCAAATCACTCCAGGCAAATGCCAGGATGCTTCCTTCGAAAGGCCATGACCGAATACCTTCCCATTCCTTGCCCCCCCCCCCCAATCCTTTCCGGTCTCTAAAGACCTAGCTGTTAAGAGACGTTAAGCAGTTAAAAAAAAAAAGATATCAGCAGCAGACAAAAAGAAAAATAACTGAAAGGTCATATGCTTGTATGTCTTCATGGTTGTCAATATATTTAACATAATGTCAGTAACATTTTCCCACTATGCTTCTAAAAGCTACACTTGCATCATGGATATGTACAGACTAAGTTAGGGAGAATTTGAAGCCACCACCACCCTGGTTCGTCCACAATGCCCAACGTTTATTTTAATCAAATGGTTAGACTCAACATGTGCAAATCCTACCAAGTATCACAATTCTATTATGCGTGACCATGGTATTACCCAAAATAAGGTGAACTGTGTTAGTCATTTTTGTGTAATGTATGGCTGTTTAATCAGATCTCAGTTACATGAATACAAATAAGAGTTAAACAAATCAAAGCCACCACATCAACGTCATCAAGAAGGAAGGGGAAGTGAAAATGGGCTTGCCATATCTTTAGCCAAGGAAAAGGATCAGTTGTAAAAGCAGGCTCTGGTATGTAAACCACTAGGATGGAGGAAACAGAACAAACCTTCAATGACGTGGAAGAGATCTGTGCGTCAGTAATTTTCCGCCAGCTAAGAACAAGACTTGGTGAGAGGCAAAAAAGGTGGCTACTCTTTGTGGAATATCTATAGCTCCACTCAGAATAACGCATTTTATGATGATTATTACTACTGGTAAAAGGCATTCTGGTAGTTTTTAATAACACCCTGTTGACGGTATAAAAAAGTTCTCATGCCTCCCACCAGTAGAGCACGTCAATCTGATGCAATGTTTAAAAGCTCCTTTCTGACTTCATTTTCTGATAAAGAGTTGGGTTCCTGGAACAGTTGTTCTTATATAGCCCACACCAGTCAAAGGTTTCCACCAATGTCATAGTCACATGCACTAAGCACTTCCCCTTTCCAAGGTGATGGAGCCAGCTGTGTGGTGGGGAGATGCAGGCAGAGGGGTCCGTGGTGTGTGGTGATGCATGCAGTGGAGAGGATCCATTGTTGTTCATTCTCCCACTTTCTCGATGGTTCTTTCCTATTACTCTTAGTTGGCTAATAACCAGATTCCAAGCTGCACTAAGTTGGTAGCCTGTATCTCTGTTTACAATGTCATCTGCAATATGAATCTTCATAGCCTCCTTAATTGCACTGTCCCAGTATTCATTAATGTAGGCTAATATTCATGTCAGTCCAAAACTATGTCTTTTTCTCTATGCTGTGCAACTACACAGCTACCTTCATCACTTGTTCATTTCTCACATGTTCTGCACAACACTAAAAAATGGACTGTAAGCCTAATATAATGCTGCACACACTTGCAAGGTAACGAATAAATACCAGACTGTCTGAAACCCACACCATCCTCTACAGTTTATTCCACCCTTTGTGATTGTAGGCAGCAGCATATTGGGCTGGCTGTTTTGCAGCATTGTACAGGGAGTGTGAGATGCATAAGCCTGGAACAAGTGACGAAGTCAGCCATGGCATTGCACGGCATAGAAAAGAATTCATTCCCTATCACATGAATAAGGTGTTAAACCGAAATATTGTATATGTTTTTGTTCGTCAAATATGTTTCTACTCATGACAGCCTTCACCTTTGGTGAGTGATGAGTCATTTTCCCTATCCTTTGTTATTTATATTGCCTAAAAGCCTTAGTATAAATTTTTTAGCAATATTTATGGGACAACAGTAGCTAGAAACCTTATTTCACTTTATTTTAGTTATCTATTTCATTTTAATTACTTTTAATTAACTTCAAATAATTTCTGTTATCATTTAAAACCAGTTTGGCTCAGTTTCAATTACTATTTGAAATTAGTATATTGTTGTTATAATTTTTTAGTATCTGACAATAATTCTGCAGGCAAATCACATAAACAAAAAAATCTGAGGTATGAAATCAGGATTATAATAATTTAATTATGAATAATAAGGATGAAGGTTTTGTGTATGTTGGTGAGAGTACCATTTCACAAGCAGTAATTAATTATTGTCTGAAGTATTCTTTACAATTATGAGAAATTGAGTAACAATGGAAAATAATGTAAATTTTCAAAGTCAGATAATAGCTGACAATTGTAATAGTGCATGTTCAGATTTATATAGTATTGTGAGTAACATTATCTGAATAAATTAACAATAATTTCACCAAACATGGATGTCATTATTTGTAAATTCACTCCAGACCATCCACATTTAATTTCAAGAAGAATAAGTCCCCTCGCATTCAACTTCAGTGTGCGATATGT
>CM061921.1:280797803-280822806 GCA_031002005.1 Vandiemenella viatica
GGAGACCAAGACCCAAACATTTGTAAGCAAGCGCTTTAACCACTTAGCTGTCTGACCGCAACATGGAAAATAGTCCAGAGACGACCATATCGAATGCGTCTGTCTATCGCCGTTCAATAGTATTTCGAAATTATGAGACAACATGTGTTATTTGTACAGATAATTTTTCAACCAAATGTAGACAGTATTTTTCTCCTTGTTTCAGTGTGCAAAGTTTCATCAAGATCAGATGAAAACTGTGGATTTGTATGAAGAACAAACAAACAAACGTACATACATTCATCTTTATATATATAGATGGATAGATAGATTACTGCACATCACACACACACTGACTGCGAACAACCCCTGAGGTATCAATATAATTTACACCTACAGCATTGCAAGACTACCTACCTACGATTTGCCTTGCATTGCACCCCTAAATTTGTGATATCTACAGTTTAACATTCAATCTGAACAACCGACGGCCCAGGCGTGACTCTTACGATCAAAAACAATTTTTAAAAATCTTTGCCTCTCTAGAGATTTGAACTGGAGACCACGACCCCAACGTGTTCGTGAGCAAGCGCTTTAACCACTTAGCTGTCTGACCGCTACACGGAAAAACAGTCCAGAGACGACCATATCCAACGCGTCTGTCTATCGCCGTCCAGTAATTTTTCGAAAGTATATGACAACGTGTATTATTTATACAGAAAATTTTTCAACCAAATGTAGACAGTATTTTTCTCCTTGTTTCAAAGGATAAGTGTGCAAAGTTTCATCGAGATCGGATGAAAACTGTGGATTTGTATGAAGAACAAACAAACACACATTCATCTTTATATATAAAGATTTGTTTTAGTAGTTCTCCAATAATGTGGTTAATTCCAGCAGCTTTCTTATTAGTTCGGTCTTTTGGTGTTCATATAACTTCTTCTTCTTCTACGTTATCAATAATCATCTCAGTTTACTTTTATTTATTCATTTCATGTTGATAAATTTTTGTAATATTTCAGTCTCTGATCATCATTTATTACTTAAATATTCACTGTATCCTTCACTTGGCTGCTAAGGTGGTTCAGTTCTATGTATGCATGTTTTGTCCCCCATGAACATTTGTCTTGATACTTGAGATTTATATATACCAGCTGTTTTGTTGATATCTTCTAATAATACGCTCAGATAAATTGAACATGTTTTATTCAGCTCCCTATTTCCTGGTGTTTGTTTGGAGATTCTTTTTAAATATTGCTTTTAGTTTTGGTCCCTTTAATTTAAGGTTCTTTAGTGCTCTACACTGTCCACAATCTGTTTTTTCAATACTGTTCTCAGTATTATTCCACTCTTCTTTAATGTCAATTTTGGTTATGATAACTTTAGCTTTCACATTGCTTTCCTTTGAAAGAATCACCTGGATACTTCCTGTAGGAAGTACATCCTTCTAATGTTTGTCTTGGATTTTATTTTTATTGTTGGTCAGTGTGTATACCTGAACGTCTATATACTCTCCTATCTATGGAAAGTTTACTCTTTTCTTCATTTACTCACAAGTAATCTAAAATACTTGTTTGTCCCATTGCTGTCCATGTCATTTTATGAATCTGTTTATGTATGAGGATTGAGTTTATAATTCGCATTCTATAAAAAGTTTTAAAATTGTACACGGTTATTCCATTTCAGAAGAAAGTCTCTGCTTCATCAAACTTTTCTTCTTCTGATGCATATATTCTTTTGACCAAGATGTTTGTCTCATCAATTTTAAGTCTTGCAGAAATCAGTCTTTCATTTATCCAATTATATATCAGAATACCCTCTTTTCGCTGCCTATTTATCAATACTGTCACCACAGGTACTGCTTTGTTTTTAGTTGCACTGCACTACATATGATGCTATAATTGTTCAGTCATGCTTTTGTTTCTGCATGCTTTTTCCTTGCTTAAGAAATTACAACTGCACCTATCCCTCAGTTCACAAAAATGTCAGTTAATTCTTGTTTCTTTTCAGTTGATGATGTCACATTCCATGTAGAAACGTTTAGTTTTTCTAAGATCCAAAACATTTTTCTTTCTATTTGGAATATTTCACTGAGAAAAGAGAAATCCAGTTTTATTTTTATCTCTATTTGCAATGATTCACTTATATATCCATCATAAGACAGGATCCTTGAAGCCATACCAGACGATAGCCCCCAGAAAACTGTTTAGAACCATTTTATATTTCTCATGAAATCTGTAAATTTATTTATGATTACAACGTAGACTAATCAGGATTCAATGGTCGAAAACCAGCCTTATATACTGTATTGCTAGGGAATGGTGTAAAATGCACATCAGTCACATAATCTAAATTATTAAGGGCCAGTGAGCTATGTATAGGAAATGACTATATCCCAAATGTAAAATTGAACAGCAATAAAATTGCAACAAAATAGTTTAACAATATTGTGGTGTATATTTCATATTTGGATTGGAGTCATACAAGAGCCTGCTGGCTAACTGTGCAGCAATAATTACTTTAACAGGGGTAATAATCTTTTTTAGAAATAGCTCATCAACAGCCTTACCAGTGAGCCATTTATGAATTCAGAAACCATGCAGAGTAACAGCACAAGGACAATATTATCAAATAAGTATGATGACAGAGAAAACAAGAAAATCAGAAGAGAGAGTGATGAATAAGCATACAACACATACATGACCTCACAACTGTTTAACCAAATATGAAATGGTGACAGGAGCGATCAAGATACAGATCCTTTATCAATAAAAATAAAAAAATCATTCCAGATTGTCCACCTATTAACTGCATAAAGTTGCCTTCTGATTCCAGTATTTACTTAGTCTTACTCTAGCAGTATTCCTAAAATGGTTTCATTTCTGAGTAAATCTTACTGGAAATTTAATTTTATGTAACAGATACACTATATCTATCACTGTTGTTCATTTACCTTTTCAGATTTTTTAAAAGCATTTTATACAAATTAAACATATAGAACAAACACAGTTAAAGACAGGTAATTCACATTAGTTTATTAGTTACATAATTATGACAATTACAAAAAGAAAAATACTTAAAGGCAATATAAGAAAAAACAAGGATAAAAAAAATAATTCCATCACTCACCAAATGCAGAAAGCTGTGATGGTAGGGACAAAAAAAAAAAAACATAATATTTTGGGTAAATCCATAGTCATGTAGCAGAAATGAAATATATGGTAAGGTCAACATGCTGAATTTAATAACATGAATGGTTGTAAAATTCAGCATGTGTATTACTTATATATTTATATTTTCTATTTGATAAATGATTTATGTAGTGAAATTCAGCAAATACTATGTGCTTCATTTCCACTTCATTAGTTAAATAATTATATTTTACTTTTGATATTTTCAAGTTCTAGCCTGTATAAATAATTCCCTGATCTTTAAAACACAATTACACCAGCTTTGAAGCAACGTAAAGATCTAAACCATATTCAGTATGCACAGGCATTGTCAACCCACCCTCCCCCCACCCTTTTAACAGATAAGAAATACCAAACTGAAACTTACAATATATGTGTATACAATTCACAATAGTGTATGTAATAGGAAGAACCATTAAAAGCAACAGCTTTACCTTTTCGTGTGCGTCTAGAAGAAGTTGATGTTTTTTGTGATAGGGTGAGTTCTTCACTGCAAAGATATACAATTTGTCAGAAATGACTCTCTTTTTTTAAATCTATCTATAAGTAAGAAACATCGCTAAAATAGAACTTGAAACCATGCTAACATGAGGAAACATGCCATAAGTTCTATGAGACATACACTATTGTTAACAATGAATCAAAATGCTCTGGTATCAACAACAATGGGCCACTAAACAGAATGAAAGTTACAAATACTGAAAATCCATATTCAATACAATTTATATATATATATAATAACAATGAAAAAAGACGCTAAGTATCGGAAAGGAATCAAATTAGGATAGGGAAATGAGCCACCACTTACCTTTAGATGATGGATGTGGGGCGCAAACACACATAAAAGACACAAACACAAACAATAAAGAAATTTTCGGGAAAAAAACCCTTTGTCAACGAGAGAACATTATGAGAGGCTGGTGCAGCCGGAGATTGCCTCACAGAAATACATCCATAGCAATTCTCTGAAATACATCTTTTAATAAGTCATCAAGGGCATTATAACCAAGACACAACTGTTATGTCTCTCTTCTACTACTTTTTCCTCTTTCCCCCCCCCCCCCCCCCCCGATTCAGCCACCAAGAACACTGGTAATCTGTTTACACAGGTAGCCAGTGTGAATCATGGGTGTAGGAGAGAGGGAGGGGGAAGGAACTGAGTTCCTTCCCGAAATGTGTAGGGACGTCCCAGCATTTACCTAGGTGATTGCGGGAAATCACCCAAAAACCACAATCAGGATGGTCGGTATGTGGGGACCTGGGCTCATGCCCAGTAGCATTGTGCTGCACCGATCCAGTGTGTAGTGCCACAGTTTACTGAGCCACTCTGGTGGGTTACTAAGAATAAGTGCTTCTACACATCTGTATCACATTAAGTACCTTGTTCTTATAATCATATAACTGTACCAATATGTATCACTTCATTTATGTTTCCTTTTGCCCAATACAGTTTACTTGTTCAGACTTTAACAACTTCCAGTAATAAATAATGCTTCAATTTTTGTAAAGAAATAAACCACCACTTACCATAGATGATGGCAGTATGGCGCCAGCACACAACAAATATACAAACACATACGAAACTGTTATTATCAGCTTGTAACTTTTCTTCAGCTGTAGAACATGGCACACACCACTACTCAGAGGAAGGGTTAAGCAAAAGGACACTCATTATATTAACAACATGTATAGTGCTCAACAAGGCAAATCTAATATTGAGAGGATGACACAGCTACCTCAATCCATTCCAGAGTTATATGAAGAAGAATTTGAGGTTGCTAGTGTTTGACTGTAGGCATTCATTCTGACGGAAAGTTGGTTAGTGGTGAAGCTAATATACGAAATAGTACAGTGGAGGCAGGTGAGTTGGTATATGACTGTGCTGTAGTGCATGTGGCATGTCCTATTGTAGGAAAAGTTTCCCTGTGGACAGATTGGGTTAGGCAATGGTTGTTGGATGCATGCTGCAAGTTTAGCCGTGAGGTTTATCACTTGGAAAAGATCCAAGTTGCAATTTGGGAGGGTCACAAGGTATCTATGGGCCAACCTGTTCTTAAGGTTGGGTGGTGTATGGAAGCATGTGTGGAGGGCTGTGGGAAAATGGGGGAGGGGATTTTGTGGAGAATGATGCACATTTCAAGGAAGGAATATAGGAATTCGTGCCCACAAATGGTAGATTTTTTAACAGAATCAAGATCATGAATATGATGAATATGGGTCTGTGGATAATTGTTAGTGGTATTGAGTAGAAGTAGTTGTGAGAAGACACATTAAGTAACAAAAATTATATTGATTCCTGCATGGATTATTGCAAGAAACTCTGCTGGCTGTTGGCACAGCAACATTTCATAAGCAACAAAGAAAATTCTCAGTGCAATCAAACTTGCCACCATCCACTTCCAGAAGCAATCATTAAAAAATAAAACTAATTGGTTTTAAATGGAAATAACCTTAAATTAAATTACAAAGTATTTACAATCTTCTAAAATTCAATGACCAAAATACAATCAATTCAACACAGTTACAAATTCTACAGTATTCATTTACAGGATTTTTACATAAACCAGAATGCTGCACATTAGCAAAATAATTTCACATAATTATAATAAATCAACCATTCTCTTTATTTCACACAGACTTAATTATTTAAAGGGATGGTAATTAGGGGGAAACCAGGTTACAGTTATGTCATAAAGGGACGATAAAACATTTATTTATATTGGGAAATGGATTTAAAGTTCACAGAACAATTAAACTGAGTGCGCTAAGCAATCTGACTGTATGCCTAATTCTTTGATGAGGTACAACAGGCAGCAACATTAGATTAGATCACATGTCAAAGGTAGATTACGGTTTATGTTAGCTCTCCACTAGCGTATCTCCAGTTGGTAAATACTAGTAAGAATTATTTTATGCCCAAATTAATAAATTAATGTGAAGCTCTCTAGGAATAAGAAAGTGAAATGTAGCATATTAAAAACCTTCCTTCCTTCCAGCACATGCAGAACTAGCTCATAAATTCTGCAAATAACTATGAATTTTAGACCAATATACTACCGAATTAATGAGCACTTCTGTATGAATTCCAACAGCATTATCTTCAGAGATTGCTAGCTGCCCATTAGATTTGGAATCCCTAATTGTATATTTCAAAGCATAACTCATTCCTGTGAAAGTACCTTTTTCTCCATGTTGTTTTTGATGCATTATTCTTTTCTTTTTGGTGTTGTAAATAACAGAAAATTCCTTTTTCTTTTTAAGTAGTCTAGGTCATTAAGTTAATGAATAGTTTACTCTTCTGGAAGCTTTAATTGGAAATCCTTGCTATTGTTAACATAACTTGAAATTGTTCACAAATTTATAAACTTTAGCTCAATGCAAGCAGTTAAAGGATCATTTGCTTTCCTTTCATGCTCCAATATTGATTTTACAGTTTCAGTTGTATTATCATCACTCATTGATGTAACCATTGAAATATCTTCAAATAAGTCTGGCATGTTTGTAAAAATAAGATTTAAAATGTTTTGATAAACATTAAAACACCTTGATGGTTCAATGACAAGCTATTCAGGATGATGATCGGAGAACATATGGGGAACGATTTTACAACAGTTTTATCCCTGCAACCAGATTGTGTTGTGTAATTGATTGAGTTAATAAAGGGCTGGTTGAAGTCATCATCTAGTGTTATTGCATGACCTGCAAATCATTGGACTATATCACTTACATTGTTTCTCAGCATCTTGCCAACACTTATATCATCATATGATAAGTGGAAAAGAAAATAAACATTCAACCAAATTTAGATTTTTACACATGAGAAGTAGGTTGTTTCATACAGAATATTGTGGATGGTTAAAGAAAATTCAGGTATCATTGTTCGAACAGTTATCTATAGACAAGTTCAGAAGGATGTCTCATTTGGGATAAATTTTAGGATGTGTTACTAGATATTGTATTATTTTATTAATTCTAATGAAACCAAACTGTACTGAAAATGTGAAGAAAATTTTTTTCATTAACCATGATAATGAACAGGAAAATGCTGTTATGAAAACAAACGAGCATTTTGATCGCTTATAAAATTTTATGCAAAAAGGCACCAAGGAAAAAAAAAAGACAAACACAAACACAAAATACTTTGAGAGTCTCTCATATCATATGAGAGAATGATGGCTTATGCAGTGCACCACATGTTTCATAATCTAATCATATGAGCAAGAGGTCACATGAAATATTGTGTATTTACGTTTGTCTTTAACTGTGTGTCATTCAGGCCTCCTGTCTCCAATTTTGCTAAGTGATGGGTTTACTTTCTCTTTCCTCATTTGTAAAAATCTAGTAGTTTATTCATAAACTTCTACTTTACATTAAATGTACTGTACGTACAAAGATTTCTGTGGCTCTGACAAAGTGCTTTCTCTTCCTCTTCTGACCTAAAATAGAGTCAAATAATAATAAGAAGAAAAATCTCCAAATTTGGTAACAAAAAATAGCAATAACAACCAGTAATGTATGTTATCATTATACAGACAAGTAGTCAACATTTGAATTATTTACTTAAATAAGATTAGCAATTATAATTTAAACAAGAAACATTGTAACACCAATTTGAGACACAGTCACTTAAAATTCTTATTCCTGAAAAAAAAAAAAAAAAAGAGATTTGTTTTAAAATCTCTAAACATATATAGCTTCAGAACTGAACATAACATATATTAGAAAATAATTATGACAAATAACTGTAATAACTTCTAATTATTATAAGTCAGTTACTAAACTTTAATTCTGTGATATCATATACTACTTCATAATGGTGTCTTTTATTTCTAAATATGTAGTGTTACTTTTTGCAATTCTAATTAATTTATGAAATACAGCATTTATGATATTCTGTTTCATATACCCATTTTGTCCAGTGACGGGGTAGTTTTCACTTGCATTATATCACGTAGAAGATTTTTTTTTCTTATCTTGTATGTATTGGTGAGAGTATGCAGAAACCAAGTTTTCGACCTCCAACACCCTCGGCACAATTTTCTGTGGCCAAAAAATATCAAAATTTTGGTACTTTTTTCAGTTTTTCGTCTATAAATCCTTCCTGATGAGTCCTAGCAAGAAACACTCTATTTCCAATTTGAAAGAGAACAAAATTTCCTACAACTTTCATACTACAAACTTTTTTCTAAACTCAAAACGAAGCGAGCTACAGTTCTTCGAAAATCAGCCAAATTTCAGACTTTTCCTAAATGATGGGTTTGTACCTACTTTGCCGCTCAAAATGACCTGAAACCCCTGTATAAATAACTGACATATATATATTTCTATATGACATAGTATATATATGTACTACACTTTGATTACTGATGGTCAATTCAATAATCATATAGCATTGTTGGCCGGGAGATACCGAAGGATTGTTCAGCCGCCAGGTGACATTGTTTTCGATACGCCGCACAATGCGCACCTTTGTGGCTATCTAACCTGACCAAGTTATAGTACTAGATGCAGGAAACCTACAGCTTAAGGTGGAATCCAAACCACAGAATCGTTCAGGCTTACTTCATATTGCACAGCAAGCTGTGCCAGAGCTGAATGTCCAGTCAATGGCCTTTGAAAATCACTGCTGAAACCGGGATTTCGATCTCCAGTAATGTGCCTTAACCATTGAGCTACCAGATCAATCTATTACTGATGATAATAGAGCGAAAATGAATGCATAATGTTATTATTAAGTCATAATAAATTCGTAATAAGTTAAAAAATGAGTCATAAATCAATTTCTTTTCAGTTTGGATTGTCCCGGCTTATCAATGAATTGTGTCTAATTCATCCATTGCATCAGGAACAGTTTCCTCGAGGTCGAAGAACTCTTCGTCTCCTTCATCTACTTCATTTCAGGAACGTTTACACGAGACAGGCCAGAGCAAATTTTGCAAGCAGCTGACCAGTGCAGTCCTGATTAGCGACAGCTACATGGTGGCGTACAAGGTTTCCTGCAGGAATATGATACAACCTTCGGGGTAAACTTAGGCGCAGCGTATCTTTTCTTATTTTTTTTCTTATGACTTTAACACCACTTCGTTGACGAGTTCATTAGAGACACAATGGGACTGGGGACAAGGAACGGGAAGGATTTCAGCCACGGCCTTTTGAAGGAAGCATCCTGGCATTCGGCTGGAGTGATCTGGGGAAACCGTGGAGAACCCAAATCTGGATGCTCGGATGGGGATTCGAACCGGCGTCCTCCTGAATGTGTTTATTATTGTAACTGGAATAAGACAGGGCGAGCCTTTCCTTCATCCCCATGGCAATGGGAACATTTCTCGACTCAACCATCCTTTACTTGGTGGTACGTGCATATTGAGTGAAACGTTGCCGCATCTGATTTTGGTGGCAACCGTGCTAGTCTGAATGCATTTTGGACAGATTTCTTAAACATTTCATATCTGAGCCTTCCGATGTTCCACAAGCAATTGTTCCATACCGTTCCAAGATGAGCAGTTCCCCTGCATGTTCTCCAAATGCTAGTCTCTGGAGACTAGGAGTTCTGAGAAGTTAGCATGCATGTTACTTTCAGATATGGTTGGTATTGAATGAGGCAGCAGAATTTTTCTTTCCAATAGCCGAAATATGCTGATATTGTATAACATCCTGCAAATGTATCGATGAAGAGGATATGTGTGAGTTCAAACTCGTAAGTGTTACCAAGGCCCATTAGCAAAATGAGAAAGCCAATATACTCACTTAGAATTATCACACTGACGGATTTTGCTGTTTGGGAAATAGCTGCGTCAACGATCAGTCCATCTGCATCTTATTTAGCCTGTTGATCTTGGATACCTGCTTTTTCAGTTTTTGCATTAGTATCAACATTACACAGTTCTTCTTGCTGCTCTCATTTGCTGCGTCACTGCAGCACTTGTTTCCTCACTGAAAATAATGTCTGCTGAAGTATCAAGTTTTCAAACTACAAAACATTTCACATGACTTTATTCCTCTCTGCACAGCATCACTTTAGAATCCGACAAATATAACTGTGATGTTGGATCTATAGTTCATTGCCAAATAGGCTTCATATTTTCCACAGAAGCAGCCAAGGTCTTCATTACGATGCCACATAACCTTATGCAGGAGGCATCATTCGTCCAGAACAAAACTTTTTATGTTGCGTGTTGTATCTTGAAGAAATTTAAATGCTTCATATACAGACAATTTTGTTTCCATGAAGTTCGGAACAAATTCAAATGGAAAGCATTATTTCAATCCATTAAAACGGAAAAGAAATGGATTTATGACTATTTTTTTAATTATTATGACTTAAATTTGACTGCGTAAATAAAATTTGTACCATAATTTTATGTTTTCAATTTTACAAATCCGTTATCAAACTGGCTCGTCAGTATTGTGTTACTGTTTCCTGGGATAACATTGATGTAGGATTGTGCAGGATAAGAGTGATAGAATTTTTCAGCGGCGGCCAAGAATAATGATGAAGTGTGTACAAATACCATCAGGTAATAGAACGGACTGGTAGCTCAGTAGTTAAGGTATCTGACTGGAGATCAAATTCCCGGTCTCAGCAGTGATTTTCAAAGGTCATTGACCCAACCTTCACCTCTGCAACAGCTTGCTGTGTAATATGAAGTAAGCCAGAATGATTCTGTCGTTTGGATTCCACCTTAAGCTGTAGGTTCCCTGCATCCAGTACTACTACTTGGTCAGGTTAGATAGCCACAAAGTAGCGCATGGCACTGTCACCTGGCGGCTGAACAATCCTTCGGTATCTCCTGGCCAACAATGCTATATGATTATTGAATTGACCATCAGTAATCAAAGTGTAGTACATATATACAGGGTGTTACAAAAAGGTACGGCCAAACTATCAGGAAACATTCCTCACACACAAACAAAGAAAATATGTTTCGACATGTGTCCGGAAACGCTTACTTTCCATGTTTGAGCTCATTTTAGTTTTGTTAGTATGTACTGTACTTCCTCGATTGCAGGAAGGTAATGTTGACGTTGGTGCTTGTGTTGACCCCGGTACCAAATGTAGAGACTCTTTGTGCTCGTATTGTGGACGGCTGTGATACAATACGCCATTCTCCAGGGCTGCATCAGCGCATCAGGGATTCCATGCGACGGAGGGTGGATGCATGTATCCTCGCTAACGGAGGACATTTTGAACATTTCCTGTAACAAAGTGTTTGAAGTCACGCTGGTACGTTCTGTTGCTGTGTGTTTCCATTCCATGTTTAATGTGATTTGAAGAGAAGTAATAAAATGAGCTCTAACATGGAAAGTAAGCGTTTCCAGACACATGTCCACATAAAATATTTTCTCTGTTTGTGTGTGAGGAATGTTTCCTGAAAGTTTGGCCGTACCTTTTTGTAACACCCTGTATACTATGTCATATAGAAATATATATATGTCAGTTATATATACAGGGGTTTCAGGTCATTTTGAGCGGCAAAGTAGGTACAAACACAACATTTAGGAAAAGTCTGAAATTTGGCTGATTTTCGAAGAACTGTAGCTTGCTTCGTTTTGAGTTTAGAAAAAAGTTTGTAGTATGAAAGTTGTAGGAAATTTTGTCCTCTTTCAAATTGGAAATAGAGTGTTTCTTGCTATGACTCATTAGGAAGGAGTTATAGACGAAAAACTGAAAAAAGTACCAACATTTTGATATTTCTTGGCCACAGAAAATTGTGCCGAGGGTGTTGGAGGTCGAAAACTTGGTTTCTCCATACTCTCACCAATATATACAAGATAAGAAAAAAAATCTTCTACGTGATATAATGTTTGTGAGACCCCCTTTTTACGACCCCATTATTGGACTAATTGGATATCATTCCTGATCCCTTTGTTCTTCAACGATTCCCTGATATATATTTTTTGTGAGCTACTTTGTCTTAATGTGTGTCTGAAGTACAATGCATATTATTGCTGTATTATTGTTCTTGATGCACATTTTTAAGGCCTCAATATATCAGAATGTGAATTCTTGAGGATGCAACATTCTGATACAAATGAGTTCTGCAAAATACTTTGATAAGGACCTAATATGTTTTGATATTTATGATGAAATTATAACTCATTAAGATCTTTGTCACTTTTGGCTTCACATTTAATCCCTGCTCTCCTTTTAATTTATCCAGTATGTTAAAACACGTTTGATATTCACAATCCATACAATTACAGTCATCAAATACCTGCTTGTGGTTTATGCATTCTCTTCTCTGATTGGTGTTTTGTTTGCTAAAGATCATCCATTTTGTTTTGTTAATATTTATCAGTAAGTCCATATTATTTCTGATTATATCTATTGTGTTTAGTAAATTCACCATTTCCTTCACTGGAGCAATGACTAATGGAATGCAGAATTCTTTCCCAACATGTTTTCCCCATTCCAATCATATTCTTTATCTCATTATCTAATTTACACATATACTGAATAGCATCAGATTCATACAGCCATGTCACCTTTGCTTTATCAGTTTATTTCTGACCCTTACTTTTCTCTTATTATTATGATATGTGGCTCTGATTAGTGCTAATACATAGAGCAGTAAATTAATTTTATCTATTACTGTCCATGTCTTCTGCCATTAGATGCAGGCAAATGCTTTTCTGTAATCAGTGAAGCATATCTGAAGCAACAAGTGTGGATTGATCCTATTCATAATGACATGAAACGTCAATATATTGGAATGAGATGCTGAGGCTACTGTCTTATCATACTGATAAGATTACAGAAAACTTTTGTTGAATAAGAATACAAGGTGGCTTCGTCCATTCAGATGGCCATGTACAAGTGTGCTAGTTTTTTTGGGATATATATACTACAATAAATTTGTAACAGTGGTGTTCTGTTTGTTATGGCACCATGCAAAAACTATATTTTGACAAGGTTTTCACAATTTGAAAGTTCACAGTAGAGCTTAAAATCTGAAGTATGTTTTAACACACTATGTCACCTATTGCTGAAGCATGAAATTAAAATATGTAGAAGTGCATCAGTTCGATGTGACATTTCAAAGTCACTATCTGACTTCATGTTCAGGTGAAGTGTCACATTCCTGGAGAGATTTCCCTTATATAGCCCGCACCAGCCAACGGTTGCCATTCAGCACACATGACTATGACGCCAGTTTTAAATGTTGACCAGTGTAGGTTATATATCAGGACAACCACTCCATGAAACCCAGACCTCACCAAAAGATGAAGTCAGAAAGCGATTTTGAAATATTATATCGAACTGACATACTCATCCGTGAGGCGCCTGAGGGTTTTTTTTTTTTTTTTTTTTTTTTTTTGTTACACCAGGAAATCCTCGATTTTTTTAAAAATTAAAATCTGTTCTGAACATCCATCTTTTTTTTACGTATAATTTTGGATTAGTTGAAAATTTCTGAAGTGATTTTCACATAATAATAATTCCATGTGATCGTAATGGCCTCGTGACAGGGTATCTATTGGCTGTTGTAACATAGTTGACCTTATTGGCAACTGAGAGAATGAGAAGGGAGAATGTTTGGTATCGGTTTTAGTAAGTTACCCAAAGTGATGTTTCACCCTAAAGATAACACTATCAGGTCTAGAAGACAATGTAACAATCATATTGGTAGTAGTCACAATGTCGTACAAATTATCTGACGGAAGTTATGCGCAATCTTAAAATCAGAAAAGAGACGCTTTGTACCAGTGATGATGCAACAGCCAGTAGCTTCATAGAGGTATGAAAGAATGATAGTAAATGAATTTAGATACAGGGATGAAAGTATCGAATCTTGGATTAGAAGTACAAAATATGGTTTCAAACGGAATTTAGAGTAAATATGATGAGTTTTAAGGTACTTTTCCAATAAAGGAAAAAATAGTAAGTCAAGAATAAAATAAGGAGTCAAAAGAAAATTACGTCAGGTTAAAGGTCTTGTAGAAAGATAATGACAGCAGTTTGAGATCGCTGAGTTGAGTGGAAGTAGTTTAAAAGTAATTTCAAAGCGAAATCTGTTAAAGCATCGTAGCTAACCAGATCGTATAAAATGGATAGAAACGAAAGTGGACAAAGGGGAAAGAAAAAACAATAAAAAAACATTAAACTTAAGTATTATGGTATAGATGGCATTGTTAATAAATGGCTTAGTTCTTACCTTCTAAATAGAAAACAGAAAGTGTCAAGCACCCTATTTTTATGAAAGTGCAATTATTTTAAGTGCGTTTGGTGGAAAGTTTTATCAAAACAATGCACTCACAATATAATATTTTTTTGTTTTTGCTGTCGTCAGTCTTTTGACTGCTTTGATGCAATCCTCCATCCCTTCTTATCCTGTGCTAACCTCTTCATTTCTACATACCCCTTACAACCCACATCCTCAATTATCTTAATCCCTTAAGAGCAAATACTCAAGTGGTTATGATGGGATTTCCAGCAGATTAATTAAATTGTGCTCCACAGAATTAAGTAATATACTAAGTTATCTATTCAATATATCTCTACTTGAGGGGACTTTTCCAGAAAGGCTTAAGTATGCTGTAGTTAAACCACTCTATAAAAAGGGAGATAAGGCAGCCGTATCGAATTACCGACCAATTTCATTACTAACAGCCTTCTCCAAAGTTTTTGAGAAAGCAATGTACAATAGAGTTTATGAACATCTAAAAAATAATAATATTCTAACTAAATCACAATTTGGTTTTCAAAAGGGTCATTCAACAGAACAAGATATATTTGCATTCACTGACAATATTTTAGAAGGAATAAATGATAAATTAATTCCTGTGGGAATTTTTTGTGACTTATCTAAAGCATTTGACTGTGTAGATCATAAAATTCTGATACAGAAACTTAAGTATTATGGTATAGATGGCATTGTTAATAAATGGCTTAGTTCTTACCTTCTAAATAGAAAACAGAAAGTGTCAATGGAGAATTTTAAGGCTGCCTTAAGAGGTCCACTGTTTTCTGAGTGGAAATTAATAAGATGTGGGGTACCTCAGGGTTCTATATTGGGGCCACTATTGTTTTTAATATATATAAATGATCTACCCTGTGTTTCATATAAAAACTCAAAATTTGTCCAATTTGCAGATGACACAAACATAGGAATTAAAAACACTCCAGATTTATCTACAGAATATATTTCAAATTATGTCTTTGAACTGATTAATAAATGGTTTACAGCTAATGGCTTGTCTTTAAACTTTGATAAAACTCAGTATATGCAATTCAGTACATCACCTGATATAGACATAAAATTTGCAGGCCAGTCCATTCAAGAGGTAGATAGTGTGAAATTTCTAGGTTTGTGTATTGATCATAATTTAAATTGGAAAGTACATGTTTCTGACTTACTAAAGCGATTGGGAGCAGCCACGTTTGCAATTCGTACAATTTCAGCTTTAGGTGATCTCCGTATGAGGCAGCTAGTTTATTTTGCTTATTTTCACTCCTTATTGTCATATGGAATAATATTCTGGGGCAATTCTACCCATAGAGACAAAGTGTTCAGGGCCCAAAAGCGTGCAATAAGAATTATGTGTGGGGTTAGCAATAGAACTTCATGTAGAGAACTATTCAAGAAGTTAGGGATTTTAACATTAGCGTCGGAGTATGTATACACATTAATGTCCTTTTTAGTCACAAATTATACTTTGTTTGAAACAAATAGTAAAATACACAATTATGGCACTAGAAGTAAAAATGATCTCCACAAGGATTACAAGTCATTGTCATTTGTTCATAAAGGGGTCCGATATTCAGGGATACACATCTTCAATAAGCTCCCAACACATATTAAATGTATAGCAGATGATAAGAATAAATTCAGGAAAAATTGAAAGAATGTTTAATTGACAACCCCTTCTATTCTGTCGAAGAATTTATTTCTAAGGTCTCTTAAAAATAACTGCCAGTATCTTGTGTAAATATGGTTCAAATAATTAATTTACCATGTATGCTATGACTGTACATCTCCTGGTGTATGTATTTAGTTTGTTATGTAATTGTTTATAGTACCATATATGTTACGACTGTACATCTTGTGGTGTATGTATTATTATTATTATTTTTTTTTAATGTACCATATATCCTATGACTGTATATCTTCTGGTGTATGTATTATTTTGTAATGGAAGTGTTTAATGTACCATGTATACTATGACTGTACATCTAGTGGTGTACTTATTATTTTGTTATGCAACTGTTTATCTGTAAATTGACAACTTTCCACATCCCACAGAGCCAGTCTCTTATATTGGGATCAATGGAAAATGAATGTATTGCATTGTATTGTATATATTCTAATCTCTGTCTTCCTCTACAGTTCTTACCTTCAACTGTTCCCTCCACAAGCAAATTAACCAATCCCGCATGTCTCAAAATATGACCTACCAGCCTGTCTCTTCTTTCTGTAAGCTTCTTCCATAAACTTCTTTTCTCACCCATCATTTCCAAAACTCGTTCATTTCTTACTTTCTCTGTCCACCTAATTTTCAGCATACTTCTGTAGCACCACATCTCAAATGCTTAAATTTTCTTTCTATCTGGTATTCCTAAAGTCCATGTTTCGCTACCGTAAAGTGCTGTGCTCCACACATAGAGTTTTAAAAAGTTCTTTCTAATTCCTAGATCAATATTTGAAACTAAAAGATTTCTCTTTTTCATGAAGGCTCTTTTTGCTAGTGCTATTCTGCTTTTAATATCATTCCTGCTTCGGCCATCGGTTGTAATTTTGCTTCCCAAGTAACAGAACTCACTTACTTCTCCTATAGCATCCAATCCTATTTTTATATTTAAGCTACTAGTATTGGTATCATTTCTGCTACATTTCATCACTTTTGTTTTGCTTTGATTTATATTTAATCCAAAATCTTCCTTCAGTATTTTGTTCATGCCATTCAGTAACTTCTCAATATCCTCAGCCCTCTCTGCTAACAAGACAATGTCGTCAGCAAATCGTAGCATTAAGATTTTTTCTCCCTGAAAACTTATGCCACATGGAAATTTTTCTTTTCTTTTCTTCATTGCTTCTTCTACATACGAGTTGAATATTAATGGGGATAGACTACAACCTTGTCTCACACCCTTTTTAACTGATGCATGTCTCTCGTGATTCTCTACTTTAATTATAGCCACTTGATTCTTATATAGTTTGTAGAGTATTCTTCTAAATCGATACTTTAGACCTGTCTTCTTTAAAATTTTGAACATCTTGTCCCACCTAACATTATCAAAAGCTTTTTCTAAATCAACAAACACCATTAAAGTATCTTTGTTTTTCTTGATCCACCCTTCAAGTATTAATCTTAAAGACAGAATTGCTTCCCTTGTACCACGATTTTTCCTAAACCCAAACTGATCTTCACCTACTATCTCTTCTACAACCCTTTCCATCCTTCTGTATATTATCTGGTCAGTAATTTTGAAGCATGTGATGTCAGACTAATGGTGCTATAATTCTCACATTTGTCAGCTTGTGCTTTCTTTGGAAGCGTGAAGATGATATTTTTATTAAAATCAGTTGGAATTTCTCCTGTTTCATAACTTTTTGATATCAGCTTGAATATTCTTTCGATTCCTTCCTCTCCTAGGGATTTAAGAAGTTCTGCAGGGATCTCGTCAATTCCAACTGCCTATTTGCTTTCAAGTCATTCAGAGCTTTATTAAATTCTGTCCTCAAAACAGGATCTCCTAAGTCATCAATGTCGACATCGCCTTCCTTTTCCATTACAGTACTGTTCAAGTCGTCCGCCACATACAGTTTCTCAATGTATTCCTTCCATCGGTTAGCTCTATCTTCTGAGCTTAAAAGAGGTTTCCCATTGGCAGCTTTAATGTTCATACCTCTTTTCTTCATTTCTCCAAAATTCTGTTTGATCTTTCTACATACAACATCTACTTTTCCTTACGACCATTTCCTTTTCTACTTCTTCACACTTTTCTTGTAGCCATTTTTCCTTTGCTATTTTGCATTTCCTATTTATTTGGTTTCTAAATTGCCTGTACTGCTCTCTTCCTGCTTCATCCTGAGCATTTTTGTACCTTCTCCTCTGATCAATCAGCTCCAAAATTTCTTCTGTGATCCAATGTTTTCGGGCAGCTTGTTCCCTAAAGCCTAATGTTTCTTTACCAGCTTTCATTATGTCGGTCTTTAATGCATTCCATTCGTCCTCAGTTGAGCTCCTTTCACATTTACTTCTTAGACCTAAGTCTACCATTTCTGCAAATTTTTCTCTCGTGCTAAATTGTTTCAGTTTATTCACTTCAAGTCTGTTCTACTTATGCTGCTTCCTTATTCGCTTAAATTTCAGCCAGCACTTCATTATTATCAAATTATGATCAGAGTCTATCTCTGCTCCTGGGTACACTTTACAGTCTAGTACTGGATTCCTGAATCTCTGTTTGATCATGATATAATCTAGCGGAAATCTGCCTGTATCCCCAGGACGTTTCCAGGTGAATATTCTTCTTGAATCGTTCTTAAACATTGTGTTTGCCACTACTAGCTTATATCTTTCACAAAATTCTAGCAACCTGCTTCCTCACTCATTTCTTTCTCCTAGACCAAAACTTCCTACAGTATTCCCCTCTTTTCCTTCTCCCACTATTGCATTCCAATCACCCATGATTATTAGATTTTCCTCCCTCTTCACATATTGATTTAATTCTTCAATTTCAGCGTATATTTTTTCTGTTTCTTCGTCATATTCCTGTGAAGTTGGCATATACACTTGTACTAATGTGATTGGGATGGGCTTAGTTTCTAACCTCATCAAAATAATCCTGTCACTAAACTGTTCATAATAACTCACCCGTTTCCCTACTTTCTTGTTCATTACAATACCTACACCAGTGACTCCATTGACATCTTGTGTGCTAATTATCCTGTGTTCCCCAGACCAGAAATCCTGTGCATCCTTCCATTTAATCTCACTAATCCCAACAACATCTAACTTAAGTTGTTCCATCTCCCTTTTTAAGTTTTCTTACCTGCCTGTCCTATTCAGACTTCTAACATTCCACGCTCCGACTTGTAGAATGTTTCTATCCATTCTGATGACTCCTCCCTGAGCAATCCCCATCCCGAGATCCGATTGGGGGAATATTTTACCTCCGGAATATTTTACCCAGGAAGAAGCCATCATGATATATGTAATTTGAGAGGATTACATGTCCTCGGGGTACCCTTTGGGTCTTTAATGCAGTGGTTTCGCGTTGCCTTCTGCATCCCCATGCCGTTGATCATTTCTGATTCATCCGCCTTTAGGGGCCGTTTCCAACCCCAAGGGCAAGAGGGTGCCCTGAACCGCTCCTCACTCTTCCGCCCTCCTTTCGAAGGCCGTTGGCAAGCAGTGGGTGACTCCTTATACCGGGAATCTTTCAGTCGCCAGAGCCTCATCCATGCAAACAGGGTGCACCATGTGAAGGAGAGGTTGACATTTGGTTCGAAAAGGCTAGTATAGTCTCTCCCAAACCCTTACACCCCAATATAAGATATTTAATATATTTTATATAAGATATGTAATTTCAAAGTATTTAATCTGAATTCAATGATGGCCGCCAAGAAGGGATGAAAACTTCTAGAGACGATATCTTTTTAATGAAAGGTTTTTAGAAGGTAGTGAGATACACCAAATTAATTGTCAAGATATGTAGAATTTCTGAAGATTAGAACAAACATGCTAGAACAAAGAGTTGGGACACTAGATCTAGAAAATAGGTTTATTGAACTACGAAAATTAATAACAACAATAGGAGATCACTTCAAATGTCTTATAAATGCAAAATCTTGAAATTTAAATGACTGATATGAATTTTTGTACAATCAAATTAATATAATTCAAATTACGATGCTCACGAATGATAAAATTTGCTACTATTGTGAAAAAATGGCATGTCATATCCATTGTTATGCCAACTGCTACGACATGTATTAGTATTTGCCATGTTCATCATAGCAAATTAAATGTAAAAAAAACAAAAAAAAACAAAGGAACTATACTTCAGCAACGCTCATGCAAATAAAGGCACTATTAAATACATTTGATCAGATTGAGATCTGGAAATATAAATATATAATCAGATGTTTTGGTTTAAAATGTTCTGAAAGATCTTTAGCAACAAATGTACAGACATTAGATCAATTTTCCCGATCCCCAAAGCATACTCTGGAATCATGAAACTTATTATTTGTACTGTTTACTACAATTTTACTCTGGCATTAGGAGAAACTAAATCAGCTTGTGTAACATATTTACTTTTCTTGATTATTGATTTTCACCAATTCTTTTCTTTATCTTTAGCACCACCAGTGTTCATTATTCTAATGAAATATTGTGTTGGTGGTTTACAGTTAGAAATTAGGTTGTTCACAGATGATATAATGCTATATGATAGTGCTACTACGAGAAAAATTTTTGAAAAGCAATAGGGCGATATGGATGGAATATCTTGTATAATTCAACATGGAATGAAAAATAATTGCCAAAAATAGACAGCTTATTAGGTACACAGGTAAAAAAGTTGAGCTTCTGTATAATTATAAGATGGAGGAGGAGGAACTGTGGGTTGACCACATAAAAAGTAAATATCTTGAAATATCATTTGACGATAAACTCAATTGTGCAGGACACATTGGGCAACTTGTAGAGAGAGATTTCAAAAACTCATATTTATTGGAAAGGGTGAAGAGGGGAATGTACCAAAGAAGTGAGATATTTAGTTATAAAACTTTGGTCAGACCGTTGCACAAGTATGATGGGGTCTAATGAGCCCTGCATTATGGATTCTGAATACAGGAGCTGTAGGTGTGCAAAGAAGGTGAACTAGATTTGTTTGTGAAAAATTGCCGTAGAAGACATTTAGTAACTGAAATAATAAAGGAGTGGGTTGGGGTTCATTGGAAGATAGGAGGTAGGTTAAGACAGTGCTGTTAGTGTCTAGTGGATATATTGGTTTCGAGGCCTGGACGGACATTGGCAAAAGAATTAGTAGTGATATGTGGAAGGGAAGAGATGACTATGACAAGAAGTTCACACTTGATTTCAGGCACAAGGGAGTGAAAAAATTTCCTTTTTTAGGTTAAGGGAGTCAGGAACCAGAATAAATTACCAGGCGATACAGTGAACAATTCATCTCCAACACTGAAATGATATAAATTAAAAATTAGTAAAATGTAAAAATTGGTGTGTACAGAAATTGCCAATACACACATGGTCTATCATAATTTGTACAACTATTATTATTATTATTACATAATATAAACATTATCAAAAAATAATGTGATGTTATTCTAACAGCATCTATTTGTTCTTTCCAGCTGCTGTAGATTCTATCCAAAAGTATCAGGTATTGAGTGTATTAACCAAATGGACAGCCATTGCTTCCAACATCTGTTGAAGTTAGTCATTACACATGATTATACTTAATTTAACTGACTCAGCAACAGTTGGCACTAAAAGTAATTTATATCATGGCACACTTTTTGTTTCTCAAGTTGAGATGTCTTCAGATTTAAATGCTGTAATTTTTTAAAACCTTCATAGAAGATATCAGTTTTATATTATATTATACCTACAATATCTATCTTCCAATTTCAACTGATTGAACTCACCAGAACACTGTCATAGAGTCAGCAAACCTCTTGTATTTAACATTCAGCATGTAATGAAGTTATCAATGTAGACATTGTTGCACAATGATGTCAGCAGAGTCTGGTAGTAGTGGGGAAATATTCACTAGTTATGTTAGAAGCAGGCATTCCTCTTTTTTTTAAAAAAAAAAAAAAAAAAAAAAAAAAAAAAAAAAAAAAAAAAACAGACATCTAAATCATTAGATTTGGTCTGTTGGTTTTTGAATTATAGCAAGTTTAAAGTTCACTGGTTTTGTAACGGTCATTTTAGCTAGAACACATCCCCATCATTTCAAGTGTAAGGCATTCATAGCATTCTGCGAAACCAACTCTCACTGCCTCATTCCTCAGTAGTATAGCACAATTGGTATCTAAGCCGATATTGTCAGCCAGCAAACTGTTCTTTGTAAGTGAAGTCCCAGTTTTCCCCTAAATTGATCACATTTCACCAACATGTTATGGCATTATTACCATTTTCTACAAGCTGCTATTGACATGCTTGGTCAGATATTTTGATGATGCTTTCTCATCGTGGCCTTACAGAAGAGGGATGTTGTATTAATTTGTGGGAACTCTTAATAGGAGTCATAACTGATTTAGCTGGAGAAAGATAACTGCCTCAATTTGCAATGCTATCAGCAAACTGGCCAGTGCAGTCCAATGTTTAAGACACTAGTATACCAAACTACAGCCATCCAGGAAGCAGTCTTCATATACAGCTAGACCATCTGTTACATACTTACCTGAAGAGTCTAGAAATCAGACTATCACCACCTGGGATAAAATGTGTCAGCTAGACCATCTGTGATATACTGATTAGATGAATGGTTAAACTGAAACTCACACTGATAGGGCCTTCTACATTGATACAGAGCAGGAAGAGACTGATCAACTTGCATTTCCAACATATGTTGCAGAAAACTAATCTAAAACTACCAGGCAGCTATGTAATGTTGGTATGTCGGCCACATTTTGATCACCTCGGAATATAAAGTAGCCACATTGTAGAGTGAAGGATGATATGGGGTCTAAACAAGGAGGATACTGTCAACTTGGAAAACCCAAAAAACTTCTACAAGTGATGACCGCCCACTGGTCCCAATACTAACATGCCAGAATCTGCAAAGAAAAGTATAACCAGAAAGGAAATAAAGTAAAAAAAGAAAACATAGTAATAACCACAAACAATCATGGGATAATTTCAAATATGGAACTGATCATGACATTTATGACAGTCTGATCTAAGTTTAAAAGGCAAGGAAGCATTTAAATACCTCAGAAGGATAGGATACAGTTAGTCTGAGTGCAATATCAGTAGATGAAAGGATATTGCACTATAACCAAAGAACAGTGAAAACAGAATTTCAGAAGCAAGTGTTTAAGATTGTGAATCATGTTGTGGTGATTCAATGGTTTAAGGATTTACATGAGACCATGGATAACTGAAAATACATATCAATGGGACAATACAGTTTAAATACAGTCTATCCCGGTAAATCCCCCGAAGACACTTCAGTCAAGCATAAAATATGAAAATCAATCAACCATTTGTAAACGATCTCTGAAAAACTCCTGTATGAAAAACATGCCAAATTCTTAATAGCAACATCCTATACTAATAATGTTTTTAAATTTCAAAATAAGAAAAAGTAAACAACAGGCCTTTTTTATTTTGAAAAAGCCACCGATTTCAATGATGTAATAATTTCAACATCTAAATAACTTTAGCAATTAGTAATAAATGGTACAGTAATTTAATGACAAGTACTGAATAGCTTTGGTAATTACTGGAATTTATGCAAGGAATTTACATAACTATAAAGATAAAATCATGGAAATGTTTAATTAACTTGGACTAAAACTTTTAAAAAACGTACTATATAATATCGGTAACAATGGAGTGAAAGAACTGCCGTGATGCGATATTTATATGGAAAGAAAAGATAAATTATACCAACACTCACCAAAGTTGAAAGCGAGGATGGCAGCAGCAACTCAAAATAATATATAACATATAATATTTATCTATAATATTTACTAGGCAAGATAGAAAAAGACTGTTACAAAAATAATTTTATTTACTTAGTTAATTATGAAAAAACAAAAATTAATATATCTGTCCTTGATGCAAAAAGAATACCAAATGAGAAATGCAGACAGTGAGAAAAATGTTTGTAGAACACAGCAAAAAACAGAGCAGACTAGCTATTTCGGTAACCTAAGCAGCAATGTTAACTACAACAGAGGTCTGTAAATAGATCTTTTATTTTTTTAAAAAGTACAACTGTTCTTAACATATGCTGACACCGGTAGCCAGTCATATTGGATGCTTAGTTTGTTGATGGCTGATGAAATACTGACATGTGTTTAGGTGTTTTACTTGCGTAAAAAATGGAACAAAGAATTTGTATTAAATGTTGCTTTAAGAATAGAATAAAGTGTAACATCACATTGGAAATGTTGCAAGTTTCTTTTGGCGAATATTCTATAAATGAAACAAGTGGAATGACAGTTGTAGCAGCAAAATTTGTTCCAAAATAGTTGAATTCCGACCAAAAGCAGCACTGAATAAACACAGCTCGGGAGTTGCTGAACAAAGTCAAAGACAATCCAGCACTATTTAAATGGGTGGTAACTGGCGACGAAACATGGGTGTATCATCTGACATCGGAGCCAAGGCTTAATTGTTCCAATGGAAGCTGCTTGTAGAGCCAAGACCGAAAAAAAGCATGTCACGTTTGATCAAATGTGAAGGTTCTGGTTACTGTAATCTTCAATTTCAATGGTGCAGTGCATCATGGGTTCTTCCCACCAGCTCAAAGGGTCAATAAGAAGTATTAGCTGTAAGTTCTAAACTGGTTTGAATTGAAGAAAACACCTAGATTTCTGGTGATAAAATTCATGGCAACTGCACCACGATGATGCATCTACTAACACTTGATGGTTTTTTTATTGAATTTTTGGTTAAAAGCAACACCATCATGATGTATCACCCTCTGTAATCACCAAATGTGCTCCCCTATAATTTCTTCCTGCTCCCAAAACAAAAAACCATGAAAGAATGACATTTTGCCAATATTCAAGAGATAAACACAATCACTGAAGGAGCTTACAGTCACACCAAAAATTGCGTTTGAGAAGTATTTTTGAGATTGGAAAAAGTGCTGGCACAATTGTACTGTCTGAAGGGGAATACAT
>CM061921.1:280823806-281048754 GCA_031002005.1 Vandiemenella viatica
ACATTGTGTCTTACCTTGAAACATTATTTAAATTGAGTTTGGATTCTTGTCGTTTACCAGATGACGGGAAAGGTGTGATAGTAGTACCGGTCCATAAAGGAGGGGTGACAAATGGGGTTGAAAACTATAAGCCAATCAGCTTGACATCAGTGGTAGGTAAATTAATGGAGAGATTAATATGCAACCATATTAGTAGTGTCTGTGAGGAACGTAAATAGTTTTCAAGTCGGCAACATGGCTTTAGACAAGGATATTCATGCGAATCTCAGTTAGTTGGCTATATGCAAGATATTTCTGATGAAATGGACAGAGGAGGTCAAGTTGATAGTATAGCTCTAGATCTTTCAAAGGCCTTTGACAGAGTGAGCCCTTAAAGGGTGCTAAATAAGGTAAATACTATTGGAGTTGATGAAAATGTGATTTGCTGGGTAGTAGAATTCCTAAAAGGCAGAAATCAAAAAGTTTGGGTAGGAAATGCAGTATCAAAAGAAGTAGGAGTAAACATGGGAGTCCACAGGATAGTGTATTTGGACCATTTTTATTCCTTATTCTAATGAATGATTATGTCAATGGTTTACTGTCAGAAGTAGGATTGTTTGCAGATGACATAATGTTATATAAAAGGGTCAAAACAATAGAAGACTGTAAACAGCTGCAGGGTGATCTAGATAGGATAACTTGCTGGGTGAGTCAACATGGAATGAAGATAAATGCAAACAAGAACCAGCTTATTAGGTACACAGATAAAAAGGTAACGGTTGATTATGATTATAAAGTGGGGAAAGAGCTACTTATTGAAGACTCGAAATGTAAATACCTTGGCATTACATTTGATAGCAAACTTAACCTGGCTGGACAAATTAGACAAGTGGTAGGGAAAAGGTTCAAAATCCTTCACTTGGTGGAAAGAGTGATGAGGGGATGCACTAGAGAAGTAAGGGAATTGGGGTACAAAACTTTGGTCAGACCACTGCTGGAAAATGGTGGTGAAGTTGGGGACCCACATTTTGGGTATCAAATACAGGAGTTGGAGGGGGTGCAGAGGAGGGCTGCCAGATTTATCTTTGGAAATCACAGCAGAATACAATCGGTAACTAATATGATAAAGGAGCTGTAGTGGGATTCATTGGAGGATAGAAGGAGGGTGAACAGAGTCATGGGAGTGTTCAAGGCCTATACTGGTGATGAAGCATGGAAAGATATTGGTGGGAAAATTAAGAGAGGTGCTTGGAAGGGTAAGGTTGACCCTGACCACAAGCTGGCACTCAATTTCAGGTATAAGGATTTGGGAAAATTTTCTTTCATTGGAAAGGGTGTAAGGGACTGGAATAAATTGCCAAGAGAAGCGATGAATAATTTAGCGGAAACACGGAAGGAATTTAAAGTAAAAATTAGTAGAGGGCAAAAGTAGGTGGAAGAGGAATGGAGAAAGGGGTGTATAGGGAGATTGCCGTCGAAGTGGGCTCTCCATCGCAATTTTATCAATTATTATTATTATATTAGCTCATCCTGTTTGCATCACCCAAAACAACAAAATCATTACTCTTCAGAATGTGAGTGAATTGCTGGCCGAATGTCTGTGCTGTATTTGGGCACCTATTGACATAAAGAATGATAGTAAAAACAAAATTATGGCAAAAACAACACACATGGCTTGCATGAAATTCCTCCAGACGAGAGTAGTTAATTAGCAACACAAATTGGACATTATATCTGTAGACTGGTTATTCTAAAAGAGAAAACAAAAACACAGTCCCCAAAGTGAAAGCTCTATTAACATAAAAGTTGTAAGTGCAGTAGTCTGAGACTATTTTTTTTTTATCTGCTTAACGTCTCTCTAACAGCGAGGTCTTTTAGAGACGAGAAAGAATGGGGGGCAAGGAATGGGAAGGAATTCGGGCATGGCCTTTTGAAGGAAGCATCCCGGCATTTGCCTGGAGTTATTTGGGAAACCATGGAAAAACCAAATCTGGATGACCGGACAGGGATTCGAACCGCCGTCCTTCCAAATGCGAGGCCAGAACCTGAGACTATAAATTACTGTATCAGTTGCTATCTTACACTATATTGTCTCGTATGGAATGTATACTATTGTATCAGATTGTATTATGCAACACCAAGTTGAGAAAACTATAAGGTTGCTAGGGTACGCTTGATATATAAATATTATAATAATAATTATTGAGCCATTAATTTTGTAAGTATATTCTGTATTTTTCCTGGAGTTTCCTCAGATCAGACTCTGTATTGTAAGACAGATGTGTGTTTGTAACTGTCAAGTTATGAGACTCAATGATGTTATAGATCATTAAGAGAGAATAAATAGTTTGACCTGAAGAGTTATTGTGCTGACTCATTAGTGCAAAATTTATACAATACTCAGTATATGTGAAGTGTGTTCTCTTACAGATTGATAAAATCTGTTTGTAAGTTTTGGTGGTATTCCCATCAATGCCATCAGCCAGCTTAAATGGAGGCTCAATGATGGGGTGGAAAATTCATTAAAAGTATAATAAATAAAATTGGCAAGCCTGTTGTCAAGAACACAATAATATCCATTCATACGACCATATCATATAACATATGAAAATTATCTCAAGACACGTTTTTGTAAAGTCATTTTTGCCTGTTTGTACAGTCAGGTTGTTGGTTACAAAAGTAATCTATGTATAAAATTAGCTCCTTTTGGTGGACTTGGTGTCAAGTCAATATTGTGAATAGTAGTATCATTTAATTGTTAATTTGTGTATTAATGGAGTTGTCAATTTTTGAAATTCGGGCCCAGTGCAATTCTGGAACTTTCAGTCAGTATACAAGTACTTTTTTTGAGTCCAGTATTCAGAGGACAGTTTTGAAAAATTTTGATAGCTCTCAAAAATTTTCTCAGGATTGGGGGGGGGGGGGGAGAGGAGAGAGGGAGAGGGGGAAGGTGTCTTGGGCCATTGTTTCTGAAACTAATTAAACAATGAACCATACAGTCATGGGCATCTCACTGTGTGAAGAGCGCACTCGAACCCATGTTAGGAGAAAACGGCATCCGTGTTGTCTTGAAAGGTAACACTAAAAGTTTGTTACCATATTTCAACTGCTCCAGGTGCCTGAGAGGCATATGGGGCCACCAGGAGCCTGGGTTGAACCCCAATCTTAACTTGGCCATTTAAACCTCTTTCGACCCAGCCGTAAGCAACATCCTGCGGGTCATAATCTATCGTATCATGTTATCATTCTTGTGTAGGCACCCTATCTATGAAGAAGTATTGCAAATACACTGTCTGTAAGCCTCTGCCCTGTTTCATTTCGTAGAGATAGTAATAAGCTCCATCTCTGTGCTGTAACTTCCTCAGGTGTTGCTCCCTTTCGAAAAGCCATTTGTTATTCAGCCAAACTACCCATCCATCTTCCCATTATGACTCTTGGAAGCTCAGTCAGTGCAGGACCGTTTTAGCCTTTGGATGTTAGCAAGGCATATCATTAGGGACTAGATCCTTCCCACACTACCAATTAGTGTAGCTAAGGCATGTTCAGCAGTCAAGTCTGTCACCATGTTCCTGAGATCCAAGAGTTGAACAGTTACACATACATATAAAAGGTGTTTCATTCATAACAATTCATTAAATCAGTAATTTATTTAATAATTTTTTTGTAATTAGTCATTACATTATTAATACCAGTGTTGATTTACTGTAGTAAATGCAGGCAGTATGTTAACTTTCCCTAGGCTGTTGTTTTAAATAGTATTTTTAATAATGTAATAAACTACACTATTCTAGTTTTTAAGATTCTCTCTATATATACTAGCTACATTTTGAATTTCAATAGTAAAATAATCTGCATGTCTAAAGTTTCAGTTGCTGGCTTCATTCAGGCTGAGATTCCACCAGAGCCTGTTGTGGAGCAAAGGTAACATCTTTATCTTAAAACTCTTTAGGAAATTATTTTGGAGTTTATAAACTTATGCATTATCACTCAACTTCTATTGTTTTCTTTTAGAAAACATAACAGATTTATGAAATTTTTTGAAGTTATGCATTCTTCTATTATTATTGTTATCATTGAATATTTCCCCTATTTTTATGGGTCACTCAGCACATCCTCTTTCCAAGGT
Organism: Vandiemenella viatica; assembly: GCA_031002005.1. Taxonomy (NCBI): domain Eukaryota; kingdom Metazoa; phylum Arthropoda; class Insecta; order Orthoptera; family Morabidae; genus Vandiemenella; species Vandiemenella viatica. The sequence goes on from CM061921.1 coordinate 280,827,912, forward strand.
TGTGCTTCACTATTACTGGCTTGCTAGTTTGACGGGGGAGTGGATGTGTTGCTATAAGTCTGTGAAAAATGTAACTTGTGTTCTATGTTATAAGTGTATTTTTGTTTGTGAAATTTGTAGTTTATAGGGCAGAGATTGGCAACCATCCTAGCATTTGTCCAATGAGGTGACACCTTAATGCACACAGCCACACTGGCAGACCCATATATCTGTTAATGAAATTAAAACCTATCCATTTACAGTACTAGATCCAGTATAACATTTTTATCACAACTGCAGTCATAATTTAAAAAGAAAAAATCTAGATAGAGTTTAATTTTTCTGCAGTTAACATCTTTTATCAAAAAGTTTGAGGTATTTTAGCCATGAACTATTGCCATCCGTTATATATTCTATTTAAATATTGATGTTATAGTGTCCATGAAATCAACTAATTTTTACGTTTGTAATGATATAGTGGTTTACGCCGTATTAAGAAGCAGCACACTGTGGAATTAATTAGCTAGAAAGGAGCTGTAAATTTAATGCACTGGAGATGGTGGTATTAACCCTTTGACTGCTGACAGCGGAACGTCTACCTGCCGCGCTGAGGCCGGCTACCTGTACTAAGTGATTATTCCTGGGGACGGAGCGGCCTGCGCTGACTCACACGCCCAGTGCTGGATGTTCCTGGCGTTACCTCTCACGGCTGATACACAATAAATACTGTCACTACATAGTTTCTCTGCAAATAAATGACTGCAGAATCAAACAATCATTAACCCTATTTTTCATCACTAATAATTACATCTTGCTTGTAGTTTTTACTAGATTTTTGCAGCTTATGTCGAAAGCATCGTGATTCTTAAATTTACCTTAATAGTTTACTGTTCTTTCCTGCATACCCGTTTATAACAACTGCAATTCTCTATATGTTCCTTACTGTATCAGAGTGTTTTTGTTGAATTTTAAAGAGCGTAGATTCGAAGAAGATGCTAGAAATATTTTACTTCCACACTTACATACCGCGTTAAGACCACGACTGTTAAATTAGAGATATTCGAACTTGTACAGAGAGTTAAAGGCATCCGATTTTTCCTCGTGCTATTCACAAATATAAAAAGACACCTGAAAATGATAATTGCACAAGCATCCTCCCCCACACACCGAAATTTGAATTGCGGAATATCTTTGTAGATGTAGATTCCCAAAATATCTCGATGTTGACTGAATGTTTGCTGCGCTTTGTAATTACCCGATTATACATAATTTTGTTTCTTTGATGAAATTTGTTCCACATAAATACTCAACAGATTTTTCAACATTTCAAAGCTGTGAAGTGTCTGTTGTGACGTATCTGTATATGAGTTATGTATAGGTCTTTGTAAAGCTATATGTATCATTATGTTATATTGTAAGAGGTTTCAAGTTCGGAGTAGTTTGTTCAGTATGCATGTGTTTCTAAATTGTCTGTCCCAATGCTCGTAACCGAGCGGCCGGAGGCAGACCGCAAAAAATAAGGGAGTGTGAATCAGCTGCGACCCTGCCTGCAGCAAGGGTCGGCGGCAGTATTCAGTCTGGAGTGGTAGCCGTCAGACCTGATGTGGTCGTGGCAATATTGAATGTTTTGTAATCTAACATGTGAAGAATAAATGATCAAAAGAAGACTTGAAATTAGTGTATTGTCGATATCTAAAATTAAGCAGCCTTCAACAAGTACTACAAATGAATCTGTATAACTGAATAAAATGTTCTCCAATCGTTCGTGGCCGAATAACTGGATTGGTTTGGCCCAAAAACGTGAGGAACACCGAGGGGAACCATAAAATCCTATCAAAAGACCCCTTACACTGTCCATTATTACGCGAGTTGAAATAGGGCGGGGGGGGGGGGGGGGGGTTCGGAGAAATCTCACGAAACCTCACCAAAGTAACAAAAAGCGGTTTCTGGACATAAGTTCACCAAGAATTGCGGTATTTAGAAGAACATCTCTGGTCCAATATTAGCTAATTTTCAATCTTTTTCCCACGCGATGCATCAGAAGACAAATAGCTATGAAACAAAAAATTTCATCATATTCAGTATCTTTCCACTTTGATATTCAAGAATGCACTGATTCTGGAATATTCTCCATAGTGGTTATATAAAACCGATTCTTTTCATCAGCTATATATTTCATCAGTTCTTCTGTAAAAAAATAACATGAAAACTGACCGAACATTTGGCACATTCCCTATTTGACACACATGTCCCGACAGCGTATCATCAAATGCCTGACTAACTGGACGAAAATCATTTTCTTTCCAGTCGGATTTATCACTAAGACGTAATTTCTTCGTAAGCGTTTCACTATCACTTTCTGATTCTTCAGAGCCAGAACAACTAACATCTCTTGTTGAAACATGAGACTGCATTTTCACCCCTGCTGACGAGTATGGTTTATGATTACAGCCTTCTGATTCTGTGGAAAAGCTATCATTTCCATCAAAATCAAGTAGCTCATCCTCGGTGTCACTCCTCGTAAGAATCTCCATGATTTCTTCCTCAATGCACCCATGACGTCTTGTCATTTTCTTCATAAAATACAGGACACAAAGAAGACTGATGTAATTTCTGTTGAATAGTGAACTGTAGAGCAACGCCTAGGCTCCCTACAGACAAACATTCGGACGATAAGCTAGCAACCAGAACTGCAAAAGGCTATTGAGAAATGGGTCGTGAAGTCCGCTGTACGACTCAGGTAGCAGCGCGTCTATATTCGTCATCAGCACTCAGGTAGCTGCAGGTGGGTGCGGCTTAACTCGTCAACAGCACTCAGGGTAAAACCGGCGGCTGCGTCTAAACTGGTCATTAGCACTCGGGGCCAGCAGGCAGCATGACGTGTATACACGTCAACAGCAGTCAAAGGGTTAAAGAAATAATACATGATTTTAGTCATTTCAGAGTTTGGAAAAGGTGTCATAGAGAGAGTTAATATGCTATTTGATTAATAATTTGAAACTGGATATAAAATGTGGAATGTGTATTAGAAGGATTTTTTTTTTTTATTTTTTATTTTTTTTAAGAAAATGACTTTTTAATAATAAGAAAAATACTGTAAATATAATTAAAATATATTTATATCCTATTCTACATACTTTTATCTACTTTTCTACATAATTTCCATTTTTGTTCAAACATTTGTCATACCGTTCAGCAAGGTTTTGAATTCTAGCATAAAAAAAATCTTCTGCTCTTGTCACTTCATTGTTGTTGTTGAACTGGTGACCAATTTTTCTGAAAAAATGGTGTACAAAACTGTCCTTGAAACCAGTGGAAAATGAATTGATAACTGTCAAATTGTGAATCATTGTTCTTCTTGAATTTTGTTGTCCACATTACAAACCAAATCTTCAGAACTTGGATAAGGTCAGCCTGGTTGTTGTTCATCATGCACGTTAACCAGCATGTCCTTGAATATTCAACCAGCATGTCCTTGAATATTCTCACCCAGTTTCATACTTTACGATCACTCATAGCATTATCAACATACACATCACAAATCTGACAGTGAATTTCTGCTGCTGCCAAGTTTCTTGTATTCAATATCTCACAAATGATGGATGTATCAATTTTCTTAAACATTATAAATTTCTATACCTCAGCACACAGAATGTTATAATGCTGCAAATGGAATTTAAACAAGTGCAAAGCATGCTGAGAACATATGTGCATTAACACCATGGCAAAGCATGTTATTCTCAGTGTCATTTACAAACGAACCTTACCTAAAAAAAATTATCCTCGTAATATATGGGTTTTGCCAGCTGGAAATCATGGGAAGCCAGTATAAAGGATGTGGAATTGGTGATTTGTTGGAATAAGTGATATTATCTGACAATTAGGGGACATTTATAATATATGTTGGACCATAAAAGTATAAATTTTTATATAAGCTAAAATTTGGAAAATGGACTAATTAGAACTATGTAGTAATATGGAAAGTAGAGTCACGGTTGGCCAGTCAACAGGTAAAGGGTGTGGGAGCTGTGTTCTGTAAAATGGTTTGACACACAGTCAGCTAGTTAGTGTGTGGTATGGTGTAATGGCAAGAGATCCTTGTCACTCAGCTAAGTAAACATTATGGTGACAGTTAATTAGGCCACATTGGGGAGGGATTCCAGCAGCCTTGTTGATGGAAACTTGACATAGTTTCAATTGTGATGAGAAGGTCACAAGATTAAACTAAAGTGATAATTATAATTATAGTATTTCGAAGAGCACCAGTGTCTCCACACTGCATTGGGATAATATTGGTCTTGTATCGAGGAGTATGTGTGAGTTAATGCAAATAGCTTGTATATTTTATCAGGATCAAATATATCCTATCTTATTTTAGAGAATGATGTTAATAGTTAAGATGAATTTATTGAAAGATTTAGTGATATCTGTTCCCTTCCTTTCTCTCTGGTTGTGGATTTGTTAAATGTTTGCCTCCCGAGTGTTGCATCTTTGTCAGATACCATGTCTACATTTTTTTTAGCTTGGTTAACATCAGTGTATTCTCAAAACCTGCAGAGATAAATTCCAGATGCACAGTATTAGGATTTTATTCAAGCTTCTGGTATATTGGCAGCATTTGGCATACATTTTGTTTGTGAAGATCTGATCCAGGGTGTTTACAGTAGCTGAAATTGCAGTTTCCAAGAAAATGTGCCAGATAAGCCATGGAGCAAGTTTCATCCTCTTGTACATATTTCATCTGCTTTGCACATTCCATTGTTTTGTGGGTTCTTTGCCTTTAACATTTTAAGTAGTTTCAACAGAATTTCTTGGTGTATGGTAAAGGGATCACCCCTTCTCTTTTGTTTATAAGTAGATGCAAGTACTGTAGCTTTTGTAACTTTATGTAAGCGTTGTTTCCAAAATCCGAAAATAAGTTTTGAATGATGTGAAGTATATTGCAGTTTTTCTAATATTATTTATATTGTGCAAGTTTCTATTCTTTGACTGCTTGTGTTCTTTCATAATTCTTCCCGATTGTTCTTCTTTCTCTCTTTGCCTTTTATTTTTTGAAGATGCTCTAAATAATAATTAAGAAAAATTAATATACATTTATATTTCACAAATGAAGCTCGTTTCTTCATAAATGAAAATTGAATTACAATTCAAAATGCTGTATGTTCATTTATTCTTATGCTTCAACAATGATTTAGAAATTTTATACTAAATAATTTATAGTGTTTATATACTGCCATTAAATGAAAGGATTTCTATGTTTTAAAGTGAATATCCTAGATTGATATAAGATTCTGTTAGGGTATTGTCTGCAAGTGTCAGCGAATTTAATTATGACTCTCACATTTTTTGATTATTTGTATCAGAAGGAATAGCACATCCTCTTCAACCAAAGAAAGCCTGTTCTAGAAATGTGAAGACTGATAAACAAGTGTAATCAACAAACTTAAGTGCATGGTATCTATAAGTTTATCATAGTATTTACCATTTTGGTCCTACCTATTCTTCAACTCTTTCAGGTAATTCCAGTAATTTGTATTCAGAGCTATCAGAATTCTCCCTGAAACCACATCCAGATCTGATCTCTGGATGTGGGAATTGACCTATCAAAACAATGCAGATACCAAACACCCTCCAGTCCTGAATATCAAATAATGCCCACCTTCCTCACCCCAGTGTACCCTTCACTTGCAAGTATAATTCATTTATGGAAATAGATTTAATTTTAATTTTTTTGTTTGCTTCTTTAATTTATCTTTCATATTTTTGATAAGTTTCCCCCTCCCCTGTTTTATTTACTTTTGATTAATTCCTTTCCCGCAATTAATATTTCCATCAATATAATTTTTTCTCCCTCACCACCTCCACTCCGATCATAACGATCTGTACCACCATTCAAGTGGCTGAGTTGAGTGCGCAAGCTCATGATATGTTTCTGTTTTGATGAATAAGGGTATAGCCTGAATTTTTTTATTGCAATGTGTTGTTTTGTAGTTCCTGCCCTCCTCCCTTCATCTTTGGTGAAATGGGATTTATTTTACCTTTCCATATTAATTGCCTCATGGCATTTGTTCTTACTCCATTGTTTACAAAATTATAAATGATGACTGAAAAAAATGAGGTTTGCTCAGATCTTCAGTTTTAATTCTTTTTTTCTGAAATGATGTTTAGTTCCATTTCTTGTGTTTCTTTTTTTAAATTTAATTTAATTGCAATGAAGTGCGTGCTCCAGTGGCAATTTCCCTACACACCAATTTTTTTCCCCATTTCCTGTATCCACCTACTTTTGCCCTCTACAAATTTCAGTTTTAAGCCCTTTCAATGTTTTTGGTTAATTGTTCATCATTTCTCTTTGATACTTATTCCAATCCCTGGCCCGATTACCTACAAAAGAAATTCTTCCCACACTCTTTTGCCTGAAATCAAGTGCCAACTTGTGGTCATGGTCATCTTTTCCCTTCAATGCGCATTACTTCTAATTTTTACACCAATCTCTTTCCTCACCTCATGCCTTGTACACTCCCATGATACTCTCCACTCTCCTCCTGTCTTCCAATGAATCCCTTTCCAGCTCTTTTATCATATTAGTTACTGATTGTGTTCTGTGAAAATTTCCAGAGACAAATTTAGCAGCCCTTCTTTGCACTCCCTTTAACTTCTATATTTGATACCCAAAATGTGGGCCCTATACTACACCACCATATTCAAGCAATGGTCTGACCAAAGTTTTATAACCCGATTTATTTACTTTTTTGGTAAATCACTATCAGTGCAGGATTTTGAAACCTTTTGTTACTACAAGGACCAATGTGTTCTGCCCAGTTGAGCTTGTTATCAAATTTTATGCCAAGATATTTACATTTCAAGTCTTCAACAAGCAATTCTTTTCCCACCTTATAATCATAATAAACCTTTAGTTTTTCTTTATCTGTGTACCTAATAACCTAACTCAACTTTGCATTTATCTTCATCCAGTGTTTACCTACTCAGCTAGATATCCTGTCCAGACCACCCAGTAGCTGTCCACAGTCTCTGCCATTTTGATCCTATTATATAACATTATCTCAGCTGTAAACACCCTAACTTCTAGTAGTAAACCATCAACACAATCATTCATTAGAATAATGAATAGCAATGGTCCCAATATGCTACCCTGTGACACTCCCATTTTCATTTCCACTTCTTTTAATACTGCATTTTGTACCCTAACTTTTTGCTTTCTACCTTTTAAGAATTCTTCTACCAAGTGAATCACTTTCTCATCTACTCCAATTTGTTTTACCATATTTATCACCATCTTATGGTTCACTCTGTCAAAAGCCTTTGAAAGATCTACTGCTATTCTTGTCCATATCATCTGAAATATCTTGCATACAGAGATTCACATGACTATCCTTGTCTAAAGCCATGTTTCCAATGCAAAATCCACTTACGCTCCTCTTCAGATGTGGTTGCATATCAATCTGTCAATTAATTCACCTACCACTGAAGTCAGACTGATTGTCCCCTCCTTTATGTACCAGTAGTGCTGTTGCACTTTTCCAGTCCTCTAGTAAGCTGCAAGTATTCAGACTCAATTTAAATAATGTTTCAAGATATGTTGTCACATTATTTTATCCCACCAATTATGCCTGCATCCTCTTTTCATCATTTATACACCATTCAGTCCTAATTCAAACCAATAGCAAGTTTCGTGAAAAGAAAAAAATCCATAGTGCTGTATTGCCAGCAACCATTAAATCTGGAAATTAAACTACTGATGATGTGAAAAATGGTAATAAAACCTCTACAGAATGACTGCAGATTTTAGAAAGATCCAATCTTAGGGGTGAGATCAAAGAGTGCTTAGTATCAGTTCTTCACCTCTCTGTGAAGTAAATAGTCACTATATTCAACAGTTTTGTACTGTCTGTGTGTGTGATGGCATAACTCTTTGATCTCCATTTACACACTGCTTTAAGTTTGTTGGGACAGAGATTTTACCAGTTGTTCCAATGATTTGAGGAAGTTCTGTGTTCCTGATAATTTATACCAGTTGTCCAATCTGGTTCTATCCACCACAGAAAACTGTTGTTTATACTACTGATGATCATAATCTGCATTCGCAAAGTTGGTAATGCTTTGGGTGTTTCTTGGGGTTCCTTTGTAGTGTTGTGTGTGCAACCGGTTTTAACCTCACCACCTTATCCCAATGTCTATAAATGTTTCAGAATTGTTTGGGTATTGATTTGATAAACTTGAGGAAGTTGAGTAATCTAACTGAAAGATAATATCAAAATGTGAAAATTTGTGGCTTAAGATAATTCTTGTGGTAATTTGTTTTTTTTTTTGTATAATTTAAATTATTGTATTCTTGTTCTGTATGGTAAATCTCTAATTATGTTGAAATAGATGGAATGCCATTTTTCTATGGTTTGATTGAATATACTTAACTGTTGTGAGAATATCTCACGTACATTTATTAAATTATTTATTGTAACAATTTATCAAAAATCTTTCATATTTTTTTTTTTTTTTTTTTAAATTTCAGAATAAGTGAACCAAGTATCACAGTCCCTGCAGTGCAAGAGCAAGGTGATTATTAAAGTTTATTTTGGTTAATGTAATCTGAAATCCATATGTAATTAGTGTATGTGTGTTGGAAAGTGCAGAGAAACTCTTTAACAGTATATTTGTATAAATGCTGTTTTATATCAAACTGATACTTATATCAGTAATTTTTTAAGATTATTATTTTTTAATTATCATTTTAGTTCACACTATTTATAGCAGTGTGGTTTTCCTGTGATAAATGCATACAGTGTGATGACTATCCATACACATATGGTGTCACTTTGTAATGTTGTTGTAAATAGAATCTTGAAAAGATTAATAATCTTCACTGTCATAATTTTTTAGATGTTCTGTAAAAACTAGGTATATTTTGTATTCCAAAACTCTCTTTATATTTTCAGTTGCTGGTAGTATTCAGGGTGAGATTCCACCAGAGGCAGTGGTGGAGAAAAGGTAACATTTTTATCTTGAAATTACTTAGAAAATTATTTTGGAGGCTATAAATATGTAAGATATTACACTACAGTCGAACCTGGGTAAGCTAGAGTTCAAGGGACCACATTTTTTTTTTTTTTTTTCGTTTATGGACGTTTTTCATTAACCCAGGTTTTTTCGCTTATAATGGTACAGGAGTGGCTTTTCTCACTTATAGAGGTTTAAAAAATAAAGAAAATGTGTAGTGTTAAATATGTATGTATTCTATAGGTATTATTCATTAGAATTTTACAAATGTGCTTACAAAAAGAAAACAAAAAATCTTACACTTATATTTACTTAAAGAAGTCCGTTAATTTCTTCTGTGTTTCTGTTTCTGCATTTTGTACATGTTTTTCTAGTGCATAAATCTTATCAAATATTGTTTTCTCAACAAGCACCGAATATTCAAAAAAATGGTGGAGCGTCTCCAGTGCATTTAAAGCTTCTTTGGTATGTCATTTACTTCTGTATCCAAAATCTGCGATCAGTCAGCTTCATCTTTCCATCAGTACATGTGCTCACACAATTCTTAACGATATCGTCGTTGGGGTGTTCTCCGGCAGTAGCCATGTCGTCGTCAATCTGAACGAAGTCCTCGAAGGTTGGTGTTAACATACTGGTTTCGTGAAACACTAGCTTGGTCCATTCCTCATTGGTAGGTCCAACTTCAACCTCATGTTCCTCAGGCAATAAGTGATGTTCATCTGTATTGATCCAAAACCCAGTTTTTTTTAAGCCATTTTTGACAGTAACGTCACTTACAGTGTGCCATGCTCTCCTTGCCCATTTAATGGTTAGAAGTGCATTAATCTCAGGGCTATTGTTTTTTTCCAGGCACATAAGAGTATGTTTAATGACTTCTCTGTGATAAAAGCGTTTGAATGAGTGTATGATATCTTGATCGAATGGTTGAAGTTTACTGGGGGTATTGGCACGCAAAAACATGACTCTTACATTTGCAAGTGTTGGTAAGTCCATGTGGGCAGCACAGTTGTCAATGAAAAGCACAATTTTTGTTTTGTTTTATCTTAATTTCCTTGTCAACTTTTTTTCCAACAAATTTCTAAATAATATCTTTGTCATCCAAGCCTTTGTATTACTGGCATAATCAACAGGTAGAGTCTTGACACCTTTAAAACATCTAGGTCGCTTTGATTTCCTGATGATGAAAAGGGGGAGTTTGTCCACACCAGTCATGTTTACACATTGGAGAATAGTAAGGCATTCCTTGTTTTGTTTTCCTCCATGGCATTTTTCACCTTTAAATGTAAATGTTTTATCTGGAAGGCACTTGAAGAACAGAGCAGTTTCATCTGTGTTTTAAATATCATTTGGATCGTACCATTCTAAAAGACTTGTCAGATCTTCATTCCATTGATTACACATGCCTTGGTCCACAGATTTACTTTCCCGGGCTGCTTTTTTGAAAGCAATATCATGACGCTTTTTGAAACCCTCTAGCCAGCCATTACTAGCTGAAAAGTTCTGAATTCCCAGTTTTGTAGCAAACTCTTTAGATTTTTCGTTCAACAAAGGTCCATCAATGGGAACATTCTTATCGAAGTTTTTTTTTTATCCTTTCTAACAGGCACTTTTCAATGTTGGGAAATTCAGAAAGTCGACTCCTCTTAATATTTCCATGTCCCTCAGAGCATTGAGACTTTATAGAATCTTTTGACTTTGTAATTTTATAAAAGGTCGATTCTGTTACACCAAACTCACTCTGTATTTCACTTCAAGATAACACTTTGATTTTTTGTTTTGACATTTTGATTATGTGTCGAACCTTGCTTCGCAATCGATCGTTATCAACTGAAGTAACAATTGACGATTTGAACAGAATAAGATACAACAATGTAAGTTAGTTCCACAAAATTTAAGAATGAGTCATAAATAACAATTGTTAAATACGCTCGACTGTCGCTTATAGAGGTAAAGACAAGTAACAGTCTCATTTATAGAGGTCTGTGAGGGAAAAACGACTTTCTCTTATAGAGGTTTCTGTGTCTCACTTATAGAGGTTTTTAGAGGTTAAAATGATGGGGACCTAACAGTCATTCTCACTTGTAGACTTTTCTCGCTTATCCGGGTTTCACTCAGCCAGGTTTGACAGTATTTCTATGTTTTCCTTAGACATTAAAACAGTTTTAGAAATTTTTTTAAGTTCCTGCATCAATCTAGTCATGAATTTAAATCCAAGCTATCTACAGTAACAGTTCCAACTTCTTTCGTCACAACTGCAGTCATATTTTTAAAAAGAATTATTTTTTTGAGATTTGTTTTTCTCTGTTGTCAGCATTAAACAATTCTACAGCTTCATTAATCTGCCATTTTGCTGCTGTCCTGTCAACCTGTGTCAGAAATTAGATCTCTGTTTATGACATACTGTTTTGGCAAACTGGAGTACAGTAAAAGTTGACATACTGATATTGTTATATAGTCATACTTCTCAATGAGTTAGTAGCTAGAGGCCCATCTTAACATTCTGTTATATGTGATAGTTTCCGATTTGGGCACCATGGTCAACATGAACACTGGCCACTTCAGGTGGCCAGTGTGAATCATTGGAGGGGGGAGAGCAAAATCTAATCTGGCCTGTTAAGCCCAGTGTACCTAATCTTGTGTTACCATATGTCAGCGAAACGTGTAACCTCGTGTGTTCTGCATGTGAAATGTGTAGTTTATGAGGCAGAGTGTTATGCTATAAATTTGTATCGAAATGATAAAGGAGAGATTGTTTGCAAAAGTCCTAGAATAGTCTTTCAAAATTCATTAACCCCTACAGTTATTGAAAAAAAATATTATTGGTTGGTGCTTTAGGTTTACTGTAAACTTCTGAAACAATGCATAAACTCAATGCGATTCTGTGCTGAAGTATGGTCACCACTCATGTTTTACTTGAGAAATCTGATATTCACACATTTTTTAAAGGAATTTGAAATTGAAAATCTGAAAATACAGTTTATTTAAATAAAAAAACAAAAGTTACAGCACCAGTAACTACATTGATACAGTTGACTATTATTGAAACTTCATTATCCAAGAAAACAGTTTGCACATTCCCCTTCAATCTTTCTCTGCACTTATGCACCAACACTCATTAATCAAATGCTATCTTTATCCAAATTACATACAATTCACTGTCACCAATTCTAACAATCGACAACATCTTGATTAGATAAGTTCAATGCCAAAAACCAAATAAAAATCCTTATGACCTCCAGAGGTTTCTGTTCTTCATACTTCCGAATTGATAATTTTGTCACATTGGATATTTAAATCACTCTCACTGTGACAGTGCGCACCGACATGCCAAACAAACTCACCTGCAATCTACCAGTGCTGGGATCATAAAGCTTGACTTAGTCACTTCCGACTCCTCTTTGCTGAAAAGAGTGATGTTTTATCTATTTCATAGTCAATTTGATGGCATGGAACTTTCATATGACTGCCAGTACATTGATTTTTTGAACCCCAAAATCTAAAAAACTTTTAATTTCTCCAAAATTTTTACATGGCCCTGTTTATTTTGAAACATTTTTGATATTGTGAAAATCAGAAAATATAGCTTCATTTCCACATAATAATTATCCAAAGGTCACACTACTCCATGTTCATCTAGACAAAACTCTAAAACCTTTACTTAATTATCTAAATTATGCTTAAAATTCTGTTCCACTCATCTTTCCCATAATCTTGTTAGCCATCTTCTTTTGGGAAACCTCATAATTATGCCTTCCTTTCAAAACATTTAACTTTACTATAGTAAACCAGTTAATTCATATTTCACTATCATTTATTGACTTCTTTCAAACTCTGCTATCTTTCTGAAAACTTTCCTTACAGATTAATTAGTGGTGGTAATTGTAACGTAGTTGGCGTTATTGGCAACTGAGAAAACGAGAAGGAAGAGTGTTTGGTATCGGGTTAAGTAGGTTACCCAAAGTAATATTTACCCCAAAAGATAACACTAATCAGGTATAGAAGAGAATGTAAGACTCCCGTTGGTAGGAGTACGAATTTTCGGAAGGATGTTATGAGCAATCTTTAAGTCCGAACAGAGACGCTTTGTGGCAGTGATGACGCAACAGCCGGCAGGTTCATAGAAGTATGAAAGAATGGTAATAAATGAATTAAGATACAAGGATGAAAGTATCAAATCTTTGTTTAGAAGTACAAGACATGGTTTCCAACGGAATTTAGAGTAAATATGACTAATTTTAAGGTACTTTTTCAATAAAGGAAAAAATAGTAAGTCGAGAATAAAATAAGTAGTCAAAATAAAATTATGTCCGATTAAAGTCCTTCTTGTGAAAAGATGATGACAGCAGTTTGAGATCGTTGAGTTGAGTAGAAATATGTTAAAAGTAATTCCAAAGCTAAAGCTGTTGAAGCATCGTAGCTAATCAGGTTGTCGATAATGGGTAGAAATGAAAGTTGGCAAAAGGGAAAGAAAAAAACTAGAAAAACATCTGGGAGGCAACATATTTTTATGAAAGTACAATTTTTTTAAGTAAGTTTGGCGGAAAGTTTTATCAAAATAATGCACTCTCAATATAAGATATTTAATTTCAAAGTATTTAATTGGGATTCCATGATGGCTGACGAGAAGGGATGAAAACTTTGAGAGGCGATATCTTTTTAATGAAAGGGTTTTAGAAGGTAGTGAGATACACCAAATTAATTGTCAAAAAGCTGTAGAATTCCTGAATATTAGAACACTCGCGCTAAAACAAATAGTTGGGACACTAGATCTAGAAAATAGGTTTATTTAACTTCGAAAATTAATAACAACAAAAGGAGAGAAGATAGGAAAATTTTTACAAGGATAGAAAATGCTTAGGATGAGGAACTCTACGTTACCACAAAGTTTCAGGAAAATCGGAAAAACTTGGGGGGAAAGCCTTTGTGAGCGGAGTTGGGAGAGAGCGCATAGAGACGCTAGATAAGTGGAAATTCCCATCAGGCTTGGGGGAACCTATATAAGAGACCTGAGGCGGGACCTCGACTGCATTAGTTTCGAACTGGTTAGAGGGTGAAGGTGTGAAGTGTGGGCGGACGTTATGGCAGTGTCGCATGGTGTGGGCGTCGCGTTAGAACAATCATAAATAAACGGAATTGGAATATTCGTAGACAGCAACTATAATTTTTGAAACAGATCATTAATTTAACAAACATCTTTTCCATAATTTAAATTTGACAATTTGTAAGATTTCATTTGAGGTTTCAAGTGGAGTGAACTTTTTATTGTGTCTGAACGGAGTGTATGTAATTATCGTGGCATTAATCTGCAATTTTCGGAAACGAAGTCTTTCTGGTAACAATTTCTGTTGTCAGAGTGAATATGTCTTTAAAAGTTGAACAGTAAAATACTGGACTTTAAAATCTGTGTTGAGAACAATCATTAGATATTAACCCTTTGACTGCTGTAGACGTGTTAACACGCGCGGCTACTACTGCGCCCAGGTGCTCCAGACGTGTATACACACGCCGCCTCGCCGCCCTGTCTGTGCTCCAGACGTGTTAACACGCTAGCCTCTTAGCGGCCTGGCTATGAAGCCATATTTCCACCCAGGGTGGTTAGTTGTTTTCCTCATTCGGCCCTTGAGCGTTGGCAGCTGCGATCTAATCTGTGTTGCTCTTTTCCTTTTAGTTTTCGCTGAGAAAATGTATACAGTCATTATTTTTTTTAACTGCTTAACGTCTCTTAACGGCGAGGTCCTTAGAGATGGTAAAGAATGGGGGGCAAGGAATGGGAAGGAATTCGGCTATGGCCTTTTGAAGGAAGCATCCCGGCGTTCACCTGGAGTGATTTGGGGAAACCATGGAAAACCCAAATCTGGATGCCTGGACGGGGATTCGACCCATCGTCCTCCCGAATACGCCGTCGTGTTTGTACCGCGGAAGAAATCATGGAGATTCTTACTAGAAGCGACAGTGAATATGATCACTTTGATATGGATGACAGTGTCTAGATGTAATTTTCCTAAGCTGTGTACATCAGCTAGTGGTAAATGACCATTTTTCAGAGTTTGAAGCTACAGATTGTGCGAGCAAAATGTGTGGAAAAAGAGAATGCTTTAGTGACGCGTTTGACAGCTTGTGCTTGTCGATTAAGCTGCAGGACACAAGTGGGGATTAAGTTAACTTTCCAGCAGTTTGTCATTTTTCCTGATATTTCTAACGGAATATCATATGGTATCTATTGCTGATGAGACCAACAGATACGCGAGAATCAATTCACACTATATTTTCACTATGAAGTGGTTTAAAAAGTTCTTTTTCCACATTCTCAAACACTGCATTTTAAATACTCACGCTCTTCACCGAATAGTAACCGGACGAAAAATGCCAGTTGCAGAATTTCATCTGTTGCATCCATAAATTTAAATTTCGTGAGGTATTTTTCAGGATTACCTGACAACCCCCCCCCCCCCCCCCCGCCCGTCTTGTTATATCAGGTCCGTGGGACGCCCTCCCCCCCTAGAAATCGCCCTCGCAACTGTTTGAGACCTTTTTTTTTTTTAGGTCGCAACCTTCCAAAGCTGCACTTTTCGAGGAAATACATCGACTTTCACGTCATTTGTAGACTTTTTTTTTTTTTTAAACTCTACAGTCCAACAGAAATTTCACGTGAGATTTCTGTTGACCCCCTCTCTCCCTTGGTAATATTTCGCCCCCTCCCCCCATTTCACCTCACGTAATTTATGAACGCCCCCTTAGAGAAGTTGTTGAAGCATATGCCACAGAACAGAACGAACATAGCAATGGAAGACGCTCTGATAAAGAATATCGTCAAGTATTTACTGGGAGACATTTTCCAAATTTCATTCATATTGCAAATTCAAAGAAGAGCACGCCAATGCGTAAATGCGCTGTATGTTCGATACAGAAAGTGCGTCGAGAAACCAATGCACTAATGTATCACTGTGTGTTGTACCATTTTTCAAGGCTTATCACACAAAAAGAATTACTAACCACGGTAAACTGCAGAGTAATAATTATATTACATTTATACGCCTCTAAAACTAAACGAAATACAAAAAAATATATATATATATTAGCCCGTGTCAAAAAGAAGGCTGGAAAATTTGTGCAGAATTTGTGAAAGGTATTCGGAAAGGTTCTCTCCAGATAAATTACTACGCTCACAAACTAAAAACATTTCAGTTGCTGTAATATCTATTTAGTATATGAAGTACCGGCATGTTAGATTACGCAGACATTCACTTTTAGAGGAGCTTTAAATTGAAAAACTTTAGATGTTATATTAACAGCAGTTATTTTGTATCTGCGGTTTCAAATCGCAGAGTGACAGCAGAAGAACGTCAGACACAACGCTCCAGACGTATTCAGTACACAGCGGTCCGGTCTAACGCGGCATTCCAGCGCAAGTAAACGGCTTAGGTGTAAACAAAGGAGCACTCAGCCAGAGCTCGGCCGGGCAAACCATAGCAGTTAAAGGGTTAACCTTCATTGAAAAATCCCATTATTAAAACCATTTGGGTTGGTGACCGGTCTAATTAAATTAAATATTGCAGAGAAGAAAGTATAGGAAAGAATTGAGTTTGTGAACATTGGGGCTCCATCCCCCCAAGAAAGCATTTATTTTCCTACATAATGACCTACCCCTTCGCTGGAGGAGCTAAATGAAACTTTACTTTATTCTTTCTAACTGTGTTTCTTTGTCATGAAATACCCTAATTTCATTTATACTTTATTCCTACAAATGTAACTATCTGCCCTTTCTAATGTTTTCATCTTGAAATACAATTATACCATTTTACTTCTGTTTATGCTCAGATACCAAATATGAAGCTCTTGGATAAATACCTAAACCTTTTTTTTTTTTTTACACTTAATACATATCCCATACTACATCAATCTATACAAGCTTCTCCAAAACAATTTAGCAACAATTTATCTAGAACATCATCTAATTTGTGCTGCTCCCCGAACTGAGAGAGCCTACACACTCTAACGTGTTAAGGCAAAATGCAGTCTATTTGAAATAAGAGATTGGGGACTGTGCCAGCATTCGCCTAGATGATTGTGGGAAGCTGCCTAAAAACCACTGCCAGAATGGCTGGTATGTGGGGACCTGAGCTAGTGCCTAGTCAAGTTTTACCTCCCTGATTCAGTGTGTGGCACTTGTTCTCATTGAGCCACACTCTGGTACACTGTTATATATTCTATCTTATCTACTGCATGCCCTGACCCAACAAGTAAAGCAAGGCTATTTATATGCACATTTTATTTGTATATTCTGGACTTGTCTCTTATAGGTATCGGTGTGGGGAAATGGTAGCAATTTTATATCAGTAGATTTGTTGTTGTGAATTTGAAAGATACAATTTTTCCCTACAGAGTTTCTGTATTTTTGAAAGTACCATGCTAACTGATCTGCTAGACAAATTGTGCTATAGGGGCTTATAACTCCCAAGTTAAAGAGCAAGCTGTTCTTTTCTGAACTCATTTAGACATCTGGGGTGAACTATAACTTTTGCCATTTTATTTTCACTGCAGTTGTACAAAATAAAATATATAGAAAATTTTCAGATTTTCCTGCTGTTAAACCAATGTTCCTTTTCATATTATCTTGAAATATTCTTGCCAAGTTTTTGATTGATTGTGGTGGGTGAGCAGTAATGCTCTGGCCTTGCATTCGGGAGGACATTGTTTCGAATCCCCATCCAGCCATTCAGATTGGGGTTTTCCATGGTTTTCCCAGATCACTCCATGCTAAGATGGTTCCTTCAAAAGGCCATTGCGTAATTCCTTCCTGTTCCATACCCTCACTTCTTTCCCTAACCTAATGACCTTGACATCAATGAGGTGTAAAACCAGAAGTGAAAAAAAAGCTATAGTTTCATGTTTTAATGTTGTAATCTTGGTAGTTAACTTTATTTTACATTAATTGATGTGTAATTATATTGCTGTCTATCATGCTTGTTTGGTATATTAGTTGTGTGTTAGTTGAATATAAAGAATAGTGATGGGTCTGTTATTTATTCCTTAACTACTTCTAGGAAACTAAAGACTAATGTCATCACAATAGAAACCAATAAGGGCATTGCCTCCTGGACATTTAGCTTTGTAGAAACTCTTCATGCAAATTTTGAATTCCTCTCACACACTTCATATCTAATTTCCCTACCATCTGATGAGCAGCCTGCCTTGGTACTCCTCATATATTTTGAGGAATTTCTGCTGTCCGTTACAACATGCTGAAAAAAAAAATAGCTGTTCAAGCATAGATATTTTATAATGTACTATGCATCCGTATTTTAAAAGGCACTGTTATAGTGCAGTATGAAGTGGCATTTGGAAGATATTTTACCAATTTATTTGTCTTCCTTTTAAAAAAAAAAAATAAAAAAATAAAAAAGCAAATACCGAAACAAGGAAGTGAGTGGTAATGTTTGGGCATGGTATTCAGGAGGTCATGGGTTCAAATCTCCATCTGGCCATTTTGATTGTGATTTTCCATGGTTTGCCAAAATCATGCAAGGCAAATGCCTGGACGATTCCTTTGAAAGTCTATAGCCGAATTCCTTCCCCATTCTCTGCCACCTCTGAAAACCTCCATGTCAACAAGTGTAATGGTTGAAACTAAAGAAACAAAGCTAATTGTATTGCAAAAGAACAGCTTTTCATAAAAATGAGGTAATTTTATGACAAAAGATGCTTATTACAGAATTGTTAATCAAATAGCTTGGCAATTTTTTGATTGCTGTTGTTTCCTATCCCAAAGGCAGGCATAATTTGTGCAGGGATCTGGCTTCTTGACAGACAAACTGTTAATATTTCTTATCATCAGAGTCAGTGGTGTAGCTATCGGAGGGCCAGGCGGTGCCGTGCACTGGGGCCCCCAAGCTCAGAAGACTTGGTACAGCTAAAAAAAGAAAAAAAAATGTCGCCCATCTGGCCTGGGGGTCCCAATATTTTTTTTGCACTGGGGCCTTTGTTAACCTAGCTATGCCATTGATCAGAGTATTTTTTAAAAAAAAATTGCAACTTGTATCTAATGTGACTGAGGTGCTTTACACCATTTCACGGTTTCATTTATTTTTGTACCTGCTTACAATTTACCTCCATTACACATGGAATCAGCACTTTTGCACATTCTGAAAAAAAATTATAATAAAAAAATTACAAAGTCATTGCTTATAACTTCAGTTTTTGTGAGACTTCATTTGTTTTGTTTGTAATTAAGGGAGGGCGAAGAATTAGGAAATTTGTACCCATATTTGCATAACATGTGATAGAACTGTTTGCTGGAGAGTATATTTCCAGTTGCGTATTCATTGAAATCTTTTCCAACTGCTGTTTTTATTCATTTTTAATGAAGGAAATATATTTATAATACAGTTTTCTTCTGCCTTCCCCTTTTTTTTAATTTGGGGGGGGGGGCAGTTTTTCACACTTTCTCTTTAGGAAAGTGGATCACTGATGTTCAAGATTCATTTGGTTGGTATATTCTGAGGCCTCTAGAGACAATCTGTGTTATTTCTTCACTTTTGTGTTTCCATTAAAAATTCCCTGTTTTCTTGTTTCTCCAACTTATTCCATCCTAAAATTTCAGCCATTATGTAGTGGTTTTTACTAGGATACTGAGGTTGATTAAGATGCTTTCACGTATATAAAGGTGAGCTGTGGTCACTCCACTTAAAGCAGGAGTAGTATCTGCACCTTTATAAACTTGTAAGCAGCTAAATGAACTTTCTTCCAATGATAAATGTCACAGTATGATAGCTGAAAAGTAAGATCTGAATAATAAAAAAAGTAGCTTTCTTTACTGTCTTTAAATAAATTCAGGTTTCCTATTCCTGAAATTATTAATAATTCAAATACATTTTTTCAAGGAGCTAGTGTGTTTACTACTGCTGCAGTAGCTTTGGCAGTTAAATCCATTACCGTAGTATTGCATTAATAATATCAAACCTGCTAGTGGCATGATCTAGTTTGTCCTGGGTACAGATAAAATAGTCTATGTTACTATGGGTGATTTTCAAAGTAACGTTTTGAAAATTAGTGAAATATAGCCATGCAAAAATACTTTTTTAAAAGGAAAATTAGTTCTGGATAGCATGTCTCCTTCGAGTATAACAATGTGAAAAAAATCATTGGAATATTTCAGCTGCAACTGCAGTTCTGTCAACAGCATCTGCAAAACAAGAAATGGAAAATTAATTCATTATCATCAGTTTAAAATTAATGACACATTTTGATATTAAAAAAAAAAAAAGAAATAGAAAACCTACCAGCTGTTTAATTTTATCTGCCCTCAAAACAAAAGCTGTCAAGACATGTATTAGTTATTTCAGCAGATGCAATGTCTGGTTTTATGTAGCTTCTTATTTCGCTTATAACATCTGCCTTAATATTTGTAATAATGAAGTCCCACCTTGGTTGCTTGTTTCCAGTACTTATACAATTTGTAACTGCATTCATATATATCAATTTCACATAACTTTTTTTTACAACTATAACTCTCTTAATTAGATACAGTTACCTGAAAAGAAATATCACATTCCTCAAATAATTTCTTCACATGTAGCTCTACTTGTATGAAATTCACATCTGATGTATTATAAAAGATCCCTGTACATATCTGTAAATACATATATCCATAAATCTATATCAGGAAGTCAGCAGCTGTACCTATCATAGGAATAACAAGTTCTCAATGCAGCTCTGAATCTTAACTGGGTTTGTCTGCAGTGCTGTGAATGGTGAGCATTGTCAGTGACTTGTGAGTAAGCTTGTTAGTCTTCACCATTTCTTACAGCTAACTGTGGATGAAAGAATCATCTCAAATCATAATGAGCATGTATTAATATTTGTGAAATGAGCCACCTCACTCCATCAAATCACTGAATTTAGAATGAACAGTCTCTTTATCAGTATATTTATGCACTGTAGTCTTCGTGCATTTGCTGTGTAGAAGTGTTATAAAAACATGATATTTTAAAAGGATTTGTCACCTTTATAAATTCCTGATGATTTGATTGACCAGCATATTGCAGATACGTCAGTGTGTATAATAAACATGCTGCCAAACTCCTTTCTACTTCTCACTCCACATTTCATGTACCATACATTACACCAGTTGGCTTTACAAGCCAGTTGAGCTTAAACACACAGCAGTTGTGGAACACATTTTTGAGTATGGACATAAAATAAATTGTGATGGTTCTGGCCAAAACTTCTTCCTACTTGGAGTTTGTTATTAGGGAAGCCATGGAGATACAGCTGATTGGCAGCACAACTAATAGAGACACCTGGAAACAGGCTTTGCCTAACCTCTGCTAATTTACAATTTGAGAATGGCCTTAAAATGGTTTTTCATTAAGTGAAGGTGTTGGTCACAACCTTCTGCTTATGATATCTGTTATTCAGGATAATATGTAGTTATGGCTTTAATGAATGACAACACAATCAATAATAATAGTGACCTTTAATTTAGTGGCATAAGGGAATGGGAACTGATGTAACTGTAGCAGAATTGAAGCAATGCTAATGCTATCCATTCAGAAAAAGATGTTAATTAGAAGGACCACGCATAGCAATCAGTAGCACAATAGACTGGAAAAATGTTTGGAGCCAAGTGCTGTGTGGATCTGTAAAAAGTATCGAAAACCAAACAAAGGACAGACAGAGGAGAGATGGTCTATAGCCTTCAGTGAGAGTTTTCTCTCTTTTTTTTTCTCTCTCTCTTTTTGATGACTCGACACCATGCAACTATCTAAGTGGTGATCTAATCATCTTCTTTGATTTATTGGTTAAGAATTAAAGAATATTTTTGGTATTCTTTCTTCGTCCATTCTAACTGAGTGCCTGAACCAAAACAGTGGTTTCCAATTTTTGACTACTGTATCTTTGATGACAGTCTGCTCCCTAATTTGTTCATTCTGCACATGAAGGAACTCCATCTCCATTGCTTCTACTTTCTTTCGGTTTTTCTCTGTAATTGACCAGCATTCTGCCCCATAAGTAATAATTATTTCCACAATGGCTCTATACATATTGAGTGTTGTTTTCAGGGCAGTATAAGTGGACCAGAGAAAAGGATTTTTTTTTAATAATTGTAATGCCAATGCAATTGAAATTGTTGTTTTATTTTCTGAACACGTTTCGCTTCATTTGCGAAGCATCTTCAGCGGTTCTGTCTGTGGGTATTTATACATATAATTACATTTGTTCAATTGTACAATTTAACATGAAAATTGTGGGTTACAGATTTAAGATTACTTACATTTTTCTTTGGTCACATATGCTTATAATTGTTCAGCCTTTTAGCATCCGTTATGTTTGTAACTGCAGTATATATTACACATGTTGGTTGCATTTTTGCGATTATTTGCGTAGCACTGTAATACATTGAGATCTGATATCTTACGTTAGTTACTGTACAACGCTGATTAGCAGGTTTGTTTACCTTTTGTCTTCTGTTTGTTCTCGGTGGATGGCGCGCTTTTTAATATGTGTTCGTGCTTAGTTTGGTGTATTATTATTATTGGCTGTGTCATTTTGTGGTGTATGATTGTGTTTATTATTTGTTTTTGAGTACTGTGTATAGTGTTGGGTCTGTCAGGTTTGTGTATTCGTTTATTATGTTCTTTTCTTCTGCCAGTGATTTGTGGATGTGGTAGTTTTATTTTAGGAGCGCACCCTAGCGTGGGAAGCCTCGTATTCAGTGACGATATGTTCTGTCGGCTGGCGTGGTGGATCATGCGAAGGGGGCACTCCTGCGTGGTGCCTGGTCACTGTGGCTTCCGCCAGCCTTGCGGGGTAAGGGTGGGGCCGGGTGTCTAGTGCCGGAAACACAGAGAGGGTTTAGCTATACGGCCAGGGTTTGGAAGGGTCTTTGGCCTGGTTTGTGGTGGGCGCTAGCTCCGTGCGCTTTCCCGTGGGCACCCTATAAGAGGGTGGCGAAATGCACCTTGCCTCACCATCCCCACTGTAATGGTGGGTGATTCGGAAGAGTTCCAATTCCGCGGTGGGGGCATAGTGAAGTGGTACGATGGCACGGTGTGGTCAGAGTGGCGGATGAGGGCTTCAGCTCAGGTGCTGCTTAACACTCCAACCCGGTCAGTGGACCAACCATCTGTACTTATTATGCCTCTCACTGTATCCCCGGGGAGGCATAGATGATGGATCTGGCACACCTGGGGGTCCTGATCCCCCCCCCCCCCAATGCTTTTCTTGTATCTTTATAGGTGCAAGTTGTGCCAAACATCTGTACTTATATATACCTCTCGGTGTACCCGTTCCACCTGAAGACAGTTCTCAGGTGTTTCAGTTCTTGTGGCAGGCTGTATTTGTCAGCAATCACTCTAGCCCTATACACAAGAGTTACACTGCACAGGATGGTAGAAACTTGTGGCACCCAGATACTTGTCCGTGTGGGCCGATTTTCTGTGTACACTATGCCCTAGTGTTCCGTCTTGCTTTCTTTCAACTAAAATGTCGAGGAAAGGTAGGTAACCATCCTTTTCCATTTCCATAGTGAACTTTATGCTATGATGAATTCTGCTAAGATATTCCAGAAACTCACATAAGGTCTTGTTACCATGTGGTCACACCACAAACGTGTCTGATGCAAGACATGAAGTGCTTCACATTTCTCCTTGTTTATGTTGGTCTTTGAGGGTTTTGCTTTATCCAAGACCCAGCAGGTCTCTCTACGGACCTCTTCTGCTGCTCCCCTGGTAGGGCGCAAACAGCCTGTTCGACAGAGGTGATGATGGCAATTGTTGGCACGCCTCTTGGCACCAAAGCGAAGTTGAGGCCTTTGGACAAGACATAAACTGTGACGTTGTCAAGTTGCATCCCGCTCAGGTTCAACACAGTGTGACTCACATCAGGACATTCCCTGGGGTGCTGAGTTCCCTCCAGCCAGTTGTATTTAGACAAATGCATAGCTGTTGTTCACTCCCTCTCCAGATTTTCTTGAGCAGATGTAGCAGTGTCTACCCAGTCCCCCGAATCAGATGACATTTTTCCTGGCAAGTTTAAGTGGCAGTCCAACAAAGAAATTGCATTACGATCGAGCTAACACCAGATGTAACGAATGCATTCCATAAGAAGCGAAAGACTCTCCCATCAGGGTATTCGTCTGGCTTTGGAGCTGTTGATGTGATGGCTGATGGCCGCAAAACGTGGTAGGATGTCACTGGCCCGGCATCTCTGAAGAAAGCCCAAGGACCATAGCAGCCTTCCTTTCTTCTTGCGTAGTCTCTCCAAGTGCCTCACTTGGTGGTACATTTCCTCCCCATAAAGGTGCTTGATGTAAGAATGAAGACTTTCCCGGTGTACAACTGCAATGAAGTCTTTACGAGTGTACCACTGGATTTTGTTGTGAAAACAAAATATTTCAACGGCTAGCTCCGCTGTCTTCATCAGGTGTGGAGACATCTGCACTGGTCAGCTGACCCACAGATAGTGAGATAGCTCGTGTGCTGCACTTGCTTATATACATGCCCACATCCGGCGGCTGACTGAAAACAGGAAACAAGAAACTCAGACCTCGTGCTGCCAGACCACCTTGGCTATACGGTCTGCCGAAGATACACAAAGAAAGCGTACCTCTAAGACCAATCATCAGCAATATCGGAGTTCCGACCTACCTGCTGGCTAAATATCTGACCCGTCTTCTAAGTCCATCAGTCGGCCACAGAATTTGTCAAGATCATCAAGACCATGGAATTGAAGGATTCAGATATAATGGTTAGCTTCAATGTCTCATTATTCACCCGCGTCCCACTGAAGGATACACTGGAGCTAATACACCACCAGTTTGAACCATCCATTGTAGACCTTTTCAAACATGTACTGACATCCACGTATTTCACATATTTAGGGAAATAATATGAACAATGGATGGGGTTGCCATGGGATCTTCACTTTTCTCCTGTAGTCGCCAACTTATACATGGAGCATTTTGAAGAAAAAGCTCTGCAGGGAGCAGTTCTCAAGTCGACATGTTTTTACTGATATGTCAATGACACGTTTGTGGTGTGGCCGCATGGTAACAAGACTTTATGTGAGTTTCTGAAATATCTTAACAGAATTCATCCTAGCATAAAGTTCACTATGGAAATGGAAAAGGACAGCCGTCTACCTTTCCTTGACATTTTAGTTGAAAGAAAGCCAGACAGAATGCTATGGCATAGTGTATAAAAAAAATCGGCCCATTCTGTACAGCGTAATACTGTTTTAAATACGCTTGTGCATAGGGCTAGAGTGATTGCTGACAAAGACAGCCTGCCACAAGAACTGGAACAGCTGAGAACTGTCTTCAGGTGGAACGGGTACTCCGAGAGGCATAAGTACAGATGTTTGAGCCACCGATCCTGTTGAGGTGTTGCGCGGTACATGAGCCGAAGCCCTCCCCTGCCACCCTGACCACATCATACTATCGTACCACTTCACTATGCTCCCGCCGCGAAATTGGGCTCTTCTGAATTACCTGCCATTACAGTAGGGACGGTGAGGCAAGGCGCTTTTTGCCACCCCTTATGAGTGCCCAAGAGGAACCGCGTGAAAGTGGCACCCACCACAAATGAGTCCGAAGACCCTTCCAAAACATGGCTGTATAGCATAAGCAGCTCTGTGGTTCCTACCGGCAACACCCGGCCCCACCCAAACCCCGCAGGGTGGGTGGAAGCCGTAGCTACCGGGCGCCGCGCGGAAGTGCACCTTCGCATGATCCACCACGTCAGCCGGCCGAATGTGTCGTCACTGAATACGCCACTTCCCACACTAGGGCGCACTCTTAGTGCGCTTTCCTCCACATCCGCCCGACACTTGTGTCAAGTGCGAGCACGGGTTCCCACACATGTCTCCAAGCTTCACAGAGCACTGTCATAGCGCATGATCCCACTGCATGGGCTCGAAGGTCCCCACAACGTTCACAGGGTAAATGCTGTCCCACCACAGGTAAAACCCATCCACTAGTAGTCCACACTTATATAGTGGAGCTACTATAGCAGCATTAGAGACAGCTTCCACCAGCAGGGAGGCTACCCCTGAGCCTAAGGGGCTGAACCCAGATGCGGCTAACCACAACCAAGCACAGCCTCCAAGACTGTGGTACTGACCCCTTCGTTCGACTCCGGGTATTATGCTGCGCTGGCAGCAGAGGTGCTCTAAGCCTCTGTAATGCTTGGTCTTCGTTCACCAGGACACCCACAACACTGGAGCAGTCAGCACAAGGTTGCTCAGTGTCTTGAGCTGCGGCCAACACTGTAGTGCGCCAAGATGCAGCTAGACTACCCAAAAGCCTTCCATCCAGCAGAGGACGCGACCCCACTGAACCCCAAGCCCAAAGACCGGGAGCGACAGGTCTGTGGACACCGGGCATGAGTCTTGGGGTTGACAGAGGCATGAACAACACGTCCCCTACAACCACCCCCTACATGGATCCAATTCCGGCGGCCAGCAATATCCCCTCTCTTGGTAGATGCAATAAGTATAAGATTAACACCAGTTGGTTTCAAAGTTTGCCAATCATCACAATTCAGTAGGGGCATAATAACACATACCTCCACCCCCAGAGGGAGAAAATTTTCCCCAACACCTTAACTTGCACCCATGCAGATACAAGAAAATGTCGGGGGGGGGGGGAGGGGCTCAGGACCCTCAGATGCGCCATATCTGTCATACAGACCTCCCTGAATGTGGGCCCAGTGCCCTGGAGGCTACACCGAGAGGCAGATAGAAAATGCAATTGAACATAAGCCGGGGAAAATTCCAATCCAACAGGAAGAAACGCCTTTCTGTCATTCGCTGGAAACACCTCAGGGAAAATTGGCAGAATGCTCGCACGGCATGGAATAAAATGTTTCTACTGACCACCAGCCAAAATACAGACTACCTCTGTTCAATCAGTAATGATGTTGGCCTAAGAGTTCCAGGGATTTATAGCATCCTGTGTTAGTGATGTAAAGACCTACAATGGTCAAACTATCCGCACTATAGAAAACTGGTGTGAAGAACATAAACACCATCTCCGCCTAGAAAAATACAGCAAATTAGCGACTGCCAAGCATGTGTACGACAATGGCCACAGAGTAAAGTTCAATAATATTAGGATCCTGGCTAGAACTTCACATTTCTGAGAATCTGCTATCAAAGAAGCGATCGAGATTCAACTGGCCAACACATTCAATAGAGACATTGGTCTATGCGTCAGTGAGGCATGGAAACCAGCCTTGGCAAGAATCCACAGAGAACATTGTACCTCTATCCAGCTGCCACCATAGAGGGCTCCATATTAGTTTGGGCCGCAACAAGAACTATAGCCATGCCCACTGGCAGTCAGCCGCCGGACGCGGACATGTATATAAGGAAGTGCGGCACCTGAACTATCTCAGTATCAGTGGGTCAGCCGACCAATGCAGATGTCTCCACACCTGATCAAGACGGCGGGGCTAGCCATTGAAATATCGTGTTTTCACAACACAATCTGGCCGTACACCCATGAAGACTTCATTGCAGTTGTACACTGGGAAAGTCTTCATTCTTACAGATCTCCCTTGGTTTAGTCGATGTCTAATATTTTCTTCACCTGTCCCATTATTACTAACAGTGCTTCCCAAATATTTATTCATTTCGCATTAGATTATCTGACACTTTGAGAGATTATGTCACCTGTCTAACAGCAAGGTATTGTGTCTTTGTGGTGTTAATTTTTAGTCTCACTTTATCGTATTCTTCTGTTAACTTTCTTAGCATGTATGCTGGACTCTCATCGTCTTCTACCACTACCAGTTCTTGTGCAAACATCAAACTATATACACATTCTCCAGCTATTTATATCCCCATTCTTAAGCATTTTCTTCTCCAATTCTCTAGAGAATCTTGGATGTATATTTTGAAGTTGGGGAAAGGCAACAACTTTGTTTAGAGCCTTGTTAATTATAAAGGGTTGGGAGACTTTCTTTCTGATCCTTACAACTCCTTTCACACTTATAAATATTCTGAATGGCTCTTACATATACTCAATGAATATTACTATTTTCCAAAATTTTAAAAATTTTTTTTTTCGCAATTGCACATTATCATATGATTTCTCCAGGTGGATGAAAGCTAAATGTGTGTCTAAGTTTCTTTCACTCCTTTTCTCTATTAGCTGTTCCAAGGGTTAAAAAATATTATCAATACAGTATCTTCCTGCCTGAAATCTGCTTTACTCTTCAGTAACGTCTATTTCCTTCTCCATCCTATTTTTCAATACTCAACCAGACAACCTTCCCCGGTTGCCTGGTCACACTAATCCTCCGATAATTATTATATTCTTGCGCATTATCTTTTTATATATATATATAAATGTAACTTATCACTGAAACATTAAAATCTTGGGATAATTTTTTTCCTTCCAATAAAAACTTATTAAACATCTTTGTCAATAACTGCTAAAGGATGCTCAGTCCATATTTAAGTAGCTTAATGGGTATTTCTCCAGGTCCTGCAGACTTTCCATTATCCATTTGGTTTCACCTCCTTGAGGGAAATTGGATCTATATTTCAATTTTCCAGGCTACTTGCTTGATTCAATGCTTGTTTATTTTATTTTTATTTCATCACTAAGCCAACTAAGGAGCATGTGAAATGATTAATTTGCATTGTCCTTCTTATTCTTCTTCTTATCTTCCCAAAAGCTCATCATCCTTCCGCTGTGGGCTTGACGACTGTCTTGTGTCCAGGCATTTCTTAGTTTCAGATTTTTGCTGTTGGGATCTTAGAGGCAAATTTATGTGAAGTGATTAATTGTCAATATATACTGCGTGTAGGTGTCAGTGGGTCTAGGCTGACTTCTGTGAGGTCCTTCTGGGTTTCTATAAGCCAGCGTGCTTTGGTTTGTCGGGATCTGTTGATGATGTGGAAAATTTTCTTGGTCAGTCATAAGTCATCCATTCGTGCTATGTGTCCATAGAATTTCATGTGTCTTTTTTGTGCAAGTGAGGTGAATCGTTCGATCAGTGAATACAGTTTTTCTGAGCTTTTGTGCATCCAGTTGCCATCTTGTATCTTGGGGCCAAATATTTTTCTCAGTATCTGTCTTTGTATTTTTTTGATTCCTTTGACATTTACCTTTAATGATGATGTCTCCGTCACGTACAGTGCTCCTGGAAGAACGACAGCATGGTAGTGATGGAGTTTGGCTTTTGTAGAAAGTGATTTCTTATTGTTAGTATTCCACGTAATTGCATATGCTTTTCACAGTTTTTCAGTGCGGGTTTTGTGGGCTTCATTCTCAGTTCCAGTATTCCCAATAATTTCTCCTAAGTACTTAAAGTATTTAATTTGTTTAACTGTGCCATATTTGGTCACAAGTGGCTCCAGGTTTGTGCTTTTGGAGTCCATATATTGTGTCTTCTCATTAGAGATTTGGAGGCCAGTTTTGATGGCTATCTCATGAAGCTTCTCAACCGCATGTTTGTCTTCCGCAATGGTTCATATAATTACTATTAGATTATCAGCAAAAGCAAGGCATGTTATGTTGATTCGTTTATCCTTTGTTCCCATATATATTACAGATATTTATTTTTTCCATATGCTAATGATCTTGTCTATTACCAGATTGACCAGGGGTGGTGACAACCCATCCCCTTGTCTTACACCAGTTTTAATTTCAAATGATTCGGAGATGTCACCCATAAATTTCAGTTTTGAAATTATATTTGTCAAAGTTTGTTGAATTAAAATAGTGGTTTTATTATCTAATCTGTATTCACATAGTATATTGAACAGCATAGTGCGGTCAATCGAATCATATGCTTTCTTAAAGTCTAAAAAAGTTACCACTGTGCTGGTTGACTTACGATTTTGGAGTATCATCTTTAGGTTCCAGATCTGTTCTATGCATGATTGGTGTGGTCAGAATCCTGCTTGGTATTCACCAATCTTGTATTCTGTCTGCTTCTCCAACCTTGAATGAAGGGCACAAGAAAGTACTTTGTAGGCGATTGGCAGAAGTGAAATCCCTCGGAAATTGTTTGGATCTGTCCTGTCTCCTTTTTTATGTAGCGGATAAATTAATGCAATTTTCCAATCTGCAGGTATGACTTCGGTCTCCCATATACTTTAAATAATAGCGTGCAGCCAGTCAGTCAGTAGTTCGCCCCCCCCCCATCTTGAACATCTTGCCCATTACTCCGTCTTCCCATGGTACTTTATTATTTTTCAACTGAAATATGATGTTTCAGATCTCACCCAGTGTTGGTGGAGCTGAGGCGTGATTTGGGAGTGTATCTGGAAATGGGGTTTCTCTGTAGGTGGTTCACAGTTGTACAGCTTCTCGAAGAACTGTTTCAGAATGTCACAATTGGCCTTTGTGTTGGTTTCAAGCATACCATCAGGTCGATCAAAGCAAAGACTGTGAGGCTTAATGG
The DNA here is from genome assembly GCA_031002005.1 of Vandiemenella viatica. Lineage (NCBI taxonomy): Eukaryota > Metazoa > Arthropoda > Insecta > Orthoptera > Morabidae > Vandiemenella > Vandiemenella viatica. The sequence goes on from CM061921.1 coordinate 280,858,319, forward strand.
TAGAAAGTTCTTCCTGGAAAAAATTTCTTGTGTTGTTTCTTTTGAAGGCATTGTCGATTTCCTCTAATCTTTTGATGTGGTACATACGTTTGACTTGTCTGATTATTTTGGATGTTCTTTTCTGTGTTTCTAAAAAAAAATCTGCCAATTACCTGGTGTTCGGTGGCTGTGCCAGTTCTTCCAGGCTTTGATACGTGAATCCAGGGCTTTATAACACTCTGATTTCCACAATCTGTTTCTGTCTCCATGGAGGCTGGCCAAGTTTCCTTGCTGATTCTTGAATGGTATCCATAAGTTTTTCCCATGTCTGTGTGTTTGTCTGTAGCGACTGTGTCAATTCCTGTGCATGTTCTGGATCAATTCGTGGGTTTTTGTGCTTTTGATATCATTTCCGATTGGGCCTGAAATGAACTTTGATTTGTGAAAGGTAGTGGTCGGACTCTACATAACCCTTTCATAATCTAACATTCATAATTTCTGGAGAGTAGTTTCTGGTAATCTCTGCATGATTGATCTGGTATTCACCTATGTGGTTGATTGGTGATTTCCAAGTGTTTGGACATTAACTGGAGATTGGCCATTTCACAGGTGTTTATTAGGCACCGTCCATTGGCATTTGTCTTTCTTTGCACTGAAAAATTCCCGATTATGCGTCTGTATTCCCTTTCTCTGCCGATTTGTGCGTTAAAGTCTCCAAGCAGGATCTTGACATGATGTTGAGGGATTTTGGCAAATACTCTTTCCATTTGTGACCAGGACTTTTCTATTTTGTTTTTGTCAGGTTCATTGTTGACTGGAGCATGTGCATTCACCAGTGTGTAGGTCTTATTTGCACATTTTGCTGTGAGCAGAGAGAGACGTTCGAGAAATGATGAGAAGTCTACTACTGAGTTCTTGATACTCTTGTGTACGAGGAAAGCAATTCAAAATACTTGTAAGTTACTATTAGGTAATTTAGTTGCGGGTTTCCCCTTACAGATATTCAATCTTATGATTGTAATCGCAGTGTTGGTGTCAATCACCCTTCTTGTTCTGATATGATGCATAATATTTGTATGAAAAGTGATGATTATAATATTACATCTGATTCACTGCTAAAGGGTCCCCGTCTCTAAAGACCTCGATGTTAAAAAGAGACGTAAAGCAGTTAAAAAAAAAAAAAAGCTAAAGGGTCGTCCACCAGTGAGGTTATATCTTGGCTCGTGGAGAGGCATGGAAATTAAAACTGCTACTGTTGGTGCTAATGATATGTTACCTCAAGTAGCACATAGATATGGCAAAAAATATAAGTTTACTTTATTGACTAAGTGTAAGAAATATGTTCCATCTTCAACTATAAAAAATAAATCAATGCAAGTGGTTGTTAATCAAAAGGACCCGAGTCAAAATGATTGGAATCGCAGAACCTTGTTTCTTGTACTGCAAGTATAAGGATCCTAAACCTGTCTGAGGTAACTGTCAGTACCTTAAATTTCCCTTTTTTGGTTAAAGTCTGTACTTTGAGAGAACCAATAAACTGTACTTTTTTGGGTTTGAAGAGGTTTGGGAAGCTCTGACCCTTCCTTACATGATGCCCTGGTCCCCCAGAATCCGAATGACCAGGTTCGCCATCGCTGTCTTCAGCTTGGGCCTGAGGTAGTAGCTCTTTTGCTTGTGTTTCCATCATGATAAATTATGGTTGATTTTTGTTGGTGGGTATTAAAACACCCAGGGAAAATAAGTCTTTTACCGACTCACTCTCATTGTACCAATTGTTAGTTCATACGGGCAGCTGGTGTCTTGCTATGGTGTGTTTGGTCCACGAGAGCTGTTTTATTTCGCTCAAGTCCACCAGTAAACCGGTGAGGACCCACCTGGTAGTAGGTTCATGAAATGCTTGTTTGTATTTGTTTCCATTTTCACTCAGTAAATTCTTAAAATGGTCCACCACTTTGTCTGTGTTCATAAGACGAATGTTGACCTTTTCCTTTATATTTCTTCTAACAGTCTTTATTATTTTCCTAGGTTCAGCAACTTTTGTACCTCCCACATATCTGTTAAGTTTCTCAAATGTTGTGTTCCATATTCGTTGTTTTGCCTTTGAGACTTCTCTTTTTACTTCCTTATTCACTCTCATATAATTTTTTTCTGTCTTCTGGATCTTGAATTAAAAGCCATTTCTGGAAGACTGTCTCTTTTCTTTAACCTCCTGCTCTATACCTTGGGACCACCACTCTGGCTTCTTCTCACTAACAGGTTCCAGTAATGCTAATGCTTCTGTTGCTTCATTGTGCATACATTCTCTGATTTCTCTATACACTCTCTCTACCTTATCTACATGCATATCCTTCAATTTGTTAACTAACCTTATTTTGTATAGGATTTTTTTCATTCTTCTTTCAAGTTTTCCAAGTTATATTTTCTTGTTTCTACTATATTTGCATTGTTTACTTCGATAGTTTTGTCTTGGTTTGATTTGTTGTTTGATTTATACCATTGATTTGAACCATGAAGTGGTCTGAAGCACATTCCACACCTCTATACACTCTTATATGTTTAATTGTGAGTTCTGTTTTTGTATTATATATTCAATTATAGAGTGCAGCTTCTTTTGGGTTGTACCCAAGTTTATTTATGAATATTTTTATGTGGATAAAAGCCATTCATAATGTTTAGTGTGTGTACGTTTGTGTGTCTTACACATGCCAATTAATATTTTACCACTATCATTTATTATTTCTTCCTCATATCTACCCACCACCATAGTATTTTGTTCTGTCCCTATACAACTATTAAAGTCTCCCATTAATGTTATTTCTTTCTAACGGTTAACATCCTCCAGAACTTTCATCGTATTTTGACAAAAATTGTCTTTGATTTTGCCATCCGTGTCACCTGTGGATGCATATACTCCCACTATTACAATTTCATGTCCATTTCTCTTCAGTTTAAAAGATATTATCCTCTCGTCTATTTCTTGTCATCCTTTCATACATTTTTAAAAACATTTTATGTATTATGGATACTTCCTTCTTTTTGCTGGATCACTTTTTCTTACTCCACTATATGAATGAATGTACTGATCTATCACCTCATTACCTTTTCCATTTTTCTTGGTTTCTGTTAAAACGGCCACTTCAATTTTCATCCTTCCTAGCTCTTCAAAAACTTCTTCCTGTTCTGTACCCTAAACCCTGAATATTCATGAAAATTATCAGAAATTTATAAAGATGACAGTGAGTATCATTGAAATGTCACACTTCTGTATAACCGTCTACAGGCAAATGAATACTGCACTGCAATAAATTATCTATTAGAACTCTTTCACAAATAAGCTTATATACTCCAACTAATAATTACATTCACATTTGTCCAATAATTTATTAACTCAGTAGTTGGATATATGGGGGTGTAATTTTTTGTATTAGAGTAGATGATCAGATGAGCAACTATGTACTAAAAGATGAAAGCTAGTACCAGCTTAATCAGAACATACTGATACAACAATATTATAAGAGCTCATTACTTATTTGAAATTAGATTATGAGATCAGCTTACTAATGAAAGGTATTCTCAAATTAGAGATTATGCATAAAAATGTTGTATTCTTTTTTTAAGTAATGATCTTCGTGTCAAAAAACAAGTATTTGCTGTTCGCAAATGTGTATGGACAGTAACCAACTACTGATAATTTATGTAATATGTGTTTTCATCCAGTATTTCAGCATGTCCTGGCTATAGTTTGGATCTATGTACTGATTTAGAATTTAAGCAATTTGGTTTTGTTGTGCATGGATATTATTTATTGTAAAAATGTATCATATATCTTCTTTTCTTTTCAGAATTGATGAACAAAGTGTCATGTTGTCTTCAGAGAGAGAACAAGGTGAATAATTAGTTACTGCAATAATTACCTTAGATAATTATGTACATTCTTGCAAAAACTTCTCAGGTTTCAAGACGCATCAAAATTGAGACATCTGGTGATGTTTTGGAAGCTTGAACTGCTTCCATTGTCAAGCCCCCCTTAACATCAAGTATTTTAAGCGGGGCTTGACAATGGAAGCAGTGCAAGCTTCCGAAACGTTGCCAGATGACTCAATTTTGACGCAGCTTGAAACCCGAGAAATTTTTATACAATAATTGCCCTGTCTTTTACTGTCACAGACTGCTGTACATTAAAAAAAATAATTTATAAACAGTAGTCAAACTTGCATGTTCTGAGTAAGAATGTTTTAAAATATTGTGTGTGAATGAGGAAGTATATGTTTGGAATAAGTGAGTTTAATACTTACGCTAAAACTTTTTAAATCCTTTCTAATGGTTGTGTTCTTATTAAGAAAAATATTTAGCATGGTTCATTTAATTGTATCCTAAAGTATATTATCTAAGTGATTACTGAAATAGAAGAACATTGAATTTTTTTTGATGTAATCTTAATTGATTATTATTTATGAATGGTCGTGTGGCCCTATGTTTGTTGGATATCATAAGGTCCCCATTTTGAATCTTGGTCTTGGCTTGGATCTTCGAAGACCCTTATACTGTCCTACACCTCTGGATCAGCGTGCTGTGTAATGCGAAGTATGCCATAATGATTCTGTGATTCAGATTCCACATTAAACTATAGGTCACTTATACCTGGCAGGATTACTGGATTAGGTTAAAGTGGCTACAACAGGGGCAGTCAATAGGTCAGTGTGACCACATAAGCTTTTTTTTATTCAAGAGCGCTTTTTTCTTAATTTCATTAGTTTAGTTGGGTGGTTAAAAACTTTATTGTATGATGTTTCTATGTTGCAAATAGACCACTACTCCATACATCTCTTTGTTATTTGGTTTCAATCACAGAATTGAATAAAATACACAAGAAATTTTGTGTAAAGGTTTGAACTTTTTATGTATAATATACTAGCAGCTGTTTTTAAGTTGGTATTATGAAGATTTTCTATATTTTTTTCTTCTCCTCCTCAAAGGTTTTTAGAGGTGGGATAGGATGGAGGCAGTGGTATTTTGCAGGAATCATCCCAACATTTGCCTGGAATGATTTTGGAAAACCAAAATCTGGATTGCTGGACAGGGATGTTTCTGCAAGATTGTAAATACTAAAGAAATACAGTAGTTAAAGATGATGAAACAATAAAAGAGAAGTAGCAACTAGGTGGGTAGAAAGTAATGCTGAATATTGGCAAAGCCAGTTATAAATTTGTCATTAATGAACTGTAGGAGTATATTTAATAAAGTAATACAGTTTGGTTACTTAACAGAGATGCAAAAACTTCAAATAGTTATTGGAGGAGAGTCTGATTAAATGAAAGAGTGCTAGACAAGGAAGTTATAGTGTGACGCAGAGATGCAAGATGGTTCCTGGAAAAGAAATGCATCAAGTGATTTCTAGTAAATATAATGGTTTAAAGAATGCCAACTGTGGAAAGTGCAAGAAAGTTGTGTATATTGGAATTATTTGTGGCATGTGTGATATGTGGTATCATTTTGAAAAATGTTGTTAGTTAGGACCTAGAAATATTCCAGTTAATGACTGGATATGTGTATTATGCATGAACAGACCTAATAATCGTAATAATAATAATAATTTTTATTGCAAATAACTTTGGATTACAAGTGTCTTGCAAAGTCAAGACCTAAATTGCATTATAAACACAGTTCATTTCAAAATAAAGTGCATTCATATGTAATTTACAATTCAACAGGTTTGTATAAGGTCTTATAACATAAATAATATTTTACTCCAGTTTTGAATTTATTCTCAGTCAAGAATTTTAGATGAGATGAAGCTTGTTATATATCCTAATTTCTATCTCATAGGCACTCTTATCTGCTGCCTTAGAATTATATCTTTTGATACATAAATTTGACTTGAATTTAGGGTCACTATTTACATGAAGCATTCCAATACAACTTGTATATTATTCTAATACATTTTTCTGCAGCAGTAAAAATCAATTTATATACATATGGTTACAGGATTCCCAAACTTCCATACCATACAGGATATGTGGAAAAATTATTCCATAGTATACAATTTTCAGAACCCTGCTATCCAAAAACTTAGATAACTGATTAATTAAAAAAATCCGTTACTCACTCAAACAAAACCTATATATTCCTTCCAAATTAGGAACTTATCAACATATTCCTGAGAATGTATGTTCAAATATTTCATAAATGGTTCCATCACTAGCTATTAGCATTAGTCTTAATTTATTATCTATATAACAATTTTTAAATTCAAATTTTACTGATCATGTTTTACTTATATGTCAAATTAATTCATTTATCTATTCGTATAAAATGCTTGTTTGATCATGATGTTCTGTCACTTAGTGACATCACACTATGATGTTGCACTATGACGCCACACTTTTTGTCTTTGTTTTCCAACTTATGACCGGAGATGTTGTTCTAGGTTATGCACGTTATTTAATAACAGTTCTATTTAGGTAAGCATCCACAAATAAATTAATCGTCAGAACACTCAGTGAAAAGTACAGGGCGTTCGCCGGAAAACGCTACCCGCCCAGTCTGTTGCCGTCTGCAACTTGCTTGGTCAGTCGAGCCAGCAGTTTCCGCCACACGGCACCGTGAATCACCGCACTGTTTAACACCTCCGCTGCCCCAACAGTGCAGTGCAGTGACCCTTACATTGTTAAGAACGGTTTCTTTGCATTGTAGATAGTTTGTGACTTCAGTCTCTTATTAATCAGTGTTGTGAATAAACGTTTCTTTGCGGTTTGGCTGTTTTGGGGCTTCATACTCTTATTAATCTGTACCGTGTTTGAGTGTGAGTAAAATTATGGTACGTTACAGTTTGCAACAAAGAATATTTCTCTACGATACATATGTGAAGAAGAAGTCGTTTAAAAAGTGTCGCAGTAAATTTCGTCGCGAATTTCCTGGCGCTTTACTGCCAGCTAAATCAACAATTCTGTGTCTGGTTAAAAAAGTAAGAGAAACGGGTTCATTTTTTAACAAAAAGAGACTGTCGGTCAACCGTATTCTCACAGAGGAGAAAATTGACGATATCGCTTTTCGACTAGAACAGTCACCCAAAAAATCATTAAGTCAGTTAGGGCAGCGTGTGTCTCGAAATATGTTCAGAAGATGTGAAATGTGCATTACACAAGAGGGTCAACACTTCCAGCATCTTTTATAAGGTAAGCTAATGAATTACGTCACATTTAAATGCTTAGCACACAAGTTTCTGAAGTTTATGAAGCGTAATTATTATGAAATAGTCCGCGGCAGACGGTCGAACAATGCCGGAAACTGAGCGCTCGCTCGCCGGGAGCAGTTTCTTCCTTGTAGCGCTAACAGTGGGTTGCGTTTCCCGGCGAACGCCCTGTATATATTCTGTTTAAATCAACATATTTATTTAATATTCGTTTGAAGTAAAAGTATTTGTTAAAATATTTGACAATTTTTGATTAGCAATGTTAGTGGTAGTTTTAATTAGATTGTTATTATAACCAGCACTTGACGTTACAGCAGAGGGCATGAGTAAATTGCTTTTAAAAAATAAAAAAGAATTTAAATTGTTTTCATGAGTGTCTTGTTACTTAAATTGTTACTGTGTTTGAACAAAATTAGTTCCACACTGATTGCAATCTATACAACCTAGACAACAATTAAATCTAATTTTACTGATGTAAGTTGTTAAGATTTTTAAAAAAATTTCCTTTGCTTTCACTGATGACCTATTGCAGCCATATGGAACTGCATTAGGCATTCAAACGTTGTAATATTGATCTGAATCATGGATAACAAAAAAGTACCCGTTGTAAGAACCCGTAACGATTTTTGATCAAATTTACATCGTGATACATTATTACCACAAAAATGCTAAACGGTACATTTATTAATACGCACCTGATTGAGGTATTGTTTCTCTGACAGCAAGTTTAGCGTATGCGTAGTATGTGGTTGAATTGAAATGCAACCTTGATCAGGATGGCAACGGAAACCTTTTGCTACAACCCAAGGCACTAGGAATTACATTGAACTTTATTTTATAACAATTCTACTTAGTTAAGCAATTGATAAGAAATGAATTGCCAGAACACTGAAAGAAAATTATGTATTTGGTTTAAATTGGCATATTAATTATCAGTTGCTTTTTTTTTGTGCTGAAATCATTATTTGGTTTGAATGAAAGAAGTTCCAAGTTGATTGTGATCCATGCATCCTAAACCCCAATTAAAACTAATATTATGTGGCATAACATATGTTTTTAAGATTTATTATTTGCACCCTTTGTTTTCATTTGGGTCATTATTTCAGCTGCATGTAATCTGTGTCAACCATTAAAACATCACTCTTTGTCACAGATAATAAGAAAGAAAGATGTAAGAACATGTGAAGATTTTGGATCAACTTTATATTGTGATGCATGCTAACATTGACATGAAATACAGGGAATTTATTAATTCACGTGTGATAGAAGCTTTGATATTGTATCGGCAATATTAGTGGAGATTGTGGTTAGGCTGAAATACAACCTGGACCAAGTTGACAACTGAAACTTTTTGCTACAGCACAAGGGACAAGAAATTACATTGAGCTTTATTTTATAACAATTTTATTTAGGTAACAACTGAAAAGACATTAACTTCCAGAATACCATATTAAACCCATCATTCTTGACTGGCTTTGAAGCTAGTATCAAAAAGGATAACTCATTTGAGGTCTTAACGATAGTTGTCACAGAGCATGGTGGGTAAATGGTTAACGTTCTTACCTCCCATTTGGGAGGATGGGGGTTCGAATCCCCATCCGTGCATCCAGATTTGGGTTTTCCATGGTTTCACCAAATCACTCCAGGCGAATGACGGGATGCTTCCTTCAAAAAGCCCATGGCCTAATTCCTTCCTGTTCCTTGTCCCCAGTCCCGTCCTGCCTCTAATGATGTTAGCCGTCGATGAGGCGTAAAGCCATAAGTAAAATAAAAAGATAGTTGTCTCTAATGAGGAATCATTGCTAGCCCAACAAACTTTTTTTTTTTTTTTACTTATTGCTTTACGCCTCGTCGACGGCTAAGGTCATTAGAGGCGGGATGGGACTGGGCACAAGGAACGGGAAGGAATTCGGCCATGGCCTTCTTGAAGGAAGCGTCCCGGCATTCGCCTGGAGTGATTTGGGGAAACCATGGAAAACCCAAATCTGGATGCCCGGACGGGGATTCGAACCCGCGTCCTCCCGAATGCGAGGCCAGAACGTTAACCGTTCACCCACCACGCTCGGTCCCAACAAACTGCTGTAGTGTCATCTGTTATGTTATAATTCTGCTTCTATTAGGTACAGTGTTATCATCTATAAGAGACAGCAGGATACTAGGGAATATTTAAAACAACTAAACAAGGACTTAATAATAGCAAAGAAAGTGGCTAAAGATGGGTTTATGAAGAGTATTGTCAGTGCATGAGGGCCATTGACTGATGCATCTAGAAATTTCTATGGCTATGTTAGGAAACTTAGGGGAAGGGAGAGTGCTGAGATGCTTATAGATAAGGATGGAGAGGAAGTTATTGAGGATTTGAAAAAGGCAGAGATTTTAAGTAACTGGTTTAATGAGAGCATTAGGGACAATGAATCAGAAACAGGAGGGTCTAATTTGGAGAATGAGCTTAACAACACAATTAGAAACCGAGATACCAAAAAAATTTAAATTAATCCTGAGGAAATCATGAAGGAAATAAGAAAGCTGAAAAAAATATAAAGGGACTGGTGTAGATAAAATTAATACAGATATCTTAAAGATAGCTGGATGTGACATTGTACCTTATCTTGAATTATTATTTAAATTGAGTCTGTATACTTGCTGCTTACCCACAGGACTGGTAAAGTGTGATATTAGTGCCGGTACATAAAGGAGGGGTGAGAAATAAAGTCGAAAATTATGGGCCAATCAGTTTGACAATGGTGGTAGGTAAATTAATGGTAAGATTGATATGCAACCACATCAGAAATATATGTGAGGAATGTATGTGGTTTTCAAGTAGGACACATGGCTTTAGGCAAGGATATTCATGTGAATCGCAGTTGGTGCGATATATGCAAGATATTTAAGATGAAATGAACAAATTGATAATGTAGCACTAGATCAAAGGCTTTTGACACAGTGAGCCATAAAATGGTAGTAAATAAGGTAAGAACTATTGGAGTGGATGAGAAAGTGATTTGCAGGGTAGAAGAATTTTTAAAAGGTAGAAAACAGAAACTTAGGGAAGGAAATGCAGTATCAAAAGAAGTGGAAGTAAAAATGGGTTTGTCACAGGTTAGCATATTGGGACCATATCTATTCATTATTCTTAACTCAGTGGCTAAGGCGCTTGTTTTCAAAACTTTCGCTGCTCCGGTCCTGGGTTAGAATCCCGGCAGGCGCAGGAATTTTGAGAGTTGTGTTTGGTCATATGAGCTATGCCAGGACGCTCCGTGGTTCGGATTCCACGTTAAACTGTAGGTCCCAGAGGAAAGGAACTGGCCGTCCTACCTCTGACAAGATGGCTTAGTATGCCTCCTTCGGGAGGTTCCAACCAACCTTCGGGTTGTGGACTAAGTTAAGTTTTTAATGAATAATTGTGTCAATTGTTTACTATCTGAAATTAGATTGTTTGCAGATCACATAATGCTATGTAAAAGGATAAAAACTGTAGAGGACTGTAAACATTTGCAGGGTTATCTGGACAGGATATCTAGTTGGGTTGATATACATGGAATGAAGATAAATGCGAAGAAGAGTCAGCTTATTGGACACACAAATAACAAACACAAGGTTGATTATGATTTTAAGGTGGGGAAAGAATTGCTTGCTGAAGTTGATAACAAGCTTTATTGGGCAGGACACATTGGACATGTGGTAGGAAAAGGTTTCAAAATTCTGCACTTGTTGGAGAGAGTGATGAGGGAATGTAGGAGAGAAGTAAAGGAACTGGGTTACAAAACTTTGGTCAGACCATTGCTCGAATATGGTAGTGTAGTATGGGACCCACATTTTGAGTATCAAATACAGAAGTTGAGAGGGTTCATAAAAGGGCTGTTAGATTTGTTTCTGGAAATTATCGCAGAATCAAATCAGTAACAGATATGATAGAGGAGCTGGAATGGGATTCATTGCAAGACAGGAGGAGGGTGAAGAGGGTCATGGGAGTGTACAAGGCACATACTGGCACATGAGGCATGGAAAGATATTAGTGTAGGTATGAAAAATAGTGCATGGAAGGGAAAAGATGACCATGATCACAAGCTGGCATTTGATTTCAGGCACAAGGGTGCGGGAAAATTCTCTTTGTTTTAGGTAAGGGTGTCAGGGATTGGAATAAGTTACCAAGGGAAATGATGAATAATTTACCAAAAACGTTGAAAGATTTTAAGGTTAAAATTTTTTAGAGGGCAAATGTAGGTGAGTGCAGGAAAGGGGGAAGTTGGGTGTGTAGGGAAATTGCCACCGGAGCATGTGCCCCATTGCAATTTAATTTAATTTAAATATACAGAACAAATAGTGTAGGACATAGTATAGATCCCTGTGGAACGTCACATCTAACTACAAACATTTATTATTTTACCTTACTGATTCACCACTTATAGAAAGTGGTTAAGGAGGTTGTTCAGCATGATCAGGATATGTTGGTTACAAATTTCCTAGAGTAAATTTAAAATCAGAATAAAAATAAATTTACCATGTGAAAAAATGGTAGGTAGAGTTAATAAGGCAAGTTTTGAATGGCATCAAATCAACAGCATTAGGCATGTGGCACAGCATTGCTCCTATTTTGGCAATCGTTTCACTGTATTAGTAGACATCACTCCAGAAAAAAATATTTTTTCTGACATCGGAAAGAATCGAGGTCGAAAGTTAACCCAACGAAGAAGGAAGAAGAAATTGGGTGAAGTTGTGATGCTAACCAACAGGTGCATACACAGTTTGGTGTACAGGCTGAATAATGCAATATAACCAGTTTCCGTTAGTGCAATAGTGGAGCCGGGGGGTACAACTAGTAAAGTATCTAAGAGTGTGAAAGAGAAATGTTCTGTATTTACGGCTTAAGATTGTGCAGTATTTATAGGTGGCAGAAATGATTTTTCAAATGATAAATCTCAGAGTGCTTTTTATAATCTAAACGCTTCTCTTGATTTGTTTACACTAATGTTGTGATTCTAAATTTCCCACAATGGTAGGATCAGTTGCCAACATCTTGGAGACAAAAGAAACTAAGAAACGTGAATCCTAGCAGAAATTTATATTGTAATCAGTTCCAAAATGTGAAATTTATTAATGCATGCAGTGCTAATTGGTTATGTCACACAAGTCATGGTCAACATTTTAATGCTTGGGGCCACAAAGTATTATGTTATCTAATTGGGAGAGTAATTCAAGACATACCTAGGAATGATAAACTTATCTGTTATATAGAAAAATCACTTGATGTGGTAAAAACTGTACATCTGCATTTTATTTCAGTTGCTGCTGTGCTTCACGAGGATGCACAAACAGTACCAGTGGAGGAGCAAAGGTAGTTTTTTACATCAATATCGTGTTCCAGAATTCCTTATTTTTGGTATTTATTATAATGTGTTATACACATCACTAATCTGTAATATATATATATGTGTGTGTGTAAGATTTATTTATTGGATAGTTTGGTATTATAGAGATGAAATATTATATTTAAAACTGTTACTGGAAAGTGTATTTGCATATGCATCAATGATTATAAACTAAAATATTCTCAGGTTCTTATTTTCACCATTGGAAGTGAATTGATAGCTGTTTTTTCTATAGCAGTTAAAGAAATGGCTACATCATAATTTAATTAAACATTGCAAAAAAATGTGTAAGTTGTTTGCTTCACTAAAAGGAGATTAATTTATTGTTAAAATTTCATTGGAAGAAATGAGATAGGAAAAAATACTATTGGCTAAAAGCAATGCATTGGGTGGTGATGGAAGATCAATATTTAGCTCTTGACTTCATTTATAGGGGTCTGGGAAGATTTTACGTTATAGGCAAGGGCTAGTGTGATAGCCAAAACGAGGTGCTCGATCCTGTGACACCTTCAGTGAATGAATTAAAAACAAAAAGGTGCATATCAAGGAAGTGAATTTTTATGAAAATTTTCAAAAGAACAGTGGCTCTGTCACAGCTACGATTTATCATAATGCAGACAGAAAATTTATAATAGTTGGGCAATTTGTGGATATAAAAAATAAATAGTGATCGAATACTGAATGACACTGACATGCAAGATAGCTCTGTTTAGCTCTTTGATGAAATTAAAGAAAAAAAATTGGTCATAAATACTTTTTAAATTTCATTCATATATTGAGACCATGGGTAATATTGCTTTAGCATTCCTTTTTCCTACGGCTTATTAAAAACCTGTAATGTTATGGGTTTCACATTTGATTGCTACCAAACTGAATGATTTGTTTTCTCAAGGAGTGTTAAGATATCTGTGAGTTGGACATATAGTGAAAGATTCCTTTCTACTGAATTCTCTGTGTGCTCAGCTTACAGTGTGGGCACTGCTTAAAGGGAAATCGATTGTGACCTCCATCAGCGTAATTGGCTGCATTTGCACCTGAAAAGTTGCGAAAACATTATCAGCAAGTCAGATTGGGTGTTATTACACCATCTGCTAATATTATATAATAGCATCACTGTCAGAGTATTTTTTTTTACTGAAATGATTAATAAGATCATTCACCTGAAGGTGAATACATCTGTCATACTGCTACTAAGAAATGAAGATGCACATTGTGGTGATTTAAGGGACCATCTTCAGTAGAGAATCTAGGATTGTGTTGGGCTAAACTTTTTTTTTAACTGCTTAATGTCTCTTAACAGTGAGGTCTTAGAGACTGGGAAAGGATGGGGGGCAAGGAATGGGAAGGAATTCAGCCCTGGAATTTTGAAGGAATCATCCTGGCAATTGCCTGGAGTGATTTGGGAAACCATGGAAAACCCAAATCTGGATGCCCAGACGGGGATTCGAACCGCCGTCCTCCCAAATGCGAGGCCAGAACGCTAACCGTTACACCACCATGCTTGGTGGGTTAAACTGAACATGGTGAGTGAACATATTGCTCTGGTCTTGCATTTGGGAGGACACAGGTTCGAATCCCTGTCTGGGCATCCAGATATGGGTTTTCTATGGTTCCCAAAATCATTCCAGTTGAATGCCAGGATGCTGCCCTCAGAAGGCCATGGCCAAATTCCTTCCCATTCCTTGCTCCCAGTCCTTCCCCACCTCTAATGACCGCTACATTGATGAGGCATAAATCCATAAAAAACTTAAAAAATCTGTTGGATCACAAGTCTGAAGCTTTTTAGCGAGGTCAGCAGATAAGAAAAATAAAATGTTATCGACAAATCTTGTATATATAATTAAATTTTGCATCTCTGCAATGAAATTATAGGAGTCCATCTGCTGATACCTGAAAAAACGTGCTCAGCATATCTTCTTACTCCTTGTTTGTGGGTGATTATGCATCCGTCTGTTATTCTTCCAGCTTGGTGCATTGAAATATTTCACAGCTCATACACAATAAAATTTATGATTAAGTGAAAATATATTTTTAGTTTTCCACTAAAATGCTTCTCTTTACTTGTAGGAATTTAACTTTAAATAATACTTTTTAATACTATGATAGAAACAATATAAGGTGCTAGTTAGAAAATTAAAACAAAAGTAATAATAAAGGAAGGAACCATTACTTACCAGAGATGATGACAGTATGGTAGCATGGTGCATAGCACACATCTTACAGCATAGTATGTTGTGTGATATGGGACTATTTTGCTTCACAAGGAGATTGTTATCTATAAATCAGGATTTTTCTTGAGGTTAAAGGATTTTATAAAACCTGCTCAGAGAAGAGCAGAAGGATTATAGGAAGGAAGAATCTCATTTCTTGGCAGATGTTAAGGAAATCATAGCCCTATCTTAGGATGCAGCTTTATAACTCACAACTTAAGAAAGTACTGTATCACGATGACTGAACTTTGGTGGGTTTTAGAAGGTTTGAGGCAGTGTTCTGTTCTATTGGTTGGAATAAGATATTTGTTTATGTTCTAGTTTCAGTGGGTATGTGTTGGATTTGTCTCTTGAGACATATTGGAATATCGGGGGTGGATTGCTGTAAGGGAGGGAGATTCTGAGTGAACTATTTGGCAGCTGTCAATGTAGAGATACTGTTGGTAGTTTGTTGTCTTGTCAACCGAAGTACTGATGTGGCTGTTGGAGAGTGACACATCTGCATTAAGGCAGGTGGCTTGGGTTTGGTATAGTTTGACCACATGAAGTTCAGTCTATGAAGATTGTATTATCTATGTATCCTGATCATAAAAATGTTGCTTGTGTACCTGAACTGACATGGGGGTTTCAGGTAGACTTAATCTAGGAATAACTATCAAGCAATATGTTTTCATAGGAGGGCCAATATGATACCCATGCCAGTGCCACAGGTTTGGTCATTGAAGGAAGAGTAGTTATTGTTTACAATCAGATGCGCAAAGGTGGTGAGGAAACCTTCTGGGAAACCTTTGTGATGGCACATAGCTAAGAAATGTTTATTGAACTTAATCTATGGCAGTCATTTGTATACAAGTTGGCCAAGAAGCACAGAGCATTTTTCAACTTGGGCTGAGTATATACTGAGAGGAACTGGTGGAAAAATGTAAAATATTCTGAAACAGTGTTAACAATTTTCTTTGGTAACATCTATTCGGTTCATACAGCAGCAAGTGTAGCCAACAGATTTTTGCAACCAGGACATTCACAACACTATCCATTCTCTTTATTTTGTGTGAAGGAGGTTGCAGTTTGCTGGATGTCTCATCATGTTAAAATGAAAAGTATTGTCACAGTGTTGCAAATAAATAAAATCTTCTCATGCTGGAAGTTTGAGAGCATTTTATTCAATCAGAGACATTGTTATAGAGGGTTTGATTAAGAGAGCTTGGCAAAGGCAGTGTCTGAAATTTGAGTACAATAAACTCGAGTGGCTCACATCAACTATGCAGCTGTGAGACAGCTCCTTGCAACAGGCAAGTCCATATAAAGTTCTACTCATTCATCTTCATGCATTGTAATACTTACATACGTATAGGTACTTATTTCAATGAGAGAACCAACCACTGTCGGTGTCATGCTATCATGGCGTTCTTGTTAGACAATGGTAATAAGCCAAACAATAAATCAGACAAAGCTAATTAGTGTTTAGGAAAAGTTTAGATAGCTGGTCTTGGTGTTTGAGTGTAACATATACCTACAAGATGAATAATATTCATTGTGAAAAAATATTACAAACATAAAATTAAAATCCTCAACTGAATTTTGCAAAAGTCATATTAGATTCAATTAATTGTTTTGTACAAATTTTTAGATGAAGCAGAAGGAGCTGCCAATAAGGAAATCTCTTTTTTCCATTAAATACATCTTTATTATTAACATACTGTTTTATACTATTAGGAAGTTTACTAAACAAATATGTCCCAGTATAATAAACTCCTCTTTATACAAATGACAATGACATTAATGTTTTGTACAAGTTGTTTTTGTTTCTTGTATTGAAGTTGAATACATGTGAATTTGATGTAAATAAGTTTTTATATGACAAAGCACATGAGAGAATATATATACTGAGAAATCATTATAAGAATAATGAGCTTCATAAGACATCCTTTGCTTTACTCTACACAGCATCCTAATAGCTCTTTTCCATGCTGTTAAAATATTTTTACTTAACGAAGAGATTCCCCAAAAAAATGTGCCATATGATATGACTGAATGAAAGAAAGGGGTACACTTGTTTTGTTAATCACACATCTACTGTCAGAGAAAATTTTCTTACTGCAAATGTGTGATAAACTTTTACATTAGTAATGCGAGATATTTTTGTTGACTGAATTTAATGTATTTGAATGCGAAGGAATTATATACTTTTTGTTTCCAAGATTGTATTGTTTTTATAATTTGTATATAAACTCTGCCATACATAATTTGTTTTAAGCCTAATGTTAAGTACTTTGTCAAAATTTAATGTCAGTGAGTTTGCCTTAAATCAGTTTCTTACTTCCTTGAATACTTCATTTGCAGATTACTGTGTGGTCAGATTAATTTTGTCTGCAAATAAAATGGTCTTAGCCTTGTTGGGTAAGTTCCCAGGAAGGTCATTGATGTGTCATAAAAACAGAAGGGATCCTAGGACAGAGCTCTGTGGGATACCATGTAGTATTTTGATCCTGATGAAGCATTTTAACTGACTTTGAAGTCAAGAAGAGAGAATTTTTGCATTTGGCTTTCCATGTATGAATTAAACCATTTACCCACAGTTCCATGTATGCCATAGTATTTCATTTTTTCTGAATGAACTAATGGTTAACACAATCATATGCATTTTATTCAATTTCTCAAATGTCTTAACTAAAAAAATGTATATAACCATGTCTGTGGATGGCCCTTTTTGGAATCCAAACTGTGAAATTGTAAGAATACCTTCTGTTCTCCTCAGTTTTCTAGCATAGCCATGGAAATTTCTAGATGCATCATTCAGTAGTGCCCTTGGATTCACAATATTTTTCATAAACTTTGCACTTTGTTTCTATTTATTCCTTTTTTTGTTGCTTCAATTGGTCCTTACTGCCTTGCTGTGACTTTGTTATATTCTCTTCTAACCAGTCTCTTCAGCCTCCAAAGCTCCCTATCTTGGTATCATGGTTTCACACTTTTTTTATTTTTTGCTTTGCAATAAATATTACTTCTCTAATTCTTATTATCTTCTTGAATTGTTCCCACTTTGACTCGTGTGTACTTGTTTTTTTTCCTTGCATACATACTGAGCCTTTGCATAAAATAATCCTTCAGTTCCCACTTTTTTTTTTTTTTTTTTTTTTAACTGCTTTACATCTCTCAAAAGCGAGGTCTTTAGAGACGGGAAAGGATGGGGGCAAGGAATGGGAAGGAATTCGGCCATGGCCTTTTGAAGGAAGCATCCCGGCATTTTGTAGGAAAAAAAACTTCTTATTGGGGTGGAGTGGTGGTGGAGTCCCCAATGTTCACAAACTCAATTCTTTCCTATACTTTCTTCTCTGCAAAATTTAATTTAATTAGAACGGTCGCCAACCCAAATGGTTTTAATAATGGGATTTTTCAATGAAGGTTAATATCTAAAGATTGTTCTCAACACAGATTTTAAAGTCCAGTATTTTATTGTTCAACGTTTAAAGACATATTCACTCTGACAACAGAAATTGTTACCAGAAAGACTTCGTTTCCGAAAATTGCAGATTAATGCCACGATAATTACATACACTCAATTCAGACACAATAAAAAGTTCACTCCACTTGAAACCTCAAACGAAATCATACAAATTGTCAAATTTATATTATGGAAAAGAAGTTTTGTTAAATTAATGATCTGTTTCAAAAATTATAGTTGCCGTTTGCGAATATTCCAAGTCCGTTTATTAATGATTGTTCTAACGCGGCACCCACACCATGCGACACAGCCATAACGCTCGCCCACACTTCACACCTTCCCCCTCTAACCAGTTCGAAACTAATGCGGTCGAGGTCCCACCTCAGGTATCTTATATAGGCTCCCCCAAGCCTGATGGGAAATTCCACTCATCTAGCGTCTCTCCCAGCTCCGCTCATAAAGGCTTTCCCCCCAAGTTTTTCCAATTTTCCTGAAACTTTGTGATTACGTAGAGTTCCTCATTCTAAGCATTTCCTATCCTTATAAAAATTTTCCTATCTGCTCTCCTTTTGTTGTTATTAATTTTCGAAGTTAAATAAACCTATTTTCTAGATCTAGTGTCCCAACTATTTGTTTTAGCGCGAGTGTTCTAATCTTCAGGAATTCTACAGCTTTTGACAATTAATTTGGTATATCTCACTACCTTCTAAAACCCTTTAATTAAAAAGATATCGCCTCTCAAAGTTTTCATCCCTTCTCGTCAGCCATCATGGAATCCCAATTAAATACTTTGAAATTAAATATCTTATATTGAGAGTACATTATTTTGATAAATCTTTCCGCCAAACTTACTTAAAAAAAATTATACTTTCATAAAAATAGGTTGCCTCCCAGATGTATTTTTTTAGTTTTTTCTTTCTCCTTTGTCAACTTTCATTTCTACCCATTCTTGACAACCTGGTTAGCTACGATGCTTTAACCGCTTGTGCTTAGGAATTACTTTTAACATATTTCTACTCAACTCAACGATCTCAAACTACTGTCATTATCTTTTCACAGGAAGACCTTTAATCTGACATAATTTTCTTTTGACTGCTTATTTTATTCTCGACTTACTATTTTTTCCTTTATTGAAAAAGTACCTTAAAATTAGTCATATTTACTCTAAATTCCGTTGGAAACCATGTTTTGTACTTCTAAACAAAGATTTTATACTTTCCGCCTGGTATCTTATTTCATTTATTACCATTCTTCCATACTTCTATGAACCTGCCGGCTGTTGCGTCATCACTGTCACAAAGCGTCTCTGTTCGGACTTAAAGATTGCTCACAACTTTCTTCCGAAAATTCGTACTACTACCAACGCGAGTCTTACATTCTCTTCTACACCTGATTAGTGTTATCTTTTGGGGGAAATATTACTTTGGGTAACCTACTTAACCCGATACCAAACACTCTTCCTTCTCGTTTTCTCAGTTGCCAATAAGGCCAACTACGTTACAATTTGCCTGGAGTGATTTGGGAAACCATGGAAAACCCAAATCTATATGCCCGGACGGGGATTCGAACCGCCGTCCTCCCGATTGCAAGGCCAGAACGCTAAGTTACACCACCACGCTCGGTCCTGCAGTTCCGAACTATATAATCAACTTTAGTGTTAGCCACTAGTTAATTATACCCTCTGATATCCATCTGAACTGCTTTGTTATCACTTATTCCTTCTTTTACTTTAGACCCCTCAAGATTATCATCAGGCATTATTGGGAAGATATCCAGTGTGTTTGGCTCCCTTGCACTCTGCTGTACCATTTGGGTGAATCTTCCTAAGGTATTTGAAAATCTCTGTTCCCTGGTGTTATTAAGCTTATTTCCATTTCAGTTGACACCTGGTAAATGTAAATCCCCATCAGTAATGATGATTCTACTCTCATCTCTGTATATGAATTTAGTTTCTCTCCAAGAGCCCCATCTTCATCATTCATTCTTCCACTGCAGTAATCAGCTAACACCCTAATTTTTTTATTTTCTTTTGTTCAGAAATAAACTTATGGCTGTGATCTATGAACGCCAATGAACTTTAGTAATTTTTGCTAGCCGATATGAATACCCCTCCACCCATTGCTCGTTTATCTCTGTGGTACACTCTTAACCATCGGGAAAAAAATTCATTGTCTAGCACCGCCTCCTTTAACCAAGACTCCACCACTATAACTGCTAATTGTTTGTGTAGCTCTGTTAAATTACCAATCTCTATTAGTTCATTTATTATATTCATTCAGTTCACTAGTAACAGTTTGTGAATTGGCTTTGTGATATTTTCAGCATTACTCTTAACATCCAGTTGTGACCTCATCTTTTATTGTTTCATCATCTTCAACTATTTCTTAAGCAGTTAAGATTTTCCAATAACTCATCTGCATTCAATATCCCTTTGGTCATCTATATGTATCCTCTCACCAACAGCCTCTAACCTAAAAATGTCCTGACACCATCATAACTGGAAGTGGGTTCCCTTACAGCTTAAGATAACAACTCATTACACATCTGCTTTGATTTGATCTTCAAGATCCCTGCTGGATTTATCACATATTGGTAACACTTGATATATGATCAGACTGCAGTGATATAGCCCTGTGGCCATACCTCCTGCTGAAGAAGGGCTTCGTCCAAACATTTTAAATATTATTGTGTGTGTTTATTTGTTTCTGTGCTGCCACCCCTCTAACTCTGTAACCTGAATAAGATAAATGATTTATTTAGCATATCAGAATGCTAACTGCTTGTTCAATTCTGAATAGTAATTCCATAGTGTTTGTTACAGTTCCTTCAAAGAGATATTTTCTTTTCTTTTATGAACAGCAGGGTATATGTAGCAAAAATATTTATGTGGTAGGGTTTAACAAGGGCACACCAGTCCCCTATAGCACGTGTTTCACTTCCATTTCCATATGACTATGAAGTCACATGGAATATTTCTTTTATTTTGTTTGCATTGTTTTTTTTTTTCTCTCCCTCTTTATAGCCCTCCTGTCCTCATCTTTGGAAAGTTATTGATTTACTTTTAGATGAAAATAAATCAATGTAAACAAATTTTTGTATATTAATTAATTTTTCTTTGTATATAATTTAGATTTTTTTATGTTTTGTTGTTTGATGTGAAGGTTTCTCATATGTAATATAATTTTTGTAAATAACAAAGAGTGGGGAAAATTAATTGACATTGCAGATTATCAAGTTTAGTTTTGATCAATGGAAGCAGTAGTTTTAATTTTGTGTATATTACAACAGTTCTGTTTCAGAAGAGGACGTGATGAATAGAGTGCTAGTGCTGTGGTCACAATACAATGGATTATGCACCTTTGGTGATTTGTGTCCTCCTCCCTCTTCAAAAGCTCAGGCTTTTGATACTTTACACTGTCTAATTTGTAAGTAACTTTTTTTGTATATCTACTTCCTTATAAGCCATACTTAATTGAAATTAACTTGTAACACAGTTTCCCTGATTACATTGATTTATTTGTTTATTCAATTAAGGTTTGCCTAATTCATTTTGATGTTTAATGTTAAAAAAGTTACAATGCTAAAATATTTACTGTGGCATTACAATAATAAATTTGCACCAGAATGATATAGTTAAAACTAGATGGTGCCTATGACTTCATTTGTGTTTGACAAGAATTTTGAATTTTTTTTTTTTTCATGGAACCTTAAATATATTCAGGATGAAAAGTAGCCTATTTTATTCCCTGCCAAATCAGCAACCTGCCAGTGAAAGACCAATCAAAATTGGTTCACACACTAAATACATTGCATACAAATTATTTATATTTGTTAATAGTTTTAAAAAAAGCTGAGAAATGTATCATATTCTAGAACATTCTAGCTCATTGAAGAACATTCTAGGACATTTTAGTACTTTTGAGAACATTGTAGTACATTCTAGAAGATTCCAAAGATTTATTTAGAACACTTTGGTTGAAATGTAAAAATTCCCTAGTCTACCACTTTGAACCACCATATCAACCACACCACCACAGCTTCCAACATGCAAACACTATAGTGCATGGTGGCAGACTCAAGGTTACTACCGTAAACAAACACCAGTGGTGTGTTCTGAGTAGTTTTGGCTTTAAAGTGTTGCAGCATGTTAATAACTGAAAAATGTGCCGTATTATTTAACACTTTAGTACATTCAAGAATATTCTAGTACATTCTAGAAGATTCCAAACATTTTTTTGAACACTTTGATAGAAACATGAGAGTGCCCTAGGTCGACCACTTTCAACTACCACATTTCCCACACCCCCATAGCTACCAACATACATCCCCCATAGCACATGATGGGAGACTCAAGGCTACTACAGCATGCAAACATTAGTGGTCTGCTCTGGGTAGTTTTGGTTACAAAGTGATATATAGGGACACACACATCTATCAGGTTGACCAATTTTAACCACTATAATGCCCACACTCCCATAGCTCCAGCCATACAACCACCATAGTGCATGATGGGAGACTCAAGACTATTATCACACTAGGTAGTTGTGGCTGCAAAGGGAAATATAGGGACACACACATCTATTTTCTATATATACACTAGATATTAACCACGACTTCGTATACATGGACTTAGAATTTTATTGCTAGAATTGGATATGGAAAGATGCAAGTTATGTAAAAGGTATCCCAACAAACACAGAGTAGAAGCCATCACCCTACCGTTCTACCATTGTGTCTCATGAAGAGAATTTGGCATATGTTTAAAAATAGCAAAAGACTAAGGTGGGAAAGGGTGGAGGTTAACTGAGGGCATCTTGTCTTCCAGCTTGGTCATGTCTTCTTTCTTCAGCATAAGCATCAGTTTCTTGCTTTCTAATAACTTTAGCTGCTCGTGTTCTGTTAAAGCTAAACTTTAGGTCTGATTTACATGTTAAGAAAGAAGATGAAATGTACTAACACCAGGACTTTTAGGTAGACACAAAATAATAGTCGGGTTCAGTAAAAATCAACATCTGTGCCATATAATATTTTTTGTCTGTAAAGCCTGAGTGACTGATATAACATTACAGACTTACACACACTATCCATCTGTTTGGCACCATTCAGTTAGTTTTCAAAATTTAATGATGAAAAATGTTATTAATCCTGGAAAAATAACCTGTGTTCTTCCTAATAATACAAAGTATTTCCTTGTCAAATTTCATCAATATCGGTATAACCACTTAGTCGTTAAAATGTAATAAACAGACAGAGAGTCAGAGTTACTTTCATATTTATAATTATGATCAACTAACTCAGTAACCCTCCCGGGTAAAGGAAACCTGCAGTTTAATGTGAAATCTGAAACCACTGATTGTGCTATCCAACTTCATATTAACAAAACAAAACCTTGCCAGAGATGAAGGTCAATTTTAATGTTGAATAATACCATGGGCTTCGTACGCTGAATTGAACTTTATTATACCCAGCCCTGCTAAATGTTTCGTCTGCCAGAAGTAACAACTCTATCGCGGGGCAATAAACGATATGAAATGGGTATTTTGGAATAATTAAATTTGTGGAATACTTTTTCTTAATCTCTCAGATTTTCGATTTCACATCTAAATGAAATATACATTATTTTGCTCCGGGGACCATGACTTGTATATTGTTCACACCTCCATGCACATTTGTCTAGTAGATTTTCCGCGAATCACATTAATTCAAGCAGATAGACAGTCAAAAAAATTTAAAAAAAAATTGATTCCTTGTTTGTACCTTATTCGTACTGCCTCTAACTCATTTATTCAAAAATAACTTCAATATACAGACCATTCTCCATTTACAATCTTATTATGTATGTGTAGATTTCATTTGTCCTATTTTTGTGCAATAATGCATTACTAAATGTCAAACCAGTTTTTCCTGTTGTTCCTCCATTTTTGATGAGCATTAAACGATATAGCAGATTAATTCCAATTCCTGGCATCACGTTTTATAAAAGCCCCGGCGAACCTTATTATGTCCTGTTTTTTGTTACCTACGCAATTAGTCCAGAAATACGATCTAGTTAATGGTTTTTTAAAATTGCAATATCCAATTGGAGTTATATCCAACGAAGTAAGAGTTTGGGAGAGACTATACTAGCCTCTTCCAACCAAATGTCAACCTCTCCTTCATGTGGTGCACCCTGTTTGCACGGATGAGGCTCTGGCGACTGAAAGATTCCCGGTATAAGGAGTCACCCACTGCTTGCCAACGGCCTTCGACAGGAGGGCGGAAGAGTGAGGAGCGGTTCAGGGCACCCTCTTGCCCTTGGGGTTGGAAACGGCCCCTAAAGGCGGATGAATCAGAAATGATCAACGGCATGGGGATGCAGAAGGCAACGCGAAACCACTGCATTAAAGACCCAAAGGGTATCCCGAGGACATGTAATCCTCTCAAATTACATATATCATGATGGCTTCTTCCTGGGTAAAATATTCCGGAGGTAAAATATTCCCCCAATCGGATCTCGGGATGGGGACTGCTCAGGGAGGAGTCATCAGAATGGATAGAAACATTCTACGAGTCGGAGCTTGGAATGTTAGAAGTCTGAATAGGGCAGGCAGGTTAGAAAACTTAAAAAGGGAGATGGAACAACTTAAGTTAGATGTTGTTGGGATTAGTGAGATTAAATGGAAGGACGCACAGGATTTCTGGTCTGGGGAACACAGGATAATTAGCACACAAGCTGTCAATGCAGTCACTGGTGTAGGTTTTGTAATGAACAAGAAAGTAGGGAAACGGGTGAGTTATTATGAACAGTTTAGTGACAGGATTATTTTGATGAGGTTAGAAACTAAGCCCATCCCAATCACATTAGTACATGTGTATATGCCAACTTCACAGGAAGATGACGAAGAAATAGAAAAATATATGCTGAAATTGAAGAATGTGAAGGGGGAGGAAAATCTAATAATCATGGGTAATTGGAATGCGATAGTGGGAGAAGGAAAAGAGGGGAATACTGTAGGAAGTTTTGGTCTAGGAGAAAGAAATGGGCAAGGAAGCAGGTTGCTAGTACTTTGTGAAAGATATAAGCTAGTAGTGGCAAACACACTGTTTAAGAACCACGCAAGAAGAATATACACCTGGAAACATCCTGGGGATACAGGCAGATATCAGCTAGACTATATCATGGTCAAACAGAGATTCGGGAATCAAGTTCTAGATTGTAAAGCGTACCTAGAAGCAGACATAGACTCTGGCCATAATTTGATAATAATGAAGTGCAGGCTGAAATTTAAGCGAATAAGGAAGCAGTATAAGCAGAACAGACTGGAAGTGAATAAATTGAAACAATCTAGAACAAGAGAAAAATTTACAGAAATGGTAGACTTAGGTCTAAGAAGTAACTCTGAAAGGAGCTCAACCGAGGATGAATGGAATACATTAAAGACTGAAATAATGAAAGCTGGTAAAGAAACATTAGGCTTTAGGGAACAAGCTGCCCGAAAACCTTGAATCACAGAAGAAATTTTGGAGCTGATGGATCAGAGGAGAAGGTACAAAAAATGCTCAGGATGAAGTGGGAAGAGAGCAATACAGGCAATTTAGAAACCAAATAAATAGGAAATGCAAAATAGCAAAAGAAAAATGGCTAAATGAAAAGTGTGAAGAAGTAGAAAAGGAAATGGTCATAGGAAAAGTGGATGTTGCATATAGAAAGATCAAACAGAATTTTGGAGAAATGAAGAAAAGTGGAATGAACATTAAAGCTGCCGATGGGAAACCTCTTTTAAGTCCAAAAGATAGAGCTAACCGATGGAAGGAATACATTGAGAAACTGTATTTGGGGGACGACTTGAACAATAGTGTAATTGAAAAGGAAGGCGATGTCAACATTGATGACTTAGGAGATCCTATTTTGAAGACAGAATTTAATAAAGCTCTGAATGACTTGAAAGCAAATAAGGCAGTTGGAATTGATAAGATCCCTGCAGAACTTCTTAAATTCCTAGGAGAGGAAGGAATCGAAAGATTATTCAAGCTGATATCAAAAAGTTATGAAACAGGAGAAATTCCAACTGATTTTAATAAAAATATCATCTTCACACTTCCAAAGAATGCACAAGCCGCCAAATGTGAAAATTATCGCACCATTAGTCTAACATCTCATGCTTCAAAATTACTGACCAGAATAATTTACAGAAGGATGGAAAGGGTAGTAGAAGAGATAGTAGGTGAAAATCAGTTTGGGTTTAGGAAAAATCGCGGTACAAGGGAAGCAGTTCTGTCTTTAAGAATAATACTTGAAGGGCGGATCAAGAAAAACAAAGATACTTTTATGGCATTTGTTGATTTAGAGAATGCTTTTGATAATGTTAGGTGGGACAAGATGTTCAAAATTTTAAAGAAGACAGGTCTAAAGTATCGAGATAGAAGAATACTTTACAAACTATATAAGAATCAGGTGACTATAATAAAAGTAGAGAATCACGAGAGACATGCGTCAGTTAAAAAGGGTGTGAGACAAGGTTGTAGTCTATCCCCGTTAATATTCAACTTGTATGTAGAACAAGCAATGAAGAAAGTCAAAGAAAGATTTCCATGTGGCATAAGTTTTCAGGGAGAAAAAATCAGTATGCTACGATTTGCTGATGACATTGTCTTGTTAGCAGAGAGGGGTGAGGATATTGAGAAGTTACTGAATGGCATGAACAAAATACTGAAGGAAGATTTTGGACTGAATATAAATCAAAGCAAGGCAAAAGTGATGAAATGTAGCAGAAATTATATCAATACTAGTAGATTAAATAGAAAAATAGGATCGGTTGCAACAGGAGAAGTAAGTGATTTCTGTTACTTGGGAAGCAAAATTGCAACCGATGGCCGAAGCAGGAATGATGTTAAAAGCAGAATAGCACTAGCAAAAAGAGCCTTCATGAAAAAGAGAAACCTTTTAGTTTCAAATATTGATCTAGGAATTAGAAAGAACTTTTTAAAACTTTATGTGTGGAGCACAGCACTTTACGGTAGTGAAACATGGACTTTAGGAATACCGGAAAGAAAGAAAATGAAGCATTTGAAATGTGGTGCTACAGAAGAATGCTGAAAATTAGGTGGACAGACAAAGTAAGAAATGAACGAGTTTTGGAAATGATGGGTGAGAAAAGAAGTTTATGGAAGAAGCTTACAGAAAGAAGAGACAGGCTGGTAGGTCATATTTTGAGACATGCTGGATTGGGTAATTTGTTAGTGGAGGGAACAGTCGAAGGTAAGAACTGTAGAGGAAGACAGAGATTGGAATATATGAAGCAGATAATTGAGGATGTGGGTTGTAAGGGGTATGTAGAAATAAAGAGGTTAGCACAGGATAGGAAGGGATGGAGGATTGCATCAAGCCAGTCAAAAGACTGACATCAGCAAAAAAAAGTATAGATCATACACAAACTGACTGTGCGAGCGGCGGACATAGCATAAAAAATAAAATGTGTATAGCATTGTTGGGTCCTGAAGGATTTTATGGCCACCGAAGTGGAGATTCAATTTGCTACATATTCCACCCCTGTCATGGCTGGACCTACAGTTTAACATGGAATCTGAACAATAGAATGAAGTAGTGAGGCCCGTGTGATCAAAAACAAATCTTAAAAATTCTTGCTCCCAACGGGATTTGAACCGAGGATCAAACTCAGGGATTTTGAAAGCAGGTACATTAACCACTGAGCCACCAGCCTGCTATCTGGCATAGTATTACATGCTATGCATCTGTGTATCACCATTCAGTTAGTTTTCAAAATTCCATGCCAAAATATATTATTTATACTGAAAAAAGTATCCTATGCCCTTCCCAATAGCAAATATTATGAGGTCTGTCAGAAAAGTATCTACCCTTGGCTGGGGGGGGGGGGGGGGACTGGCATACCTGGAATGTTGGAAACCTAATCACCCTCAAAGTAGTCTACTTGGGACTCCCAGCAGTGCTGGAAGCATTCCGAGAAAGCCTCTTTCAGAATGGAGTTTAGCTGTAGTTGCTCTTGTCTGAAATCACTTTCCTTTCAATTGCCTCTTGAGTTTGGGGAACATCTGGAAGAAGCAGGGGGCCATATAAGGAGACTATTCAACCTATTGAACCACTGGAGTCTTGTTTTTCACCAAAAAGTCTGAATCAAGTGCAAGGAATGTGCTGGAGCACTGTCATGATGGAGGCATCAATTTCCCCTTGACCACAACTCCGGTCTCTTGCGCCACACAGCAGCACGTAGGCGATGGAGGACTTCCCTGTAGTACTCTTTGGTGATTGTTTGACCCCGTGGTGCATACTTCATGGTGTACCACAACGCAGGAGTCAAAGAAAATAGTCAGCATCACTTTGACATTTCTGCGCACTTGGCAGGCCTTCTCTGGTCTTGGTGAGGTGGAATACTTCCACTGTAACCACTGGGATTTGGTTTCCGGGTCATACCTGTACACCCTGGACACGTCACTAGTGATTATGGTGTTCATGAAGCTGGGTTCACTGTTTGTGAAGTGAGACTTCAAAATGAAGTTGCTTTTGTGCCACTTTCAGCAGCTGCTGCATGAATTCTGCCAACGCTCTTTACGGGGCAAATCTTTGGTCACAATAGAATGTGCCAAAAAAGTGCTGATTCCCACCTCTTCCGCAATTTCTCAAATAGTCGCATGATGGCCCAGCATTACCACAGTATCCACTTTGGTAATGACCTGGTCATTTTAGCATGTTGGTAACTGACCCGAGCGTGGCCCACTCTCCACCAATGTGCGGCAATCTTTAAACTGGTTTTACCATTCCTTAATCTGTGTGATGCCCATAGCATCGTCACCGAAAGCCATTTGAATCTTCCAAATGGTTTCCCCCCGGCTGTCGCCAATTTTCTGGCAAAATGTGATGCAGTAGCGCTGCTCCAGTCATTCCGTCACTACACTACACACAACCTCACTCAAATGCTGCTTACCAGCAACTGACACTATCGACAGACAAGAAAAAATTCATGGATGAGAACGAAGGTTCAAGTTCGGCTCATGCAAGTGTGCGTCATTCAAATCCATCAGGTGTTTGCAAAATAAAATAAGGTCATATACTTTTCTAACAGTCCTCGTATCTGCTTGTCAAATTTCATCGTGATCGGATTAGCCGTTCAGCCATAAAAATGTAACAAATAGGCAGAGAGACATAGTTACTTTCATGTTTATATTGTTTGTATAGATTAGTGTAGATCATACACATTCTGACTGCGAGGGAAACTAGCCAGAGTGACCAGTGTCGCATAAAAAATAAAATGTGTATGGCATTATTGGGTCTAATGGCTTGTTTGGCCGTTTACGTGACAGAGATCCAATTTGCTACACATTCTGCCTCTGCTGTAGCTGGACCTACAGTTTAATGTGAAATCCACATAATGCAATGTCCAGGCATGGCTCATATGATCAAAAACAACTCTTAAAAAGTCCTGCTCCCAAAGTGTTTTGAACCCGAGACAGAACCCAGAAATTTTGATAGCAACTGCCTTAACCACTGAGCCAGCAGCCGGCTCTCTGTCATAGTATTACAGATGCCAGGGGCAGATCCAGGATTTTGCTTCGGGAGGGGCTTCAGCGGACTTTGGTTTGGGGGGGGCTAGGCTTGAGTGGATTTTGGTTGGAGGGGTGTCCTTGCCTTCAGTGGATTTTGGCTTTGGGGGGACTTGAGTTGGGCACAAGGTAGTATTTATAGTCCCCTCGGTCCTCAAATCTGTAGAGGGGGGGCTTCAGCCCCCTAGCCCCCCCCTGGATCTGCCCCAGACAGATACTATGTGTCTGTCTATCACTGTTCAGTTAATTTTCAAAATTCCATGCCAAAATATATTATTTATGTGGAAAAAAGTATCCTATGTCCTCTTTTGAATCCGAGGATCCCATGATAAAAATTTTCTATAAAATATGATGAGAACAATAAACAGAGAAGCTAGCACAGGGGCGTAGGCTACCATACGCCTAGGTGGTGCGGTGCACCGGGGCCCCGCGTGCAGCTCAGCGGGCCCCCAAGCTTAACTCAGAGGGTCCGCAGGCCTTCAGGGCAAATGGGCGACCTTTTTTTAATTCCCCCCCCCCCCCAAGGTCTTTGTTAACCTAGCTACGCCACTGAGCCAGCACAATGGTAATCATCTAAATCTAATGCATGTAAATAGATGAAAGTATATATAAATTTATGCCACTTCTATAGCAAAGTAAAGCTAAACCTTTGGTGCCCATTTCATTGAAGTTAAAATTTTATATTTTTTTTATGGCTTTTATGCCTCATCAATGTAAATGTCATTAGAGGCAGGTAAGGACTGGAGCAAGGAATGTAAAGGATTTCAGCAATGGCCTTTTGAATTAACCATCTCAGCACTCACCTGGAATGATTCAGGAAACAATGGAAAACCAAAATTAGGAGTGCTGAATGGGGATTCGAACTTGTATTCTCTCGAATTCAAGGCCAGAGCATTACTGCTTAACCAGCATGCTTAGTTAAAATTATATATATGGTAGCGGATTGTCAGTGGGGGAGATTAATTGCTTACCTTGCATGATTTAAATCGCCACCGCCCACTACCTTATGCAAAGCACATATATTAATTTTAGGAAACAGAGGTGAAACCATTACTTCTGTTATTAATATTTGAAAAGATCCTAAAATATTGGTTTATTTGGTACTCATGAATGCTTACAGACAGAGGTATATTTCTCATTAATCTTAAACATCTGTCTGTGCAAAATACAATTCAATGCAATATCTCGTCTTACAGATGTGAAATAGCAAACAAACAATTATTGTTATTTGGAGCTAAGAAATTGCAATACATGTACATTACAGGGAGTTAATTTGTTCCCACAAATAATAGTTACTGAAAGTTTCCAAACATGGAAGTCAGTCTTTCAATTCAAACTGGATAAAGAAAACCAAAAAGCACTCGGCTTTTAGACAGAATTAGCTCAGGAATTAATGTCCGGTGGCATAAGAACTCTTACTCATCAGACCGTTAACCGGCTGTCTCTTTTTTTTTAACTGCTTTACGTCTCTCAACAGCGAGGTCTTTAGAAACAGGAAAGGAATTCGGCCATTGCCTTTTTAAGGAAGCATCCCGGCATTTGCCTGGAGTGATTTGGGAAACCATTGAAAACCCAAATCTGGATGCCCGGACGGGGATTCGAACCACCGTCCTCCCGAATGCGAAGGCCAGAACGCTATCCGTTACACCACCATGCTCAGTCCGGGCTGTCTCAATGATTCGTCTGAGTACACACTGTTTCTGGAGGTATAATTACCGTGTCTGTCTGGCTGCACGATGCATCGCAACAAGAGTGCTATCATCTCTCAAACAGCGCACCTGTCCAGTTATTGTTAGGCACTTGTCACGTCAACCAGCACAAGTGACAACATCGATTGGACTTGGCGCTCAGTCATCGAAGCCTCCAGAACGGAATCATCCGCACTCCTCTGGCAAGCAGTAGCCAGGGCGATCGTTCTGGATGAAGTCACCTCTTCTCGCCTTTCAGAGCTCGTCTCTCCTTCCTCCTCGGAGAGTATCATGGAAACACAAATTTGTAAAATTTCTAACCACGTGAGGAAATAAACACATTGGATTGACTTCGCAAAATTTCCCCTCTATGCTGGCTAATACATTGCCTCTCATTTGCTAAGTGTTTTCGGGTTCTATCGGTGGCTCTCGGGAGGATTCGTAGGAATACCTTTTTCCCACGATACACCGAGCAAACGGCCCATTCAAGGATTCTTTCTGCAAAAATTCCAGTGGCCAACCTTTCTCCCCGGGTTTTTCACTTGCTGGGCTAGAGTTAATCCATCACTTTGTCTTGGCCTAGCGGACACTCTCAACTAGTATTTTTTGTTTGTCTCTTTTGTTGTATACTCATCACATTCAAATTCTGTGAGTGATGGGTTATTTTACCTATCCTTTGCTATTTATTTTGCTGTCATTCTTTGGAATTTTTCTCTAATTTTAATCAAAGATATATAATTAATCATTAAACTTAATGCCAGTAATCATAACCCTTGTTCACAAATAATAATATAAAACAAAGAATACAAAAATAGTTGTATGAAACTTTGATTTCCACAGTGGCAGCAACACAGCATTTAGACGTTATGCAGATGTGCATATTTCAGAGTGGGAAATGTGCACACGTGCACGATGCCAAAATTCCATGTCATTGATACTGTCAACAATGCAGTTTCATAGAAGGTTTTTAAGTACAGTTTTTGTATTGTTTTATTGTTATTCATTAACAAGGAAATGGCACTAAGTTGAATGGTTAGTAATATATCTCCATTACAATTATAGAATTGGTATCGATAATTTTGAATGGAAGTATAATGTGTGTTGCAGTTCCATGAGCTGCACTGCAGATGTATAAAGCATCAACAGAACATAAATTACCAATTACTAAACAAAAAGATTTAAAGTCACTTTCACTCAATATGTATGAATTAATACCATCACATGTATTAAACAACAAACTGAGCAGTTGAACATTAAATTTTTCGTTATTGTGACAACTGTTATTGATTTGAGGTATCTTGTTCACAAAACTCAGTGGCATTTACAACAGGCTGAAAATAGCCAAAATGATAAAGAAATATAGAGCATTTGAAATATTTTATTTTCCCTGATTACTGTTGCTTCTTGTACAGAACTTGTCTATTTATTTTTCTGTAAACACTATATATTCAGTTTCCTTCCTAAGACATTCCTGCATTTAGGATTGTTTTAACTGATGACATGACATTTGAAGTTTATCTCCATCCATGCTTGATGTGACATTTAAATTTGTGCTTTACATTTGACAAAACCCCTTTTTTTTTGGTATTACAGAGTAATGAATCAGTTTCAATTGGTTGTCTATGATACATTTTAATTCTCATTTATAAAATAGGAGTTGTTAATACTGTAAAAATGTATTAATGCATTAGGTCCTTGAAAGTAAAGAACATTCCCATGAGTTTTGTTGCAGATTAACAAAAATATTTTGTCTTTATAGGTAACAGATTACTTTCGTTTATTGTTACTAGTATAAAAAACAATTCAAAACGTGATTGCAACTATAGAAAATACACATAATGTAGACATGCTACTGAATAGATATACTGTGTTTGTATTCATGTATTTCTCGTTTCAGTATTGGATTCAGAGAAAAAACTGTATTTGGATCAAGATAATACCCACGGAATAGGAACGATCTACATCAGAAAATTTTAAAGACATAAATGAACAAAGAGGAAATTGAAGAACTGCTACTAAACTTATTTCTTCCTTGGAATATCATTCCTTCTTATCTGAAATAAGCTTTTTATCATTTTTTCATGTGAATGTACAACTTATTTAAACATAGATAATTGCATGCTTCCATCAAATCTTTTAATCAATATTCTATATAAACTGCTTTGTATAGGTTGCTTTTTCATGTGTAATTTTCTTTTATGCTACGTTTTATGACTTTTACCATCACAAACATATAAAACATTTATATGCTACTGCACTTTGATACCTGACAGTAGGATTTTTACAAGTGTGCTCTTTTTTTTTTATTATAGCTAATGTTATTATGTTATCTTTTGAAGTTTCTTTATTATCAAGGCCAATGTTAAACGTTATATGCTAGTAGTTTGTTTGTTGGCATGTCACATAATGTGAGCTGATTTTTTTGATGAGGGCAATAGCATTATCAAATTGAAATGTTAAGACTTGTCCTGTAAATGTTAAACAATCTAATGTGCATTGTGTACAAGTATGTTGCCCTGTCTGGCTCCTTGTTGTCATGTTTACTGTTAAGTAGCTTAATCTGGAGTCAAACATTTTTATGTTCTTTAATTTGTTCTTTAGTTTTTTTGCTATCTTTCATGATAAATTGAATGTTCATTGGTGATGGAACTTAAATAATAATAAAAAAAAATACTATTATAAGATTCATACTGTTAAGTGATGTGGCAAATTTAGAAAATGCCATGTGCTGGAAAAAAAGAAAATTCTAAAATAGCACATATCATTAACATACAGGGCTGATGGAGGAAAACAAATATATCACTTAAAGTTGACAAAATCAAAAATGATTTTTTTCAAAGTAATAATAATAATGATGTTTCTCGAAAAATAGGCCACAGAGAGCCCTAAACATCAGCATTCTTAAATTAGCTTGTAAGTATAGCGACCTGATTCCTTCAGATATAAGTTTTTTAGGATTATTTGAGTTATATGTTGAGAGCGTACTGTATAACAGGGCAATAAAACTGGCTTGCTTCAACTTCATCCAGAAAAAAAAAAACTTTTATTCGTTCATCCTATCCTTTTTATCACTTTTCAGATGCATAAGACAACTGTAAACCATTGCATTAAAGACCAGAAGTGTATTCCAAAATTAATGAGACTTTCTATAAAAATCGATTTATGAAAATTTTTGCAAATACACTTAATAGTATTCAGAATTAGCCCTTGAGCATTGTTATACTGCTTTCAGTGGTTCTGCCACTTTTTGAAACATTTCTGGAAGCCCTCCTCTGGAATGTCCTTTAAGACTCATGTCAGTTGCTTGAATCTCAGGAATGGACTCAAAACATTGGAATTTCTGAACCCTCTTGACTTTGGAAACAAAAAGGAGTTCAGTGGCGACCTCTCAGGGCTGTACAGGGGCTGAAAAAGTATTACCATAATTTTATTGCCATGAAATCTCTCACCAATAACTCTGTTTGAGACAAAGCATTGTCGTGATGAAGCCAAGAGCGATTGACAGTGTCTGGACGGTGTGGTTGGCTGATTTTACCACATTTTGGAAGTCCTAACTATCAGTAATCATAGGTGGGCACACTTAATCGAAAAGTTAACTTCGTTAATCATTAATCCACTACTTAAAAAGTTAACTTCGATAATTGTTAAAGTGTTAGATTTTTGCAAATTTAACGCAAGTTAAAGTTAATCATTAAAATTTAACCATCCAAAAGTGGATCTGATGGTAATGTATTGCAATAGGTATTACTGCAAGCAATACCAAGGTGCTATGTACTGTGATGTGAATCAATAATACATCTACCCAATGTCCTTATGGAAATTGAGTTTTTACTGGAGTTCACCCTTTTAACCAGCTTCCCAAACGTATCGGATTCTTCAGCATATAGTGGAATCATGTTGGCAACGAAAATGTTTACAATACGTCGGTCCACACCAGCTTGGAATACGACGGTGCTGGTAGCTACGATGCCAATTGTTTTATTGACGTAAACTTTTACTAGCAGATGGAGATGAAAAAAAAAATCAGTTCTGCTGTTATCTACATCAGAAGAAGCCACAGCTCTTGAAGAAGGCTTGGAATTATTTTTCTTTTTCTCACGAGTTTGCCCTGCTTATACTTTTTCTTCAAACTGTTCATCTTTGGATATATGCATCCTCTTCATATGTTGTTTAAGATTAGGACACGTGAGCCTTGATTGTAGAAAGTTTAGGCAAACATATTTTGCATTCATAAATCAGCTGTTCTCCCAGTCTTGATTTACATGCAACATAATTGTATGAATGTGGTCAAGGATTTTTAATATTCTCGTTGCTGCTTTCACTAATGGATTTGAGAGTTCAGTTTCAATTATGTAATCATTTAACGAATGTCAGTTCAAATTATTTCACTAACAAACACCAAACCAATACCGACTAAAAAGTGACATTTTCCTGGAAGTAAAAAAGTTAGATTATAAAAATATCAAAATCCATCACTGATTGAAGTAGAAATGAGTAGTGCGTGCTGGTTTGCAGACCTAAAATAGAAACTCTTCAAAACTCTGGCTTTTCTGCTCACACCCATGCCATACCTAGCATAACAATTGTAGCCTATATGCATCACGCTCGCACTATTATTTGTTCTCCTTCTGACTCACGGAACGCATGAGCATGGCGTGGTGTACAAGTCAAACATACCAAATGATGTCGACTACCAATGTAACGGACTAAAGTTAATGGTAGTTCAGTTTAACAGAAGTTAGAACACCATTAATGATTCTTTAGGTTAAAAGTTAATTTTTTGCGATTTTGTTAACTTCATTAATTAACGTTTAATAGTTTTCTGCCCAGCTGTGTCAGTAATTAATCTTACACTTAAGCTTTTCTCAGAGACAAGAAAACACATTATGCCACCTAAAAATTTAAGCACAGTACAGTGTGTCATCCTTACGAGCATCTGCTTACATTTTGAATGTACCAATAGGAGATTTGTTGATTTTAATGCAAAACTTGATTGCATAACATTGCTCCGAACTTCCCTGCATACTGAATCATGATATGATGCAAAAATATCCTTTGGCTCACATGTGATTCTGACCTTCCCATAACTAGGAGGTGACTAAACTACGTTTCATTTTATTCCTAAGATTCCCCTCCACCAATCCCACATGGTTAGCACATGCTTGGGTGTGGTGAGGCGACTACAAGAAAACCAATCCCATTACTTTTGGGGCATATCGTGTAGTCTGTCAAAATTAAATTTTGTGGTGTTTATCCAGCGAAAAATATTCCAGAGTTAGGATACACTCTATCACTTCTAGCTTCTAATTAAGGAGTAATTATAAATAAAATAGGCTGACTCCTCTATGAGGGAAACAGTTGAATAACTTGGACAGGTGCGATAATGTAAAGAGGGAGGTAGACCATTCCACTTAGATACTGGTGGGGTTATTGAAATCAGGTGGAGTGACTAACAATATTTCTGATCTTATGAATACATAATAATTAAAATATTGCCAGTGAAATTGTAGGATTTGGGTTTATCATGTAAGAAAGCTTGTGAGCTACCATAAACTGCTTAGTGACACAATTATATTGACAAGGAAAAAATGCAGTAATTACTCTACAGAAACTTAAGTATTCATGGCAGCTTCACAAGAAAGTGATGATAAAACACTGAAAAAATATGCTGTAGTTGAATAGCTGATTGATTACACAGGAAGATAGTGTAATGATGTCAAGGATTAAGTAAAAAGCTGAAGCTTTTGATAGGTAAGCAGTCAAAGAACATAAGAAATCAAAAGATTATTTTTGAGTAAAGTCCATGACCATGATACCATAGGCACTAAGCAACATAGGGTGAGTTGGAGCGAAGGCAACTTAAAGTCATCACGGATCTTATCCAGTGAGATTGAGCTAATGCTTTGATCACACATACTGACAGAAATTGTTACACCATATACAGTGTTATTCAAAAAGAACAAACTATAAAAGATACAAATATGTGCCACAAATAACTGGATAGATTTATTTTACTTATGCTTTATGCCTCATCGACGTCAAGGTCATGAGAGGTGTGATGGGACTGGGAACTAGGAATGGGAAGGAATTTGGTCATGGTGTTTTGAAGGAAGCATCCCGGCATTCGCCTGTAGTGATTTGGGGAAAACATGGAAAACCCAAACCTGGATGCCTGGACGGGGATTCGAACCGGCGTCCTCCTGAATGCGAGGCCAGAGCGTTAACCGCTCACCCACCATGCTCGGTAACTTGATAGAGGAAGGTTCAAAGTTTGTAACCCCTTCTTATT
The DNA here is from genome assembly GCA_031002005.1 of Vandiemenella viatica. Taxonomy (NCBI): domain Eukaryota; kingdom Metazoa; phylum Arthropoda; class Insecta; order Orthoptera; family Morabidae; genus Vandiemenella; species Vandiemenella viatica. Next base: position 280,896,047 of record CM061921.1, read on the forward strand.
AGTTCCATTCACTATTGCCGATGGCACTGTTGTCTGTTTACATGGAAATGGCAACACCACAGGTGAAGTTGTTTTGTGTGCTACAGCATGCAAAAAATGAATCTATTGTTGATGTGAAGTGTTCATTCCATCATAAATTCAATAAAGTGCCACCTCATCATAAATAGATTTTCCACTGGCATAAGAAATTCGTAGAAGATGGGTGAATATGCAAATGGAAAAGCACTGGTCGTTCTTGAACATCGAATGAAGATGTTGAGCGTATCCAAAGTTCTTTTGTGTGGTGCCCTTGGAAATTCACTACACAAGCAAGCAGTGAACTTGGAATTCCACATACCTACTTTTAATACACTTTTCTAGCAATTTTAAAAGATGAGTTATGAGGGAAATTTAGTCAAATGTTTAGTTGTATGATTCTCTTTTCTTGCCTTGTTTAAGCATTGGCATTATAATAGTTATTTTAAATGGATCTGGAAACTGTCCTTCTATTAAGAATTGATTAAATTTATATTTTAAAGGCTGCAGTGTAAATTTATTCACAGTCTTCAGAGTTTTACTATGTACATTATCATTCCCATATGCAGAGTCATTCTTCAGCACAGTTATGTGAGTTGCTATTTACTTCTGATATGAGAGGGAAAAGGTAGACAGGCTCAGGTTTTGAGGTATTATTACACTTGACCTTGTCTGTAGCTTCATAACTTTTAATTTTATCAGTAAGTTCCAGGAATATTCGAGAAGTAATCCACAAGTTTGTTTGCTAGTTTGCTGGGTTCTCCTGAGAGTCTTTAACAAATTTTGTTTCAATAGGTAGCTCCCTATTTTGTTTTCTGCATGTTATTTCATTGCTATTTTACCATGAAGTTTTAGTGTTAGAAGAATTGATCATAATTATTTTGGTGTAATATTTTTCATTTGTGATTCCGATGATCATGTTTACCCAATTTCTGTATAAATTGTACCTGTTTGTGAGGCTTTATAAGTCTACATTGCAAAGGTTTGTGGACTTTTACATTACCAGTGTTTGATATAGTTTGTCTTTAATTCTTACAGTGGTTATTAGTCCTTTAGTAATCCAAGGAGTATTTATTTTTTACTTTTGACCTAGTAAGCTCAGCATAAGACGTATGGTCTAAGATGTGTTGTCAATAGCTGAATGAAGTATTTGCTGCATTAAAACTGACTCCCAGTTTTCTTTTGTCAAGGTATTTTTAAGAGTTTTGCATAAGTGCCTTATCCTTGTTGCATTTTTCGGGATGTTCTGAATTGGTTTTGCATGAGAAAAATAGGTCAGTGATGCTAATGTGTATAACAGCTGAGGCAAATTCTGCATTCTTTGCAATTTTAATTAAATGTGATCAATACAAATTTAAGATTTGGATGTTATACTCATTGGAGTATTAATATACGAGATGAACCCATTTGTACTAAATGTATTTATGTACTGATTAGGCATACTTTGATCATTTTTTGTATGGTTATAAATATTAATATTTATATCCCATATTAGTATAATATGTTTATTACTCGGTTATATCTGAAGAGTATTTCTCAGTTTCTCTATGAATTTCTTGGGGTTTGTGGAAGGTGATCAGTAATGGTATATTCTTAGGATTTTTTAGATTAATGTTAGACAAGTGTTTGATGTCTTTATCATATTAATTTCTGATATTTTTTGAAGCTATGATGAATTCGTTGTAGTCTAGTACAATGAATGGTGTATCTTCGAGCTGTGTATCTGATAGTACATACTATAACTTCCGGTTTATGTTCAAGCTCATCAATCAAAATAGGAAAACTTCCAAAATTTGTAATATTCATAATGGTTTAGTTCCTTGACAGTTCATTTAAATCATAGGTTCCCAAATTCAGGGTGTATTGTGTGAGGTAGTTTTGCTGCCAGTGTGGACATTACCCTAGGTTTACACCATCAGATGTACTGTGTCTCCTTCACCATATCTTAAGAGTTCGAAAACCTTTATTTTAACACGACGTAGTGAGTTTCCTTTGAGACATCTTTGTTGATACTGAGAAGTTTCAACTCCGAATATGTAAAATATTGGCAGAACTCTGTAACTATTCAATGTTGTACTTCAAGAGCAATCTTTGGAATTAAAAAACAATGTTGCTGCCAAATACGATTTTATTAAATTGCATAAATCAACATAGTAGTTCAAGTACTACAAAGTGTATCCTAGCATATCACAGCAAACATGGTTATGTTCACCTTTTTCAAGCATTTATTTGTGCACAAAAGTGTTTTCAGCTCTTGTTGGAATAAAAAAAGTATCAAAGCAAACTCTAAATAGCCAGTGATTTACGTTGTGCACTTTCTGATATCCAACCAATCTTGTGAAAAGAAATGTAAGCTCATCCTTCCCACCTTTATTTTTTCTTTGTTACTTCTTTTCAGTAAATTTAAATTTTGAAATTTTTTAATTTTTAAAATTTTCTGAGAAGTTTTACAAACAACAAAAAATTAAATATATTCGATTTCATATGTGCTTTTATAACATCTTTAATAATAAAATTATAATGTGTGGGGGAAGAGCATGAAAATAAAAACTTTGGGAAACTCTGGTTTAAATTATCAGAGATGTCAACAATGTTTGTGATATCATCTCGACAAAAACTAAAGTTGAGATCAATTTTAATTTTTTTTATGTTTGTTGTCAATTATATCCACAATACGCTCAGAAAAGCATACGAATATAAATACCACTTCACATACCCTATTTGCAGTCTGTTGTTGGCAGGTCAGCTGTGGACTTGGATGTACAGGATGACACTTTTTTCCTCAGAAATTTATTTTCATTTTTGTTCCATGCGTACTTGTAGTTTATAGTTTCACATTTCTTTTTACTTAGTAAGGATTTTGATACTTTCTTGTTAGATGCTTATTAACATATGCTGATGTCCTAACAAAAGATTTTTTCCATGCTCCTGCTTCTTTTTAGTAATGTGCAGATTCCATTTCATGTTGCACGCCCTTGCTGATGCCAAGCATTTTAATACCTACTGCCAGGTAGTAGGCCTACCTCATTTTATGGAGGAAGTGTTGCCTTCTATCTGCGAAATGTGTAATCATGTTCTGTGGGTGAAAAGTGTATTTTTTGTTTGTGAAATGCGTAGTTTCTGAGGCGAGATTGGGACCGTCCCAACATTCAATTTGATGGCTGCGGAAAACCACCTAAAAACTGGTCAGGACAGCCTATACTGGGGCGCCTGGGATACCTCCCCGATCCACTGAGGCACACTGGCTGGTCATCTTTTAGTCGTAGTCTTCAATAGTCCGTAACTAGTTTATGTGAGTCCATAAAATAACATGATTTTTTTATTTTGTTTCATTTTCTCTGGTTTCCGACCACTGTAGTCTGTAGAACACAGTTGAAGGTGATCGTTACGGCGGAATGGGCCTTTCGGCAAGGCATGCCTGAAAGGTCGGCACCAGGTTTCACCCTCTGCCTTCTGTTACCCTTGCGTACAACAACGAACTACAGTTATCACACTTTTGTACTGTCATTTACACATTTACCGTAATAGACATGCGGAGGAAAGTAAGTGGTCTCGTGCGTTACAGTAAATGCTATCATAAAAATACAGTGTTTGAAGACATCCCGCAAATTAGATGATGACTGAAACTGGCCAAATGCACTATTGTCCATGGCGCTCTATCTGCTGTAGCTGATGAAGCGATAGGAAAAGGATAGCTGTTGCTGACAGCTCATGGTTTACGTCATACTCATACAGAGCTTGATTAATGACCTGTCCCTTGTCGGGCGGACCATTCATCTCTGCTGATGGCTTTGTTTAGGACTCTGGCGTCTGATGGGGTTTAATACGTAATGTGTTCGGCTAGGTTACGAGCGAGTGCGGTGTTGCAGTCATGTGCACTGTTTACAAACTCGTTTCTGCTGTTCACTTGATGTCATTAAGCCCATGAAAGCCAAATGTATGTTAGCATGCTGAGGGGATGTGGTGCCCACAATACCGGTGGCCGCGTACAGCATTTAAAAACATGTTATATCGGCGGTAATAACTACGGGAAACCAGCGCACAAATACCGGAATTCGGCATTAGTGAACAGGCCCACTTTGAGTAAAGAGTAAGGTAGTGATTCGTCAACTGCATGGGGCAACCGTTGTTACTTTTGTGAAATGTAGGCCTTCAGTCTTTCTTCTCTCATCCGCAACACAAGCAACAAATAACAATGAACACGCACATCAATATTTGGGAACATTCACTTCGACACCTGCCAAAGGCATTGAAAAATCCCTAGTTCCATCTCTTAGGGAAGTTGTTGAAGCGGTTTCACCATCGATAGTAACAGCCTATGTGCGCAAATAATTCATGCATAACTAACGCTGCTGCAAATGAAGACTAGTGAAATAAATATAAATTGAATGAATGTAGTGTCTAATTTTTGTGAGTAGACAGCATTATAAATAAACGTTTTTCTCTCATTCCTGTTGGTGCTTGGAGAAATCTATAACTTTGTAAAAGTATAACATGCATTTAAATACAATTTAAATAGTAAAAATATCTTTCAATTAACGAAAAATAAAAAAAACATAACTTATAAGATATTAAGCGGGCACCATGGATGTTATACGACACACAGAACAGTCGCTCTACATAATGATCTTCAGGAACCTGGAGAGCTTGCCACATGGAATTTATGTTGAATTTGATGAGTCTGCTGTCAAAGTAAACACACCAGGTGTAGTCGTTCGTGTAATCTACTGTGACACGACACGAAGAGTCTCCTTCGTTTTGGATATAGAGACTTTCAGCTATGTCGCATTGTCTGTGTCGTTCTCGCGTAGACGTAAATTTTAGCTATACCACTTTAGATAACTTCTCCATGTGGCATTAGCTTTATGTTAACGTATTTTATAATTACATTAGCTGAGTGCCAGGACGAAGACCACTAAGACGATGCATGTCCGTCTCGTTGCAGTTTTACAGAAATGAGCGAAACATAACGATTCGTAAAGGACTGATTAATTGTAACGATAGCCGCTAGTTTTGTGACAGCTTGCCATGGTCTTTACGAAAGTGTCACAGAATCAATAGATAGATTCGGTTGGAACTGTCTAACAAACCGGTGACGTGTGTTTTGCTTGAATCTGTTGGTGAGATGAAATACATCGTCCACCAACCTATTGGAGTCTTATTGACGGGAGAGATGTGGTTAGAGAAATAAGATGCAATTCTGAAATATTTATGAAATTTTTTCTTCCACCATGCCGAATTATTGGCTAGGATATCTCCGAAGGATTCGGCTGCCAGTTGGGGATCGTCCATAAACCACGTAGCTCCATTTTGGCCTCCTGTAAACCCCTCCCCTCCCCCCACGTAGCCCGACGTGGCTTTTGCCTCTACCACTACCCCTCCCCCCCCACGTGGTATGTAGCTTATTTCCCTAATGATTCCAGAAGATATTTTGTACTGTTTTCTATTGTTAGAAATGAATATTCACATGCTGTTGTGTGTTCTGTACCTTATTTTAACTGTTGCAAATAATATGAATAAGAAGGTACGTGGCTTGACTTGGAAACCGCCCCCCCTCCCCCACGTAGCTCAGCGTAGCTTTCCAGCCAACCCCTACCCCCCTAGACGGAGCCACGTAATTTATGGACGCTCCCTTGACAGCTTTTCGATTTGCCGCGAATGGCCTCTGTCGTGGCTACCTTAACCTAACGTGGTATTCCTACCGAGTAAAGCAGAACTACTGTTTAATTTGGAATCCGAACCACGGAAGCGTTCTGGCGTACTAATTGTTTCACATAGAATGGTCAGTTAACTCTTACATCTTCACTCTGATCTCTACTAAGCGAAATATTGTTATATTATGATTCATTTTGGTTTGTGGTATTTCGAAAGATACATTGGGGTGAGTATCCGTTCAGATAATCGGTATCAAAACTGACGCGCTAACAAGCAGAATGTGTCTAAAAGTCTAGTTTAGCTTACACACTTCTGAACTGTGTGAAATCATAATACAGGATTGATTATTTGATGATGAGTCTTTTGTCTGATGAGAACTTGAAACGTAGACGTTATTCGTTTGACTATGAAGGTTACATGCTGGTAATACTTTTTCGTCAACGTGAATATTTCTGGGTTGGAACTCCAGTGAACTGTGGTAAAGCAAGAGGTTAGTAGATTTTCTAAGTGGTTGGTTGCAATATGCCATTCTCGGTGAAGACTATATTAAACTAGAAGTTTAATGGAAAAAAAAACACCAATTACAACTACAGAATTTCGGGTCATAAACGCTGTAACTATTTTTTGGGGTTTCAACTTGTGATACTTCGTGCAATAAAAAAGTGTAACTACCATAAAGGGAAATCGAACCAAGTACTTTGGGGTGGTTGCGAGACGGGTCAGGCCGGTACCTGATATCGCAAAAATTGTAACTTATTCCGGGTTTGATCACAATTTCAGTATTGGTTTCAATCAAATTAGATTAATTATTATTTTCAATTGATTAAATGTTTTAATTAAGTAACATTTAGATTAAAAGCCTCCAGGTGTTCCATTAAGCAAATCAAAGGTCACTTACAATCTCTCTTATCTATTATTTGTTACGAATTCAAGTGCGCAAAAACAGGAAAAACCTACAAATATGAACCCAAATTTGATATCACAGTCGCGGATTTCCACTAATCCATCATGGACAAAATATGATATACCTACAAATATGCTAATACTTCCCCTACATTCATATTGATGGCGAGGTGAAAGTAAAATACCTGTGAAATTTTCATATGTTAATCTGGTTATAAAAACGCTTGTAGGCCAGTTTGCAAAAAATCGATTGCAAGTACATTAAAAATTAAAAATAATTATATCTGGATTCGAACTAAAATCCTTTCGAATGCGATGGCCGAATTGCGTTTCACTATTATCAGATTTAGAACTGCACGAATTCACATGCGTAATTCATGATACTTTTACACTGGTCGGCCGTAGCTTAAACTCGGAAAGCGAAATGCAAGTTGAAACCAACGCTGGGCTGTACGTGTAGGAATGGCACAATAATACGTGTGGAACCCCTTTGGGACAATGATCATGGGTGGGCGGCATGCGCATGTGGCTAATCAGCACAAGGCCGCCTCCCTTTGAAGTTAGCGGCGGTGTGAGTTGGTAGTAAATAACAGTGTGCAGGAAGCAATTTGTTACCTAGGCGAGCAGAAACAGAGGTTAAGGAGAAGTATGAGGGACGGTTAGTGAAAAAGCAGCCATCAATCTGGCAACAGCGCCACGGAGTGCCCACTAGCACACTGAACTGGGCTTGCCTAACACAAGGGGGCGGGCCGGATGATTGACAGTTCTTTTGTGTCTTAGAACGCCCTAACCTATACTACCGAAAGGACTTGATCCTGGTCCCGTTGTACCTCCTCAACCAGTGTGGTGACTCCTTAACGCGCGCAGCCACACTGCCGGGCAGTATTTCTTATTTGTATAGAACGGTTTGTGGTAATCTTTTAATAGTTAAAAGAGGGTGATATCTTGTGAATGTTTTTATTGGAAGTTTAATTTCAGTTGGTTCCAGCACTTCTTTGTAATTTTAATGCATGTACACCGATTATTTAATACAGTCTATTGGTAGGAGTGTTACGTAAAATTTTGATGCAAAAATCAGCTAAGATAATAATTGATACCCGTAATTTACCAAAAGTTTTTTTTTTTTTTTTTTTTTTTTTTTTTTTTTACAATAAACCTACTTCAAAAACATCGCGCAATAATCTGCTTACAATATCTCCGAAAAGTCAAAAATAACTTTGACGAAACACTGCTATCAATTAATTGCATTAACCAGAAAATTCAATTATTATTTCAGTCACTGTATTTTTGCTCGATAGGACTACTAGGGGCCACGTGGACGACCGCTGCCTGTATACTTATGCATCTTAGTGTGAATAATGAGAACAAGGAAATGGGGGAGGGGGGTGCACTGGAAGCCCCACCACCATGGCTAGCACCAGACTTGTTAGCTCTGGAGCATGTATTACTAAGGGAGGAATGCTTGTGTTTTTTTCCGTTAATTATGGCCTTCGGTCTTAGCCTTTCACATTTATATTGTAATATGTATTGTATCAGACATTGATTACGTAATCTTTTGACGTTACAGTGAGGATGACACAAGACAAGCACAACACTTAGTTAAAACCACCAATGTCCGCGAGCGGACTGGAACCGGCGTCTCTTGAGGTGGTCACCCATGGCCCGTGATTTTGCGGGCCACGCCACACCAGACCGAGTTGTACGGATTGACACGTGCCACCACGGGCAGCCGGTACGCGGTTTGTGTAACACGTTGCCTACTGTCGCATCAGCTACCATTCCAATGTGACACGTGAAGAAGAAAGCGCTATTTCTGCAAAATTGTGGTCATAACATTATTAAATAGCCAGACAGGCTTTATAAATATCGCCTGCCCCACTGCCCGCCTTCATGGATTCTTTAATTTTACTACATAACTTTTATATGTTACCATTAAGTCGTTCCTTTTCTACTTCAATTCTTTGATCGGGATGTTACCATCCTGTAAATTACTTTAGATTCTACTCCACGTGTCGCTTCTAATTTTATACTCTGCAGTATAGGTGTTCTATATAGCTGGTTCGTTTGGGGGCGTCCATTAATGTCATGAGGTGTTTTCCAGAATTCCGGACCTCCCCCCCTGAGATTGGTGAGATCTGGCCCGACCCCTCCCCCTAAGATGACGTGAGATTTTGACGAGACCCCCCTTTCCCTGCTAATCGACCTCGTAATTTTTTTGGACGCCCTCTTTTCGTATGAACTCAAAAATTCGAAAACGACTTCTTCATTTGAATACTCCATATTAATTAGGCACATGTCGACAACACAAGATTACAGTCGGAAATGAAATGAAGTGATGTCCAGCTGGCAACCGCACGCCACCACCGAATTTACTGAGTAGTGATGGCTCACGGATCGAGGCGCGCCAGCACGGGCCGTTACGGACGGCTCTATTCCCACGGCCTGTTGTTGCGAGCTGGCCAGGCGCGGCCTGCAAAATCACGGGCCATGGGAAGCGCCTTTGCAGTACGAGGCCATCGTGCTAGTCCTTATGCTGCCAAAGTCAGAGATAGCTTGTGTTCTGTATGATAAGTGTATGTTTGTTTGTGAAATGTATAATTTATGATGCGGATATTATGGTCAGTCCCAGTATTCGCCCAGCTGATTGCGAGAAACCGCTTAAAAACCGCAATCAAGACGGCCGGTACATGGGAACTAGGACTCTAACCTGGCCCCGTTGTAGCTCCCCGATCCAGTGTATTGGTCTCTTAACGCACGTAGCCATAATGGCAAGTGTAATTTATGTCACATTCTTATAGTCATTCCTACTCATCCCTTTTATTGTTTTACTATGATTAATTTATGCATAGACACCATTTGACGTTGGCGCCAAAGAATAATCACCTATACTAAAAACTAAAAATTGAAATTCTGACGATTGAACGTAAATATCTTTTTTGCGAGTTGTGCTCAAATATTTACATTTAATGACTTTTGACGCTATGTATAGCGAAAGGAATATCGTATCGCTTCCTCACAGTTTTTAAGTTAAAACTGAACGTGATGGGTAAGCTATAACGCTCTGGCCTTGCATCGGGAGGATGAGGGTTCGAATCCCATCCGCCCATCCAGATTTCGGTTTTCCATAGTTTCCCCAAATAACTTCATACGACGCCAGGATGGTTCCTACAAAAGGCCATGGCCGAACTCCTTCCCGTTCCTTGCCCTCAGTCCTCTCCCGCTTCTAATGACGTTGACGACGTATAAAGCCAAAAGCAAACAAATCTATGTTAGAGTAAACTGACATTCTGCTACTATTTTTGTGTAGATATGTTTTTAATTGTGCCTAATATAAATTCCAAATATTTAGTATGTATTAAATCTAAAATCTAGTTATTGGTGAATATTTTCAATGATAAAAAATACTATCACTATTTTTAGTAATATTTTGTTTTTAATTAATTATTTCAAATTTTTAAATTCATCCCTGAAACTCCTGTTTGCTCAAGTCGTTGCGACAACATAATTGTGTTCAATGCCCTGAATTTCGGTGGTGAAAGGAACTTTCACTATTCGGAATTTGGTCAGAAAGATAAGAGAGGTGTTGGGGAACGTTTACTAGTCACCAGACCTATGTAAGACAGTTCTGGATTAAAATTCCGAAACCTTTCTTTAGTGCTTACAGATTGGCGTCGACATCGAAAGATTTCTTTATTGTTATAAAAAATATGAGGTATTAGTAAGAATTATAGTAATTTTACGGCATTGAATATTAATAATAGTTAGTACAATAGGAGTACGAACTGGAAAACTACACTGTCATCAAAAGTCATAAAAAGGTCAGTCCGGTTATTTTCTAGCTAAACTAAGAATTCCGTGCAAACCAGTTTTTACTTTTTAGTGTTTTGGTAAACAGAGTCTTGTGTAGAGTTCTTGAAATTGTATCTTTTGGTTGAAAAGTTTATTACTCACTTCTTCAAAGATCTGGAGTCTTCTCATCAGTGTTAGTTATTTCTAACATACTTACGTTTCTTTTGTAAACATTTCTTTTACCAGTCTCTTGGCATGTCTTTCCCGCCGCTTAATGTTATGTGTCTTCGATGTTCTTTTGTGCAAAAGTATATAGGGCGCTAATGACCCCGCCGTCGACGCGCCCTTAAACCCCAACAACAACAACAACAACAAGAAGAGTATATAGAGAGCGTTTTCTTTCCATTTCAGAGTTTCTTTAATTCAGTCATTCCGTTTCGCAAGGCGTTTCATCTGTTTCTGTTTTGTCATTTCCACAGGGCTTCATTTACAGTTTTATGGGTTATATTTTAATGCTGCTCCACTCTTGTCACCTCTCATTTTCTGTTTACGATGCTACGTTAATATTTGCCCGTATATATTATATTCCTTAGACCTGCTGACTGGAACTACTAATGGCCCACGAAGGACTCGTTAGTTATTTGAGGAGATAAAGAGGACTCTTTTTTTCCTACACTAAGCTTTTTTTTTATTATTTCTGCTCTAGGAAATGCAGTGACAGTAATTTTATTTTAAACGCAGGTGAGTAAGCACAAATATCTGTGCCTCGCTTTGTTTTTTAAATGATTTATCGCCTGGCTGCAGAACAGTAAATACAGGTAAATCAGGTAAGCTGCTTGTTGACCATAAGGTAAATCATTGTGAATAGTTGGAAGTATCCTACAACATGTGCTGTAGTATCAGTGGCCATTAAAGATGAGTGGTTAAGTCAGATCAGTATGAATATTCGGGACTGTCAACTGGCCTACAAATAATTAATTGCCCTGTCTGTATCATGGGCGTGTCGATGAATGGTGATTCAATTTTGCAAGGCGTCTTAATGCAAAAAATATTTTCGTGAAAGATATAGTTAAAATTATTTTGGAATGTAAATTAATACATGAAATCTCAATAATGTTTTCATTAGCATTGACACCAGGAATTAAAAATCATTTCCAATGATTCAACTGTCGTTAGAAAAATGATCATTTGGTTGATAGAAATAATACTTTGAATGATTTAAATAAATAAGCTATAGTACAGAAACTGAGAATTCATGGAAGGTAATTGTTTGCATGCAAATAATTCTACGAAACTTGAGGTTATTTTGTAAGTAAGAAAGAAGTAAGATTTCTTTTACTGTAGAATTTATCAAGAAGAAACGTAATTCAGATAAAAATAATCGAGATTTAAACTGATATCTTGTTTTATAGTTTCCAGTAGCTTTCTAACTCCAGTGAGCGTCCTTTCAAATTTAAAATATTATTTTGTTTACGCAGAAGTAAAATAATAATAATTTATCAAAATCAAGTTACCATGACGTGTTGAGTGTTCAGTACCTAGATTGTGATTCGTTCATTTTTCAATATGTAGTAAATATATGTATTTATGTGGCGAATGGATAAAAATATATTATGTCTCTATTTTTATTATATTTCATCTGCATTCATTTTAATATTTTTTACTATCCGGGCTACGAATCTCTATCAAATGATGCCGAGAAATGTGTCTGTTCTAGTAAGATTTGATAAATTACTCATTTAAGTTTTTTTTCCCTAGAAAACCATAAATTCCAGAAGGATAGCTACAGTGGTCGTAAATCGGTGAAGAATTTTCATATTCCTAAATAATTCCTAATTTTGTGGTTTTTGCCCAAAACTCGTATAAATTTTGGAATGAAAACTATCTAAACATTTTCGCAGGCGATGGGTTGCCAGCTTTCTTTTGAAGCCCAAGAAAATTATCTAAACATTTTGGTATTTCAGCCTCCGATAAAATCTTCAGTAATTACCTTCACTTTAACGAATTTCCTAATTTTATGTTATAATCGTGCTTGAGAACTAAAGTAATTCATAATTAAAAATTATAAGTTAAGGTTTTCAGTAGTAATGAAGCTTTGACATATGGACAAATGAATGTTTCCATAAGGATTCTATGTTTCATTCGGCAGTACAGAGCCCTAAAGTGCACATGGTCTGTTCCGGCTTCCTGTAGCCACCGTCTCCTGGCTCTTCCAACGCTTCTTCTTCATTTTGGTTTGTGTTCATATGAAATTTTTGTAATTTTGTTTACCTCCATTCTACTTATTTCATCATTCCTGTCATTCGATGTGAATACGTTTTCCTATTCAGGTACTGGTGGCATCCCAGAATTACGAGAGATATGAAAAGGTCAGTACTAAAGGACTACTGAACGGAGGACAACGGTGTGGAAATCGTACGACAGGGAAAGCATGGAAGGTTCACGTACAGTGTTATTAAAAAAGAAGAAGCAGATTTTGTATTTTTATTTTTTTCGCAAACTATAAAAGATACAAATACGTACCACACGTCATTGGGTAAAGGAAGATTCAAAGTTTATAACCCCTGTCTATTAGTTCCATTCGTTGCCGCCAACAGCGTTGTTGTCCGTTTACACGGAAGTGGCGACGCCACAGGAGAAGATGTCTTTTTGTGTTTTCTTTTGGATCTGCACCCATCACATCAATAGTGGGTTCAGTTATTGCATACTGTAGCACACGAAACGACTTTTCCTGCGGCATCGCCATTTCCATGTAATCAGACAACAGCACATTTAAAACTAGGCGGGGTTACACATTTTGAATCTTCCTCCATCCAGCTAAACTGTCGTAGTACCGTGTATGAAAGAGCAGGCAGAACCAGCGGAAGGCAGGTAGAATTGAAACAAATCCCCTTGGAAATGCGGATAGCTGTCGTCTATGCCGACTGAAGAAGAAAGCCGAGTGAAAAGAGCTACTGTGAGGGGACGTGGTGCGGGTGAGTGAGTTACTGCAATGGAACTGTCCAGAGGGACACAATGATGCCACAGTTGAGCAGCCTGGGCACGTGTTGTAGTGGTTAAGAACTGGGTGGTAGTTTCTCTTATGTACCTAAATAAAACGCTTAGCATTTAATTGCCTAGCAAATGATTGATAACAAAGTTACACAGTGCAGTGTTTGCATTATGGCCTGTAACATTACACAAGCTACTTTGTTCTGTGGACTGAAAATGAACTTCCATCAACAGCACTCGGCACACTGACCTTCGAAAGACATACGAATTTTCATCTAAGATAGGAACATCTGTTTCAGCCAGAATGGTTATAAGTAGAGACCGGATTATATGCAACATAAAAAGCTAGAAGTATGCATGCAAATATGAACGACAAATGCTTAAAATATGCATGAAAAGTGTCAAAATATGCAACATTATAAGATATAAAAATAGTAATTTTTAGATTTTTTGATTCAAAATCAGAATGAAATTAGAATAACATATTTTTAAATTCGATAATTAACAATTATTTAACTTTTTTTTTTTTACTTTTGTAAACGTAAACAATCGGATACTGTTCCAAATATTCGATAGTAAGATTGTTACTCCGAGCTCTATATTTTTATAAATGGAAATGGAGCGTTTCACATCCACTGATGGATGATACTTGTATTTTGGTGCTGTGTTAGGAGTCATTGTTTCTGGAAAACACCCATCCTATTAATAAAACTATCAATTTGACCCAAAAGTTCAAAACTTTGGTTTTTGTTCAAAATATTTTCAAACTTCACTTTAAGTTTACACAGGAACACCTCTGGCAATGCGGAGTTCATTTGGCGGATTTTATTCATTAACTGAATAGATTCAGTCAACGCCAGACCTTGACTTTCAAGATTTTTAATATTGGCAGGTGTATGCCAAAAATGAATGCTAATCACAGCTATAGTTTTAACACTAGGAAGGTTAAATGTTTCCTTGTACTAACAAACTGTCATAGCCTCAGCACTATAAAAGTCGTTTACTACACCTCTAAAGGCCTCGAAATGTTAATTGTAAAGCAGTACAGCTTCAACCCACGTTACCCATCGAGCTACCTACCACTGGTTCTGGAGGTAAAAGCAATTTTTTTTATAGGCATTGTTACGAGAACGTTCCTTAAAAAACGCTTTCTTTGTTGATGAAAACAGTTTATTTACATTTCAAAACAGTGGCGGATCCAGTAGGGTAAGTGTAAAGGGGCTCAAGCAACTAGGTCCACCCCCGACATGGTTATAGAGACCTTTTTTTTTTAAGCTTTGCTGTTCTTTTAAGGGTGGCAATCTGACTTAAAATGACGTCATGAGATCTGTCATCGACCCCCCCCCCCCCCTCCTATTTCAGCTCACATTGTCCGAGGAGACTATAAAGCTACCCTCGTCCGAGTCAAGCCTTCCCCCCCCCCCCCTTCCAAAAATCCTGGAATCGCCACTGTTCCCAAACGTGGACCGTACTTCTTCAGCGAGTCGTCGTACTCCGCGAGCAAAGCACGTCACATGAGTAAAATTGGAATAAAATACTTGGAGGGCATTGGCTGCCTTGATCATATATGGAGCAGCATCTGAGAGAAATATAAACTTTCATCTGAAAACGATTCAGGAAATACTTTTTTAAAACCCTCATTAGACGATTGTAGAATAATCTGTCTTTTCAAGTGTTTTGCAAGCCACCAAAAAGGAAGAAGAATGCAGTAGTTTTAAGACACCGACAGTTAAATTGCAATGCAACGACCACAACTGTCGGTAATATGTTGATTATGTGTTTTATTTTTATTCCAGCATTATTATTGCAGAAAACCTTTGAAGGCAGGATTTGTAAGTTTGTGAAGAGGAATATTACTTGCAAACAATGCTTCACATAGATCCATGCTTAAATGAATTTTTTTTTGTTTGCCTTTGCTGCTACTGCTACTTGAAGCTGTTAAAAGTTGTTGTCTTGGGTCTTTCTTTTGCAAGACTTGTATTGAAATGCTGATCTATTTGAAACTTTTTTGTGCACGAAATATTTTTCTCGCAAACTCAATAATATAAAACATTTCTGTCGTATGTAAATGTTCCAAGATAGTCACTATCCACGTAAAGAACACTTTTTTTCTGGAGGCATGGTATATATTAAACTTTGCACAAATAAATAAAAACATGAAATGAACCAGCGAACAATAGCATGCGTAATATGTATAGTAGGAAGAGTGCTACAGTAGGCGAGCGCGAATCAGAACGGCATCGTTCGTCTTTATCCTCCCGTGAGTCTGTTTTACTTGGTCGCATAATAATATTATCTATCAAAAGAATAGACGCACGACTAACAAAAGCCATGCGGCTAGTACGTTTTGCCGGCTACAACGTAAGATTTTATTTATTAACTAGGTACACTACCTGAGAATATTGTAAATATAGCGAAAATATGCAATTACTGGTGAAAATGGGCTTAATATGCAAATGCATATGAAAATATGTAAATGCATATAATCCGGTCTCTAGTTATAAGAGTCGACAGTCATAAATTAAGACCGAACATGGTGGGTGAGCGGTAACACTCTGGCCTCGCATTCCGGAGGACGCGGGTTTGAATCCCCGTCCAACCATCCAAATTTCGGTTTTCCATGGTTTTCCCAGATCACTCCAGGCGAATTCTGAAATGGTTTCCTTCTAAAGGCCATGGCCGAATTCCTTCCAGTTCCTTGCCCGCCTCTAATGACCTCGACGATGCGTAACACCTGAAGCTAAAAGAAAGAAAGCGCACTTAAGTACGAATCCAGCTCTCTTTGGCCCTATTCATGGCTTTTGGTGGCCTTGCGTTTTAAAGTGCCATCACTCTGGAAACGGAAATATAGGGAGCAAGGAAAGTAACCAAAACAGACCCCGCGTCCCTAAGTCGGACTTCCACTTTATTTCGCTTGGATGGTGCTGCATTCTGGCAGCATGTTTTTGAACATGTAGATATCGAAAGAAATGATGTGTTTTGAAGTTTGCAGGGTTGGACAAAGACAAGTATCCCGCCAATTACGCTATTAATACTTTCAGTAAGAGTGAAGTTTTAGGAGAAGAACATTAAACAGCGTTTTTATATTGTTATAAAGAGCTAAAGTAATAATCCGTTCACTGCAGTGTCTTTGGCAAATACTATTCTCTATCACTGTGTAATTTGCTTACTTTCATATTCATCGAACATTCTTTTTAAATACATTAAACTTCCAAATCATAGCCTCCCTAGGTAGAACCCCTTGGCGTTCCCTAAGTCTTACCTCCCCCTTCCCCATAATTCATATTAATGTTTCGTCAGTTTGTTAAAGTAGTTTGAAATGCTGTTTCAGATGGTTAAAACAATTAGAAATCTTGGTAAAAAAACAAGGTGGTGATTTTTGTCGCTATTGTAAGAACTTATGGGGTAGAAACTTATCACTTTTTAGCTGGGACTGACATTCGGGAGGATCCAGGTTCGAACCATCCTCCAGCCATCACGATTCCAGTTTTCTTCCGGAGTTAGTCTGAGATAGGTTTTTTTTTTTTTTTTTTTTTTTAAAATAGCCCATTGACAGCTCTTACCTTTCTTTGTAAACAACTGCTCTGATCTTTTACGATCCTATTACTGACGAAATATGAAGCTTATTTGATAATGAATGAACATCTCGCCAATCGTTATTTCTTCCCTGTTTTAAAACCCGATTCCGAGATCACTAAACGTTTACGAATTATGTCTCTGGGATAATTTATATCGAATACTGTGACGTGATTACACTCTGTGGCTAAGCATTCGCAAACGATCGGATGTTCCTAATTACAGGCGTGTCGGATGAAAGCGAGTTGATTGGAGTCCTCGTTGACAGCTGCTAAATATAGCAGCAAGTGTAATTCGATTAACATTCCAGACGATTTAACGTCTCAATAAACACAGGTTCTCGTCCACGAAATGAAGATGTTCCATACAAGGCAGGGCGGTGTTGCCATGGTCACACCGTCCGAAAACAGCTTCATTGTCGATAATTACAGCTTTGTTAGTCTAGCTTACAGAAACTTTTCGTAACCAAAGTCAGACGCCTTAACCACTGAGCCACCAGGCCGCTTAAAATTGTAGATGGCATGAAGGGAAACGGAAATTACAAGGATCTGAAGAGAATGGCAGAAGACAGTAGAGCATGGAGAGCTTAGGGCGGAACACTGGTGATGACATATTAATAATTAAAAAAAAATTAGCGTTCAGCGG
Source organism: Vandiemenella viatica (assembly GCA_031002005.1). Lineage (NCBI taxonomy): Eukaryota > Metazoa > Arthropoda > Insecta > Orthoptera > Morabidae > Vandiemenella > Vandiemenella viatica. The sequence continues at coordinate 280,913,621 of CM061921.1, forward strand.
GATTAGGATTGAGCTACGTGGCCACGCACAGTACAAAAATTGCAGTTCCAATTCCTCATTTTTATACCTAAAATATGGCTAAATAGATTGCAATACAGTCGTTTCAGATATATGTATGCCAGCGGATCAGAGTATAACTTCCTGAGGCTAATTCAGTGAACTGAAGGAAAACTATTTCTGGTGTTTAATCAATAACACAGCTCACTATCCCGCCAGTGAGACTCAGTGAGTTAAGGCATAACGAGTCCTGGTCCCCGCGTACCGGCCGTCCTGATTGCGGTTTCCCGCAGTCATATAGGCGAATGCTGGGACAGCACAAAATACACTTATCATTAATAACACAAAAAGTTACACGTTTCGTAGACAGATGGCAACATAGAATTTCCTCCTACAGATTAAGAACGCCGGATCTTCCAAACTTGGTTTGAATTTGGAGGACACAAGTCCTTCTTACTTCTCATGTTTCACAATGGCCAACTGTGCTCAACAGTGGACCGGTGGCACGAGGTCCTTATTTGGCCGTATAAAGGGGAGGGAGAAATGACTCTGAACCCCTAGCGCATTCAGCTGTTGTCAGAAGCGCAGTATGATGAAGGGAAGCTGCCTTTTTATCTGCCGAGCTTGGTTGGTGAGAGGTAATACTCGGGCATGTCGTTCGGGAGCCATCCACATTTCGGTATTTCATGGTTCCTCGAAATCACTCCAGGTAAATGCCTTGATGGTTCTACCAGAAGGCCATCGCCGAATTCCTTACAATTTCCTGCCCTCCTTCCCCAATCTTTTGCCGCCTCTAATAATAGCGAAGTCGATAAGCTTTAAAGCCATAAGCAAAACAATGCGGCTATTACCTACCTATTCTTTAAAATTATTTTCTGACTTCTCTCGAACTTAAGAAAGCTGAATTCTTTACTGAAAAGTTCCACCATTTAAAATTATGGTGTCTCCAATTGAGATGCCGTAAATTGTAGATCAGAAAATAAGTAGGTTGACCCTTTCATCATCTTACCGTCAGTGCTGTATTTCTATAAATGAGGTGGGGTAGAAATTATTTAACATTATTACATTTCGTGGAGGTTTTTGACTAGCTTAGCAAACGAAACTAATGATGTGTAAATGATATTATAACATGGCACCGTGTTGCATGCACAGAGTATATAGAGTTAACAGGATTTTCCTGTCTAGATTGTAATATTTTCAATTAAATGTTTGTTTTTACTGAAAGAATTAAAATCTACAGGTCGACAAATTGGTGACAGCGTTGGAGTTTGGTCTCGAACACATCAGAAATGTAGAGGGGTAATCACCTTGGACCGACCATGTAGGCTTGGTTGCGGCGCCTTCATGGTGCCCGCCAAGGCAAAGAGGTTAGCTGCTTCCAGTGCTGCAAGAAATTATCTTCAAGACTTGGCCGTTAAGCGGAGCCTACACGATCAATAGTATTCTCAATATCAGTATTGACAATACAGCCGTCAATACTCCTGCCAACCAGTCTCAATATGGCACTACCTTACACGATCAATATTATTGACGATACTATAGTCAATAAATTTGCTCAGTATCTTTCTTTCTGCCTAACAAAAAGGGTGATTCTATGTGGCTTTATTCGGTTAATTCTGGATTTTGTCCTTCCAAAACATATATCATCGTATAAAAGATTGTATAGCTATTATTTTTGTGCTTGTAATTAATTAGCGAAGCTGTAGTAGAAACGCTTATACATGTTGTACGAAGCTGTACTAAGGCAAGTTTTCATAGTTTTGCATTTATGCGTTAATTTTAATTTTTTTTTATTATACAGGTACTATGGATTCTTATCTCCCTATGCACGTAACTGTTGACTTTCGCTATAACATCGAATGATATCAGTGTAATGGCTTGTTGACACTACTCCCTGCATAGGCATAGTAGTGAGACAGAACGCTGTCTCTCTTCACTCTTTAAATGAAAGTTAATAGGTTGTGCATACTTGGTATGTAGTCAGTAAAGTGAATGAAATAGGTAAATGATTTAACTACTTGAAAAAATTCAACATTTATCTAAAAAATTGAAATACTGTAACTATCAAATATTAAAAAACTTAAGTTTACGAAAAACCTTAATCATCCACTTAAAACCACCAACACTCATAGGATGTGACACAGCTCACGAATTTGGAGTACGGTGGGCTCGTTTGATGTAAAACAAGTAGTCACAATGAAACCAGGTAACTCTGGTGCCTTGTGCTTATGGCTCTAGATGATGTGCAGGAGTAGTTTATAATGATCGATGTCGGAATGTCTGATCGAAGTTTGGAAGGAAGTGTAAGGGGGGTCCATTAATTACGTGATATGAAATAGAAAAAGGGGGGGATCCAGTGAAATCTCACCCCATCTTTTTAAATTCTTAATGGGAAGAAGAGCTAACGCGGTTACCGACTTTAAGGGGTGTAACCGCCCTCGGAAGCAGGAAAGTTTTTTAAAAAACTACTTGGTTAGTCAGCAACAGGGGGAGGAGGTTCCTTCAAAAAACTCACATCTTGGTGGTCCGACCAGATCTCACCAGAGAGGGGTATCCCGGAATTCCGGAAAACACCTCTTGTAATGAATGGACACCCCTTAATCTTGTGACGGTCCGACCGTCTCTGTGCTTAAATAGCAACGAAAATTATGAAAATTTAATATTTTAATTTTAAATCAAAATTTCTTGTATTGATATCTTTAAGCATTTCATCTTGGTAGGGAACTGGACAGATTCGCTCTGAACAAAGAATTAGTTATAAAAGCAAAAATTTATTTTAACATATAAAACATACCTTTGGTTATAAACAGAATTGACAATTATTTTCTTTTACATGATGATCAAATATAAAACAACACTGTATACCATGGGCGCCACCCTACATGAGACTACTATATGCTTATGCTTACACGCTGTGAATACTCAATACAAATTGTCCGACTAGCTCAAATAATAAACAATTTTAGTAGGCATGAGAAGTTCTTATCTGGTGAATTGCTTCACCCAGGAGCGTTTACTGGAGTATTGATCCATAAACATTTTCAGTGGTAAAAAATATATTCACCTTATCACTTTCTCACTTGGTGCTGTATGAGCTTGTGCACGGCTGCACCACGCAACCTTAGACTTTGTTAAACCGTAGGTTCAACCACTTCACTACTTCCCGCTGAAAACACACTTAAGACTCGTAACTTTACACCTCATAACACAGCATCAGATCTGCAACCACTGGGAGGTAGCACAGAGGTCTTGCTTGGGCAGGCACCTGTGCCCCAGTGTCGTCCTTCTCCGGCAACCGACGCACCCTTTGTCTCTTTTGGCGGGCGAAATTCCATCGGCCAATTAGGTGTATAAGCCGCTGGTCAACCACCGCCGTTCGACCGCCATGCAAAGAAAGAACACACCTCAATATTCTGTCAATAGGTGGCATACCCTGTCTCATCCAGCCACTCTTGCCATTCACAACAAAAACTATGGAGTGACCCTGATCACTACAATCTTCTGTTTCAAACTCGAATTGTTCCAGGAAGGAAAATTGAATTTACCCTCATCTGAATCTTCGCCAAAAATATCTGATATTTTCCCATGTGTTTTTATTGCAGACGAGACGTTTGTATTAGTCAACAATTTATTGAAACTTATGAAATTTTAAAATAAATTTGATAGCGATTTTCACGTTTCAAATCCCTGTAACCAGTTGTGTATGTGTTTTAAAACTGTTTTGAATTTGCACGACTAAACATAAAAGTTGAAAAAATAGTGACATGTTCCTTTCTGATACTTTTCTTCTTATTATTCTTTTTAGAAAGGATATTTTCACAGATGTAAATGCATGCCAACGGGAGAATATTTTCACGTATATTTAAATAAAGATATAAACGATATCTATGTTTTACTGTCGGTCATTATTCTGACTTCTAAGATTACTGTGCAATCCCGTATTTCATCTGTGAATGAAAATTATATGCGTGTCCACAAAATAAGAAGGTGTTATGGTCGGCCATAGTCGCCACTTCACTTTCACCAAAGCGCGACGAAAATTGAACTGAGTATTGATGGAAATATTGACGCTCGCCCCTACACCGTCAATAATATTGACAATATCCCCTCCATTTTCCATTATTGATGGCCGAATAACAGAAAATCGGGATTTCCATCAATATCGACCATCAATACACTTTTTTCACCCTACACGGTCAATATTATTGTCAAAATAAGAAAGTATTGTCAATACTATTGATCGTGTAAGTTCTGCTTTAGAGAAGTGTACATGCACTTTGGCAGTGAGAATTCAATAAGGTGTGAAGTCATCACTTACTGCAATCACAGCCTCCGTATAGGCGCATCCACACGGCATCAACAGTGGTTGCCGGAGAACCTGAACAAATAAGTTGTCACTCGACCACATCCCAAACATGTTCCATGGGTGACGTGCAGGTCAGGGAAGCAGTGGTACCCGTCATTCCGCGAAGAAGCCTTGCACATTGCTCACAACATGTGGTCGAGCACTGTCCTGTTTAAATATGGCATGTGGAGCTACCTGCATGAGGGGCTGTGCCTCGGGCTCTAAAAGATCTCTTATGTAGTAGTTGCTGTTCAGATTGCCCTCATTACTTAGGAGGCTAGATTGCATGTTATAGCCAGTGGCATTCGAAACCATCATACTTGGCGTTTGTGCACTAGGCTGCTCAACTATGCATTTTTCCCGATTATATTACCGAGCGTGGTGGGTGAACGGTTAGTGTTCTGGCCTCGCATTCGGGAGGACGCGGGTTCAAATCCCCGTCCGGGCATCCAGATTTGGGTTTTCCATGGTTTCCCCAAATCACTCCAGGCGAATGCCGGGATGCTTCCTTCAAAAAAGCCATGACCGAATTCCTTCCCGTTCATTGCCCCTGTCCCTTCCCGCCTCTAATGACCTCGCTGTCGACAGGGCGTAAAGCCCGAGGAAAAAAACCGATTATATTCACCAAGGGAGTTCCTAAGACGTATGCTCTCATCGCCATAGCGGGAATCGTCCGGAAACAATAAATTTTGTCACTTAGCACGCCAGTGACGACGTTGAGGCGTTGGTGGTTTCTGGTCAATGGAAGTCGACGCAATGACACGCATGCCACCAGTCCATCCCTCAGTAAACGGCGTTCTAGTGCTCCAGCGTCCAACCAACACTGTGTGCGAAGCTGTTCTGCTAGTTGAGGCGGGTTTACACGGTTCACTTTTCGCAACAACTCGGGATAAATCACTTGCAGTTTTGTTTACATGTATTACCACAAATGAAGTATTCAGTTCTGATTGTAACCCCCTCCCCCCCCACACACGCAATCATTCATTAGAATAATGAACAGCAATGGGTTTTTTTTTGTGGCTTTTGGCCACATCAGCCTTGATTCCAGCTACAAGTGTATTTTTGTCCCTTTAAGTTTATGTGTATTACATATCATCGTTACATTTACTCTCCAGTATAGACAGCACAGGACAGACACAACACTTAATTTAAAACCATCCATGCCTTCGGCCGGACTCGAACCAGCGACCCTTGCAAGGTGAGGATAGCAATGGTTCCAATACACTATTCTGTGGAACTCAATTCCGAAATTCACTCTACCACGTCACCCTTTCTCCCGCCACATTTTTCTGTATAAAAGGTCTCGAGATAATGAACAAATACCAAAATTCAATGAGATTAAGGACGCTTTAATACTTTAAGACCTTATATTTGGTACAGATCAAACCATCATCGTGTTCAAAAACCTGTCACAAATAGACAGACAGATCACCAGTAATACAGAAGGGAAGAAATCTACAAAAAAAATTAAGGAAACCACTGAACCTTCACAGAGCTGAAGATCCCTTAGATTCTGGAAATTTTAAGAGAGCACAATTACTAAAGTTTCCCAACACAGCTGAACTGATTTTGAATTTCGGAGTAGAATTTCTTAATGAATGACAAATTTTTAGGAAACAGGCCATCATATTGAGCCTAATTTGAAGTTTATTTGAGATTTAAACCTTTCAAAATTATATCAAACTAAGTGAAGCAAGTGCCATGAGTTATATTGCTAGTGTTAGTTCATGATGCTACAGCCAAACAATTCGAACGGCGAACCTACCAACTCGTTGTTGTCGTTTGGATTGAGTGGAGCCAATAAATAGTTTCTATGTTAACAACGGAGCAATGGATGCAAAACAGACAGTGTACAGATGACCTCTGTCTCGGTACACCAAACCCTGTATCTTATTCAGTCGAATACCACATGTCAGTCCGGGCCTTTAAGCTAACAGTGTCGCGAAAATGTGACTTATCGTGTTAGACCTTGATCTTGTTCTTAACACAACCAAGGATGGATACTTGAAGTGACAATTGCCAATTGAACTCAGCTCAGTTATATCATGAGTGTGCTTCTAGCTGCACGTACGCTCATCACTGAGGCTATTGATCTAGTCTTCAGATGGAAACATTTGAATGATGCCATTGAGTACATGGAAGGGGATGTTTGAGCTCAACCCTTCCTTCCACTGGTATTAGCGTCACCAGAACTCAAATACTATGTACCATACGGTGGATCTCATCCCAATCTTTCTGTTACTAGCACCAGCACAAGAAAATATTATATGTCTTCAGTTGGCTTTTCATATCCATTATTGGTCTAAAATATTTGTAGACACACTTTTCTTTTTCTTATGATGCTATGCCCAATTCCGAGCGTAGGGTTACACCCTGGGAGCTGTCATGAAGATGAACTGGGGTGGTTTCTCGTTGCCTACCCGAGTGTGTGTTGGTATGTGTTATTATAGTTGTGGATGGTGCCGGCCCATTCAGGCCTATTCTTCCAAAATACACCCTGAGGGACGCCAGTCTTAACGTACCCATTCGACAAACAAATCAGCATTGTCGTATGCCCTCACTCCATACGCACTGCGGATAGTTTTGGGATTTAACCCAAAACTTTGGCCAACAGTCTGGTTACTGGGAATTGTGCACCACCTGAATGTATCATTTACATCTAACATTCAAACCGAGCCTTCTGTTTGAGCGGTAACGCTTTAAATCACCGTCTGGACATCCAGATTTCTGTTTTCCACTCTAGGCGAATACCCTGATGGTTTCTTCAACATCCATGTCCGAATTTCTTTCCGTTCCTTGCCTTCTATCCTCTCCCTAATTTAATGATCACGACGAGGCGTAAAACCTATAAAAAATCAAACAGTAGCCAAAGAAATAAAAGAATCTATCACGCTGCAAGCAGAATCTATCGTTTCACGAGTGTAGAAGGTTGGCGCGTTCACAGTTTCTTTTTATTTTGTCACGTTTGGAAACTTAGAAGCAGTATCAATTTCGACACTAGCTGTAGTCTCATTTTACAGGTCATACCTTATCCCAAGTGTTCTCAACCTTTTGACAAATTTAGGGTGTGCGCCCCCCCTTTCCCCCTTCTGGAATATTGCCTCCTCATCTCCCAATACTATATTGAAATACAAAAAAACCTTTGTCACTAAGATAAAAAAACTTACAAATATAATATCAATATTTCTCCTTTTTCTCAAATATTTCTACGTTTACTAAGTTTATGAACCCCTGTTCTATCCATTTCGTATACAAAAATCAGTGTCAGGTGTGTGAAAGAAAGGTAAAGCTGAAATTAGTTAGTTGGCAAGATCGTCTCAACAGTGATACCGTTGATTGAGTTAAACGGTGACTCCGATTTCATATGCCCATCTGACTTATGTCTATCACTGTGAACGAATATGTTAAGCGATATTCCCTAAAAAAAAGTATTAATCGAAAGTCTACTTTGCATATTTTCAGCCTGAAGAACAACCCTTCGGAAAAAAAAACATTGGACAGGAATAGGTTCGCAGACATGACCAAAAGGATTGTTAGCAAATATGTTCTAACTGGGACTGATGGTAAGCGCTTACGCTCAGGTGGATGTGCCTTCAAATCCCCGTTCGACCATCTAGATTTCTGTTTTCTATGATTTCCCGAAATCACTCAAAGCAAATTCCGTGGTGGTTCTTTTAAAAGGCCATGGCCGAATTCCTTCTAGTTCGTTGTCTTAACTCCTCTCCCACCTGTAATGACCTCGACGTCGATGAGGCGTAAATCCCTAAAATGTCTTTTTTTTTTGCTCCGCACTCTCTTTAAGAGGTACACAATCTTTCAGCTAGTGTAAAAGGTATCTCTTAACTTGGCACTAGTTGCCCTATTCAGTAACCCAAACGCATCGGTTTGACTTGACCCTCTGGTCATATGACAGGACGTTCCGAAATTGTAAGAAATATTTTCCAGTAATGGTCGTAAATTATTGTTAATTGTTACAGTCGATTTCGTTTCATTATGGGGACTATTAAATAACTCTTATTTCGCGAAGATACGATAGCACATATGTTCACAGTAACGATCAGAATTCGAACGGACATACGCTTCCTGCCGTGGTGTCTTTCTTTCTTTGCAGACACCGCTTAACCTCCCATATTGAGAGTCATGGGTTTCAGGTGCGACAAAAAGTTTTAGAGGTGAATGCGTCTTTAAGTTTACTTCCATTCCTGTTGCGGGTGGTTAGCAGGACTGCAATGAACAAAATAAATTCAAAAACCTGTGGGGAGGGGGGAGAGGATAATCAAGAATTGCAGCTCGCAATTTATCCAAAATCCAATTACACTGTTGTGTAGCTAAAAGATCAAGGAATCGAAATGGGTCTGTGACGTGGCGGAGTGGAAACCGCTACCATTTTGGTTTGATTTCGCCCTGTTTAGAAAATTCGGTATACAAAAACTGAATCTATAACACATATTGTGGTCTTCTTCCAAAGCTGTCATGTAGATCTCTCGATTCCGTGTACAAACGCTTAGTGTCATGCAAATATGACAATAGTGCATTGGATTGAACTTGAAAATAAACAGAAGTTACCAAAATTAGTCAAAAAGCCAATTACACCCATCAGACTCCATCTGAGCGAATTAAGCAGTGTTGGGAACGAAATTTTTTTTTCAGCGGAACGCTTCAAAGACCATGTTTGAACTGTACATACACTCCGGTGGCGGCAGAGCCATAAAATTTCCACGACATCATCATCCAGTCGTGGGTACTTGTGTCATCAGACAGAGCAAAGGTGCTAGACCGGAAGCGATGTAGTTGCTTACTGCAAACCTGTGCCTGTATTTTCGCCTTGTTTGAAGAGACCAGTATATCTTGCTTCTTCCAAAAGATATGTTGGAGGAGATGCCATTCGTATTCGTTAGGAATATTTTGTCTCACTATGACAGTGTGCAATGTAACAGCATTTCAGTTATACTGAACGCTCTATTATCTTGACTTTTAATGTGGGGTATGTCAAAATCAATGGGAACCTCAGCATTGTTGACAAAAGGGATCGTATTAATCAAGCGAACAGGCCAGAATGCTAGGAAAAAGTAAAGATTTATGATGATCCATACTGCGAAGGGCAATGATTTAGTGGCACGTCTTTGTGGTGCTGAACGTTTGGTTGCCTAAAGCCAGGCGCAAGGAACGTTAGATTCTGTTACGTGTCAGAAGAAAGGTTATATCTTTAAAAAATACATTCTTGCAGTTCTATTAGAAGTTCCTCACGTTAATCTTATCACACACTGCACATTCGTTTTGTGTTATCATGCGAGAGTCTACATATGTGCTGTTATTTTTTTGTGTTTTTTGTTTGTTTTTTGTTTGTATTTTTTTTTGTTGGAACGGCGTGCTGAGAATTCCTTTAAGTATGACTGGATTCAAATGTCTCGAACCATCCAATAACTGAATTCCAAAAGTTTTGAGCATCAACATACATATGAATAACAGGTATTGTTTTTAATAATAGTCCAAACAACGGAAATATTTACATTTTTTATTTTAAAGGTAACTTCTATTTATAACTTGGAAAATTGATATACGATTGTAACATACGAAGTTTCGGGCCTGATTAGTTTTCAGTGATGGTTTATTAGTATTGACTTGGAACTCTCTCAGGACCCAGAGTCTGACTGGTGACCGAGATTTCTGTGGTTCGAATAATGACAGCGCAAGAGTTTCATATCATCTTCGCAACCGCCAATTTTTCTCTTTGTAGGTGGGGATAGCCATGGAGACATTAGCGTGATTTGTATGTTGTTTTAAGGTAGGATCACGGGACGTAATTATACTACGACTGACGCGCAATGCGCAGCAAATTCCAAAGTGGCCAAACTATCTTTCAGCTAGTAATGCCACTATTGTTATTAGTGGTAGCAGTATTTTTATTCTTGTTGCAATATCAAAACATATACATTTTATTGAACTAAATATGTATTATTGTCACAACTTGCAAGACTGTGGCAAATGGGAAATGTGGTTTGCCTAACATTATAACAGTGGTAGTTGGCTATATTAAAAGATATTTTAGGGTTCAGAAATACAAAAAGTAATGCAGATATTGCCAGTATCTAATCAAGTTGCATAACACTAATCCGTAAATGTTGTTAAGAATCTTCCTATAAGCTGTTAGATCAGTTTTTGACTTTTAAGTTAAATTCATCTGCTACAATTTAAACCATTTGATCTGCTTAGTACAGAATGAAAATTCGTGACATAAAGACATGAAGAAGTTCATATATTACTCGGGATAGAAACTGTATAGTTAATTGATTTCATAAGCAGTACCACTCTAAGAAATATTGTTCGAGTGATATTACTGTTGTAAGCCACTAGGTGAGAGTATATGCATTTGTTTATTGTCTGATAAGAGCATGGATAGTATTAAATAGTAAAATATTCTGAAAACAAACCGTGTTCAAATTAATAATAATGGCTATATATACAGGAATTGGACACTGTAATCCGTAATGTTTGCAAAATAAAGTTTAATTTGCATAACATTCCCAAATAATTCCAAGAAAAGTAACACATGAATGAAGACTATTGCCTGCAGTAATGCAGACCATCAAAGAAACACGTATAGATTACTAATGATTCTGAATTAATTAAGACGTAAAATATGTTTTAATTTCAGCAAATCACACCATATTAGTACTTAAAGCGTAACTAAACGTACCTTTCTTACATAAAAAATTGTCATTATGGACGAGAATGGGCTGGGAGCAAGGAACGGAAAGCAATTCGGCCACTGCCTTTTTAAGAATACTTATCAGCATTTACATAGAGTGATTCCGGGAAATCATGTAAAAACCGAAATCTGGTCAGCCAGATGGAGGTACGAACCTGTGTCCTCTCGAATGCGAGACCAGAGCGTTACCGCTCACCCACCACGCTCGCTGAGTCACTAAAGCGTACCGTTATAGTTGGTGTTTGTCACGGGCATAACGGTTTCGAGTCCCGGCGAAGGAAGAAATTTTGATCATATTGTATTTAGTCAGAAAGAAAATTTAGATTGTATACCAAATGCCTGGGTTAAATCGAAAACATCTTCGTAGCTCATCTGTAGCTGGGGTGTGCGCCACTGTTGTCAGAAATTCGTCCGTCCAATATTGACAAGAATGGGCAACCTATGTCGCTCTACTTCCTTCATCCTCCTTCAAAACGTACTACACATAATACACCCTTATCGCAATTTTCAAAAAATGCAACTCTAGACAGACGGTGGAAAGGAACTGGACATCCCTTTGAGAATAACATGATAAACAGCGGAAGGATCTTAATACAATCTCTGGATTGATTTTTTAATAAGAGGAAAAGAAACTACCGAAAGATGTTGCTCATATCCGAGTTCGAATAAATGAAAATACTAACACAGCTACGTCATATTTATTGCATAACTTCACGTTTTCCCGGCAAATCTTCCAACAATGATTTCTTCGCCAAATGCAGTGATGGAAATTAATATCTGAATGCAAGGGTGTTTGACTACGCGAATAAAAATTATGAGATGGTGTGGCAAGGAAGCTACAAATGCGCAGAATACTTGAAGGAAAACGAACTGCTTAATGGTTACGCAGTTTGTATTACGCGATGTGTCCAGTTTCAATGATGGATGAAAATTGGAGTTTCCAGAACAATTGTAGCGAAGACACTGACTTTTTGCATTAAGAATCCAGATGCAAGTCCAAGCACAAATTTCGAAAACCACGACGCCGGCAACGAAGAAGACTGGTAGTGGAAGTATAGGAGCGTCGGGAACTAGTGCTGCGAACGGAGCAGTCTTCTCCGGAGTTGTTCGCGCCATTTCAATCGGTGACCTCAGGCTGTTTCCGAATACTCATGGAAACATCACAGCGGTATAATGAGCGCTTGTGTCTTACGTAATATCAGTTATCTAAAAGTGGCTTGATCGTATGTCGTGTACGAATAATTGTTACGAATGCTCTGGCTTAATATTTTAAAAGCATTAAAATAATCTTTATAAAAATATCTCCCTCCAAAGTAAATTTTTATCAGTAGCAAAGGTATTTTATGGTGCCCCAGTATTATTGCATAATTGATGAAATCTTACTCTAATTGGTTTTAAGACATTCTTCACTTGGTTATTCCCGATTGCGTGTTGGACCCTTTTGCAAACATATCCACAAATTTCATATACTAATTAATTGAATTATCCACAAATGAGTAGCTGAAACTAATGTTTGAACCAGAATACCACAAATTGTGGCAAAAAAAGCAGATTCCAATTTTATATCCTACGTAATGGGTAACTGTGCAGAAGCTGTTGATTTTTTTCCCCGTCTTCCTATTTAGTAGAACGTGGATTAAGTTGAGAGGTGTACCTCGATACAAAAAATAGAAAATGACAGTAAATTAGTAGTCTTTGCGACTTGCGAATGTTACATAAACAATCTCATGTCACCCCATCAGGTTCATCTATCTCATTCGAGTAATAATGAGTGATTTTGTGTTTTAAACAAAAGATATATTTTCAATAAGTACTACCTTAAACATCAAAATGTTATATTTATATTTTGTTATTACGTCACCGTTTACCATTAAAAATATCAGACTAAAATTTGTTATCACATCTGTGGGTTAATGGTCAGGTTTTTATTATAAGAAAGTGTCCATGGTCATAGTAAGTTTGGGAACCACTGGTTTAAATGAACCTCCTATTTCCATTTAAGCAAATAAGTTTCCTGGCCTTCGAAGTAGAGAACGGATTTCTTCGTTTACTAATTATTTTATCTGCTTTAGAAAATATGTGCTCTGCAGGCACAGATGTGGCTGGGACGCATAGATCGTAGGTCTTCAGAGCATTGTCCGTGAGTGACCAAAAGTTGATTCGGTTCGTTGTTGGTGGTGAATGAACATCTCTAAATACTGCCGGAGTGGAATAGACGCGTTTCGCCATAAAACTCGACAGACTATTGTCTTCCCACGAAGGTTCTTCTGTTGTTTTTTGTGATAGTCCGTTAATTTGTTCAACCTCGAGTCTGAAGATTTGTTGTTAACTTTCTTTGACTATTTGAGCTAAGCATCTATTCAAATGTTATTTAAACATTTAAATCAAATTGAAATTTGCGCCTTACGAAATACATAACAGTGAAATCGCAGTTAATGCATGTGTACTAACATTCGAAAGAGTTTTGCAACTAGCAACTGGTATTTGGGATTCAGATCTTTTCAAATTGACTGAATCCAGCATCTTCAATAACACTTATACGAGTAGGCCACATATCTTTTGATGAATTCGCATGGGGTGGTCCAACAAATTTGAGGCTCCTCCCACAGTTGAATAAACGAAACGGAAATTTCACCGCTTCGTGTCTGGGAAACCTGATCGAGGCAATGTGTTCAATTGTGCTACAGTTTTTAATCACTTTACGCAGTGATAGAATTTTACCTATTTTGCACATTTGTAATTCAGCCTTCGTGACAGACAAGGATTAATGTCAACGACAACGTTATGATTAGCATTGACGTGATATCATGTTTAGTCGGTTGATGACAAAAGCGAGGCTTTTCCACATGTATTTAAGAACTTCAGGTTTCGACTCATGGCAGATGAAACACATCACCATCTTAGTGTGACTGGTGTATCAAGAAAGCGTCTGAGTTATGAAATCAGAGTAAAAGAAATGATGCTGCGGACCGAAGATATAACAGATCTGATTTTTTAGTACAGTGCTTCCCAAATGGTGGTCCGCGGAACCCTGGGGTTCCGTGGAAGGGTCACAAGAGTTCTGTGTTCCGTCCGAGAATTAAATAAAATGTTCGCTGAAAAGAGTAACAACCGCGCCGTGAGAAGGGTATTATAGTTCTCCTTCCGTTTGTGACGACTTACCGATGCGAGACTGGTTTTTCAGCTTACGCTTATAAAAATGGGGATCCGCCAAAAAAATGTATGATCAATTGGGGTTCCGTAGCCAAAAGGAAATTGGGAACCGCTGTTGTAGTAGACGTAAACCAAAAGAGGGAGGCTATCGCATACAGTGTTCTTAAGAGTTCTGGTGGTCAAGGCTACTAAGCACGAAGCTTTTATCGAGTTTCACAAATTAGGAAGCGTCTATAAACTACGTGCTCGGTCTAGGGGGGGGGAGGGGTTGGCTTCAAAGCTACGCTGGGCTACATGGGGGGATTCCGAGCCATGCCACGTAGCATTTCATTCATATTATTTGTCACAGTTAAAATGAGGTACAGAACACACAACAGCATGTGAATATTTATTTCCCTCATTTAATTATCTCCGTATGTAATTTACGATAGTCTGACAAGAGAAAACAGTACAAAATGTTTTCTGAAATAAATAGCGTAAAAAGCTAAATGCTACGAGCGGAGGGAGGGGAGGGGGGTGGAGAGGCAAAAGCCACGTTGGGCTACGTTGGCTATTCACAGGAGAATAAAAAGGAGCTACGTGGTTTATGGACGCTCCCTAACGTGGTTATGCTGTCAGATGGGGTGCGGAGGTGGAAGGCAATCTGGGGTTTTGGATAGCCACATTCAGCATTTATACGTTGAGCAGTTGACCCGCTATCCGCCAGTACTGCTTCCATTTTCTTAGCCTGTACTTTGACATTTTCACTTTCATAGTATAACGTTGTTTCTAAAGTTCTTTTATCGATCTGGAAATGGTCTTAAATTGTCCGCAGTACTGTATTTAATACTACGAAACAACATTGTTTTGGCTGAAGTCTGCTCTCTAAGGCCATTCGGCGTGCACTTATTTGCTGTTTCTTTAGCTGACTAATCGCCTTGTCCTCCGTAGCCTAATTTTTTAGTACTATTCGCAGTTCTTTCCGACACCAGATATACGGCCAAGGAATTACTGTCCCCCCCCCCCCCCTGAAATCTGGGAAGAGTTTCATGCAAAGAACAGTACCTTTTTAGAATCAACTCAAGATGCGCCGTATGGAATTGTGGAAGGACACTCTTGACCATCAAAATAATTGACACAAGGAAGAACTACCAGCAGGCCACAAATTTAAATAAACTACCAGGCGGACACTGAACCGATTGAGATCTAAGGTCTAATACGGTGTAATGGGGACACGAGGTGTAATGGGGACGGCTGACTGCGGGGAGGTGCAGGATCATGAACACCTGCTCACATGCGACATCATGGAAACAGTCTGCTAGTACGAATACCTAATTGAAGCAAACGACAAGACGATTAAGGCCGCTGAATTTTGGTAGAGGAGGATTTGAGAAATTTTCCTGGAGACGGAAACTAAGTAAATATCTAATACAGGAATGAAGAAACTTTCATAGACTTAACTTATTTTTGCTTTCAATCAGCTGTAAATATAGCATGGATACGCCAAAACAAAAAAGTGTGCCTTCTTTTTGTGTTGGGTCTTTAAGGTTCGATGTTGACGATGTTATTGTACCAGGAAGTGAATTGTAGATGGGAAAGAATTCAGCCATGGTCTTCTGAAGGAACCGTCTAAGCGTTCGATGGAAACCCTGAAGAACCGAAACTACATTACTGAACCAGGAGTCGAGCCTTCGTCCACTCAATTGCTTGCATTCTTTTTACCTGGAGAGAAAGTTTTCCAGCCAAATTTTTCTGTGTGGAAGATAATCTGCAACGCGATGTTTACTCTATTTTGTTCGCATTAAACAATGGTTACAGAATTATTGCAAGCATCGTTAACTGAAAAACAATTCAGTGGGTCGGGAAAGCTTACCCAAAGAGAAACTCTTCTAATAGCTATTTCATTCAGCACGATATAGACCACACAATCAATCAGCGGTTAATGTGCAATTTCATTTCCACCCGTAAGCACGTGATAATAAAACCAATTGGAGACAATGCATTAATTAAAGACTACAACCATTTCATCCGGATGTGAACCAGCGACCCGTTGCTAAAGGGTATGCTTCGCGGCTTGGAGACGCACCTTGGCTTTTATTACCTATCCGTGCAATTGCATTTCGAAGTAAATGAGGATATTAAACGACTGTCGAGGCATGAATCAACGTCTGCACAAGAATGATTGCCAAGCAGTTATGGAGCTTCACTATACAGTTACGTGTGATAAACGGTCTGGTGGATCAATGGTTATGACTGACTGACTGACTGAATATCGAAAGGTCCACAGTTCCAATCCGTGTCTCGGGCCCTCAACCTGACTTTAACGTCTGACACAGCTCGATGTGTAATGTGAAGTACGCCAGAACGGTTATTTGGTACGGATCCCACGTTATACTGTAGGTCCACAATACAAGGTTGGATTACCGGGTTAGGTTAATGTAACTACGACAGAGGGGCACGTGCGGCAAATCGAAACATTGTCAATCAGCGGCCCAACTCTTCTGGGATATCACAGCCAATGTAGCCCTTATTATTACATTTGATATTTTACAAAGAAGACTATTTGACTATTATTTGAAAATGTTTTAAATAGTTTATCACTCGTTGTTATTTGTTTTTTGAAGAACTGCTGTATTTTAAACAAAATTCAATGTTGAAATTTAAATTAGAAAAATGACCGCCAAAATGTGACTTTGTGACAAGTTACCGACATCTGTGACGTCATACATCAGTAAACACACAGAAACGACAACAAACATCTTGTTATGCATAATTCGTTGAAAATATGGACTATATAATAGTATGCATTGCCCCAATGTACATACAACAATAAAATCTCCCAAAACAACTGTAACTTGTCCAACAGCTAGAATACGAAAGAAGTGGCTTGTAGAAACCGAAACGATATTGTGACTAATTCAAATATCTCTTAGTGTGTAGATAATTTACATCGTAGTTCCCTTTGTAAAATGAGTACTTCAACAGGAAAAAAACCGCTGAAGATGTGTCTTAGAATGAAGTAAAGCGTTCGATAAATAAACAAACGAACGAAAACTTCAATTCCGTTAGCTGACGTCATTTACTATATACTTACAATTTTTAATCTGCACCGAATTCAATCATTGAACTATTACCTTATCTGCTATATAATTTCGTTAGCTAGCTCTGTCCGCCACCGTCGGCGTGGCCAACAAAAAAATAATCGTCGGCGGGTACTGACGTTGATGGAGATGTCAGCTATTTATGTGCTAACTTATACAAGTACGAGAATACTACTTTCATACCTTCCCATTGCTCCAATGGGTCATTCGACAATGGTGACACTGGTGTTTCCGAATAAAGGCGGAAAACGTATCGTTTCTTCTTCGTATCTACTACTTTCCTTTTGACACCATAACTTTTGTACTCAATACTTTTCATACGATACTTTTATCAGTACTTTCTTTGGAGGTATTGATACCAAAATGGTACTGGAAAAATTAGTGACAAAACTAGAAAACTAGAAAAAGAAAAAGAGAATTTTTTTTTTCAACACACAAGGCTGTATGGTGTATGGTCCCCTAGACTAGAATAAGTATATCTCTAGATGAGAATTGAGATGTATTTTTACTATCGTCTTTAAAATTTGAGAATGATATGAGATTTTTTTTTATTTTAAAAAGTAAAGAATGAGTCTAAACTCTAAAACTTAGGGGTTAGGTTAAATTATCTTTGGTTATCAACATTGTCGCTTGCTTGGTTTGTTTGAAGTGTATGAAAGCTTTGTTTTGTAGTGTACTCATGCAACGGTCAAAGGTTGTAATTGCAGTATGAATTATCTATCCATTAATCCTTTATTATTTTATAATAATGCATGTAAATGTAAGTTCAGTAGGTGTTATCACATAAAAAAACAAAAAGCAAAAGTCGAACATTATATTCCACTTTAGAGGCTACTTTGGCTAATGAAAAGGATGAAATGAGCCTTTATTTTGGAACATCAGTGTCACCATTGTCTACTGACCATTGGAGCAATTGGAAGATATAAGTTGTAAAGTTAGCACATAAATAGCTGACAGTTTCCAGCAACATCAGTTTCCGCCCAACGTTTATTTCCGCAGACAGGAAACAGATTATCATCGAAAAGACTGAAGAAATTATTGTTTTTAAGTTACGGTACGGAGGAAGAGTGGGAAGTTTAAGATTAGTATATATTTAGCTACTTACTGCCAGTTTAATGAGTCGTAGCATTTTGCTGTTGATTTGATATATAACTGAAATAAAAATTGCATCTGATTAAGTTTAACCTCGTTTAATTTATTATACATTTCCTCACAGAATGCAAAAAAGAACATGATTTATGGTTGCAAATTTCATCATCATAAAAATATTGGCCATTTTAGTTGCAAAAATTTTAAAAAATGAAAATAATAGGCCTTTAACCATAATATAATAATAAAAAGAAATAAATATAAGAAAATCTCGATCCCAAACAATGATTTGAAAAATTTCAATTTAATAAAACTTTTCTTTCGATACCGCAAGATATAGATACCTTTCTTTTTAATACTTTAGTAAGTTCGATACTTTTCTCCCGATACTACAGTATCGATACCGAGTCCCTACCAAGACAGATATTGGCTGGAGCTCCGCTAGATTAAGCCGATGACGCCCGATGGGTGCCGACGCTAGCCGATCATATTATAATACTATTTCAGGCTCTCAGCTTTAACTAAGTTTGCTTTTCGCTTCATAGCATTTCATTTTAAATTAAATTCAATTTAGTTAAAAACATATGGTAAAACTTGACTGCTGAAAAAACTTGGAATAAAGTTGTACTTTACCATTCAATGAAGTCCTTCCCGTCGTTGCGATTTTTTGTCTCTAATGTCGCGCTGCTCCACCACCTTTACGTACTGAGGTGTTTATATTGGATATCAGACTTATGGGTAAGACTATTAAAAGTAAAAACGTGTATATTTTGTTAATCACATTTTATTTATCTTTACGATATGTGCGTAATCACAGTAGCTGGGTCATTACGCTGTTAAATGTATTTCTTCACAATGTTATTTTTGTATTTCTTTAATATATTTAACAGGGGTTCACAGAAGGAGCCTCCAAGAGTATTGCAATCTGTACAAGATAAAGTAATCAGGCTTCTCCCGGGCAACGTCTTGTGACGGCTAATCCTTCTACTACCAGAGCGCACTAAAGTTTTAAAGCAATGTGCACCCGGAAGAATCTATTTAACAAAAACTTATAACACACAGCAACTATTTTTATATGTTACAATTTATTTGCTTTTTACATTTTGTGCGTGTTCACTGTAGCAGCATTTTCTTCATATGCGCTTTGAGCGCAGTGTTCTGGCAAGTTATTTTTTCACAGTTGATTAACTAAATGTAATGGTTAGTAATATTAGTTTTGACTATGATTAAGGCCACATATCTATATAAATAAAAATGTTCGTTCCCTCAGAATCTTAAATTTTCGACAGTTCTTCACCGATTGCTTTGAAATGTTGTCACATCGTTGCATTCGAATTCGCGGGTGTGCTTATGAACCTGTCAATTATTTCGTTAGTATTTTTTATCTATCCGTTTCTTTGATTTTTTCAGTGATTTGATATCTTCTTTTTTATTTAATTAGCTTTTTCATTTTTTTAGTTTCTTTCATTTTGTCTCTTTTTTCAGTGGTCTGAAGTGATTTGTTTCATTATTTTCATTTTCATTTAATTCCTTCATGTAACATGGCAGCTGTGTCGTTTATCATTGCGTTCATTTCGTGGGTATAGTTGTTTATATTTTCATTTTTCCATGAATTGAGCACTGTCGATTTATTTTCATTTCAGTTCAATTATTCTGTTAATATTGTTTGTTTTTCATTATTTTTGTTTCTTTGATTTTGTTTTCTTTCTTTAAGTTATGTGAGGCGGTGTAAGGGTTTGGGAGAGACTATACTTGTCTTTTCCAACCAAATGTCAACCTCTCCTTCACGTGGTGCACCCTGTTTGCACGGACGAGGCTCTGGCGACTGAAAGATTCCCGGTATAAGGAGTCACTGCTTGCCAACGGCCTCCGAAAGGAGGGCGGAAGAGCGGGGAGCGGTTCAGGGCACCCTCTTGCCCTTGGGGTTGGAAACGGCCTAAAGGCGGATGAATCAGAAATGATCAACGGCATGGGGATGCAGAAGGCAACGGGAAACCACTGCATTAAAGACCCAAAGGGTATCCCTGGACATGTAATCCTCTCAAATTACATATATCATGATGGCTTCTTCCTGGGTAAAATATTCCGGAGGTAAAATAGTCCCCCAATCGGATCTCCGGGTGGGGACTGCTCAGGGAGGAGTCATCAGAATGGATAGAAACATTCTACGAGTCGGAGCGTGGAATGTTAGAAGTCTGAATAGGGCAGGTAGGTTAGAAAACTTAAAAAGGGAGATGGAACAACTTAAGTTAGATGTTGTTGGGATTAGTGAGATTAAATGGAAGGACGCACAGGATTTCTGGTCTGGGGAACACAGGATAATTAGCACACAAGCTGTCAATGGAGTCACTGGTGTAGGATTTGTAATGAACAAGAAAGTAGGGAAACGGGTTAGTTATTATGAACAGTTTAGTGACAGGATTATTTTGATGAGGTTAGAAACTAAGCCGGTCCCAACCACATTAGTACAAGTATATACGCCAACGTCACAGGAAGATGACGAAGAAATAGAAAAAATATACGCTGAAATTGAAGAATTAATCCAATATGTGAAAGGGGAGGAAAATCTAATAATCATGGGTGATTGGAATGCAATAGTGGGAGAAGGAAAAGAGGGGAATACTGTAGGAAGTTTTGGTCTAGGAGAAAGAAATGAGCGAGGAAGCAGGTGCTAGAATTTTGTGAAAGATATAAGCTAGTAGTGGCGAACACACTGTTTAAGAACCATGCAAGAAGAATATACACCTGGAAACGTCCTGGGGATACAGGCAGATATCAGCTAGATTATATCATGGTCAAACAGAGATTCAGGAATCAAGTTCTAGACTGTAAAGCGTACCCAGGAGCAGACATAGACTCGGACCATAATTTGATAGTAATGAAGTGCAGGCTGAAATTCAAGCGAATAAGGAAGCAGCATAAGCAGAACAGACTGGAAGTGAATAAACTGAAACAATCTAGCACAAGAGAAAAATTTGCAGAAATGGTAGACTTAGGTCTAAGAAGTAACTGTGAAAGGAGCTCAACGAGGACTGAATGGAATGCATTAAAGACCGAAATAATGAAAGCTGGCAAAGAAACATTAGGCTTAGGGAACAAGCTGCCCGAAAACCTTGGATCACAGAAGAAATTTTGCAGCTGATCGATCAGAGGAGAAGGTACAAAAATGCTCAGGATGAAGCAGGAAAAGAGCAGTACAGGCAATTTAGAAATCAAATAAATAGGAAATGCAAAATAGCAAAAGAAAAATGGCTACAAGAAAAGTGTGAAGAAGTAGAAAAGGAAATGGTTGCAGGAAAAGTAGATGTTGCATATAGAAAGATCAAACAGAATTTTGGAGAAATGAAGAAAAGAGGTATGAACATTAAAGCTGCCGATGGGAAACCTCTTTTAAGGTCAGAAGATAGAGCTAACAGATGGAAGGAATACATTGAGAAACTGTATGTTGGGGACGACTTGAACAATAGTGTATTGGAAAAGGAAGGCGATGTCGACATGGATGACTTAGGAGATCCTGTTTTGAGGACAGAATTTAATAAAGCTCTGAATGACTTGAAAGCAAATAAGGCAGTTGGAATTGATGAGATCCCTGCAGAACTTCTTAAATCTCTAGGAGAGGAAGGAATCGAAAGATTATTCAAGCTGATATCAAAAAGTTATGAAACAGGAGAAATTCCAACTGATTTTAATAAAAATATCATCTTCACACTTCCAAAGAAAGCACAAGCTGACAAATGTGAGAATTATCGCACAATTAGTCTAACATCACATGCTTCAAAATTACTGACCAGAATAATATACAGAAGGATGGAAAGGGTAGTAGAAGAGATAGTAGGTGAAGATCAGTTTGGGTTTAGGAAAAATCGCGGTACAAGGGAAGCAATTCTGTCTTTAAGATTAATACTTGAAGGGCGGATCAAGAAAAACAAAGATACTTTTATGGCATTTGTTGATTTAGAAAAAGCTTTTGATAATGTTAGGTGGGACAAGATGTTCAAAATTTTAAAGAAGTCAGGTCTAAAGTATCGAGATAGAAGAATCCTCTATAAACTATATAAGAATCAAGTGGCTGTGATAAAAGTAGAGAATCACGAGAGACATGCATCAGTTAAAAAGGGTGTGAGACAAGGTTGTAGTCTATCCCCGTTAATATTCAACTTGTATGTAGAAGAAGCAATGAAGAAAGTCAAAGAAAAATTTCCATGTGGCATAAGTTTTCAGGGAGAAAAAATCAGTATGCTACGATTTGCTGACGACATTGTCTTATTAGCAGAGAGGGCTGAGGATATTGAGAAGTTATTGAATGGCATGAACAAAATACTGAAGGAAGATTTTGGACTGAATATAAATCAAAGTAAAACAAAAGTGATGAAATGTAGCAGAAATGACACCAATACTAGCAGATTAAATATAAAAATAGGATCTGATGCAATAGGAGAAGTGAGTGAGTTCTGTTACTTGGGAAGCAAAATTACAACCGATGGCCGAAGCAGGAATGATGTTAAAAGCAGAATAGCACTAGCAAAAGAGCCTTCATGAAAAAGAGAAACCTTTTAGTTTCAAATATTGATCTAGGAATTAGAAAGAACTTCTTAAAACTCTATGTGTGGAGCACAGCACTTTACGGTAGCGAAACATGGACTTTAGGAATACCGGAAAGAAACTTGAAGCATTTGAAATGTGGTGCTACAGAAGAATGCTGAAAATTAGGTGGACAGACAAAGTAAGAAATGAACGAGTTTTAGAAATGATGGGTGAGAAAAGAAGTTTATGGAAGAAGCTTACAGGAAGAAGAGACAGGCTGGTAGGTCATATTTTGAGACATGCTGGATTGGTTAATTTGTTAGTGGAGGGAACAGTTGAAGGTAAGAACTGTAGAGGTAGACAGAGATTAGAATATATGAAGCAGATAATTGAGGACGTGGATTGTAAGGGGTATGTAGAAATGAAGAGGTTAGCACAGGATAGGAAGGGATGGAGGATTGCATCAAACCAGTCTAAAGACTGACGACAGCAAGAAGAAAGTTATGTGAAGTAGTTTGTTCGAGATACTGACTGTCTGCTCTCCTTTCGCACCTGGCTGAAAATATTTTCCGTCGAATATGCCAGGAAAATTCAAAATATGAACATGTATTGCACAGCAGAAATTTACAAACGAAGCGTTGATAATGATTGAAGATTTGTGTTTAGAAATCGCGAATAAAGTTCTCGATCAGTCGGGAATGCCATCATCGAATAGATCTGCTGTTGCTTCTGTTCGCTGTATAATTGCGTCGTGAACAAAAATGAAACATGGTTGAACTTTTGTCGTATGTGCAATCAAATATTCCGAAGCTAATGTTTGACCAAAAAGGCTTTTACGATCAAATAATGCAAACTGTCAATAACGAGCTTGGAGAAATCTTCTTCTTAGATGCACCAGGAGGAACTGGTAAAACATTCCTAATTAGATTATTCTGGCAGCAGTTCGATCCAAAAATCACACAGGCTTAGCTCTTCCGTCGACTGGAACAGCTGCAACATTGCTACCAGGTGGAAGTACTGCTCATCCCGCATTGAAATTGCCACGTAACATTCAATTAATTGAAACTCCCACGCGCAGCATTTCCAAAGTATCCGGCTTGAGAAAAATATTGAAGAAATGCAAACTTATTGTTTGCGATAAATGCACAATGACACACAAAAAAAATCTTTGGAGGCTTTGATCGATCATTGCAAGATTTCCGTGCAAACATCAGATTGCACTTGTTGACAAGGTTTACTTCACAAGAAACTCTGATTAGTGAATACAATGTATTTTTTCATACTGAATTCAGATAAGTAGTCAGAATTTTTCCATCAGGCACAATTATTGTGTGAAAGTTACTTTTTAAAATTTTGTTTTAGCGTTCTCTTTGATCTGTCATAGGAACCTTTACCTTATATGTAGCGATTATATTCAAGCGTATGTAAGGAAATTATATATAATATCATGATGAAGCACCAAAAAACAATGTGCAGGTTTATTCATGTTTCACATGCGCAGACCTGTTAATTTGGCATTGTGACGTGTAATGGTTGAGCTGACTGTGAGATTGTTAGCATGAGTATCACTGTTGAAATGTTCGAATCCCCGTCCGAGCATCCAGATTTGGGTTTTCCTTAAAAAGGCCATGGCCGAATTCCTTCCCATTCCTTGCCCCCATCCTTTCCCGTCTGTAAAGACCTCGCTGTTGAGAGACGTAAAGCAGTTAAAAACAAAAAACTATTGAAATATTGCTTTCCTTTCTGTTTAGAGGTGTATTGTGTACGTTGTGTTGTAGAGTTTTATTTTTTCATCATGCTACGAAAGTGTGTAATTTGTAGAGAGCTGACCTTCAAGTCTCAGAAGAAAAATTTTACGCGACTTGTGAAACAGTGTTATGAACTTTACTTCGGCTGTCATGTGGTTGATTTTGATAAGAGCTGGGCTCCAGATGCATTTTGTGTTTCGTGTGTTGGACTGTTGACTGGGTGGAAAAATGGTACACATCAGATGCCATGTGCAATGCCCATGATTTGGAGGGAACCGGAGGGTCATCTAACTGATTGTTATTTTTGTTTAACAAATGTTGAAGGTATTACATCTAAATCAAAATATACAGTTAAATATGCGAATTTGCTATTTGCAATGAGGCCTATCTTACACAATGAAGAATTCACTGTACCAGAATATACAGATAAGACCTTAATTAGTTACTCTGATTCTGACCTAGCTCAAACTGAAAACGATTCAGATGACCATGATTATAAAAATGATCCTACATATGAAGGCAGTAGCTGTTCATCAGATCCATACTTTCCCAATCTATAAGACCTTGATGACCTGATTCGGAATTTAAAGCTGTCTAAACAGCGAGCTGAAGGTTTAACTTTAAGACTCAATGGCTGGAATCTACTCCAAAACGATGTAAGAAAATGTAGTTATCGTAGCCGCCATAGTGATTTTAAAGACTGCTTTTCTAAATTAAATGGTATTTTGCAATAATATTTTTTTGTTATGGAAAGTCTTGGGCATGAACACTGGCCAGATAAGTGGTGATTGTTCATAAACTCATCTAAAGTTAGTTTTAAGGCTGTCCTGCTACGTATTGGCAATGAACTTCCATCAATACCTGTAGCGCATGCCGCTCATATGAAAGAGACATATGAAAACATGAATCTAGTTTTAGAAAGAAATCCAGTATTAAAAACATAAACCGTATATCTGTGGCGACTTAAAGGTCATTACTTTATTGTTTCGTTTGCAACCTGGGTTCACCAAATTTTGCTGTTTTTTTGTGCGAATGGGACAGAAAAGAAAGGAAGTCTCACTACGTTATAAAATCATGGCATAAAAGTGAATATCTTATCCCTGGCTAGAAAAATGTGTCACATGTCCCTTTAGACCATCCTGCGAAAATACATTTACCTCCATTGCACCTTAAATTAGGACTAATCAAAAATTTCGTAAAGGCTATGGATATATTTTCTGAGGGATTCTTGTACTTGAAATGT
Source organism: Vandiemenella viatica (assembly GCA_031002005.1). Lineage (NCBI taxonomy): Eukaryota > Metazoa > Arthropoda > Insecta > Orthoptera > Morabidae > Vandiemenella > Vandiemenella viatica. The sequence goes on from CM061921.1 coordinate 280,939,509, forward strand.
TAAACTGAAGGAAGGAATTTTACATGACAAATACGGTCATTAATGGCTAATGAACATTTTGGAGGACTGTTAAATCCACTAGAAAAAGCAGCCTAGAAGTCTCTGAAAAAGGTAAGTTGCAATTTCTCTGGGAACCATAAAGCAGAAAACTATCGTGATATAGTTGATCTTCTGCATTCTTATGAAGCTATGGAATGCAACATGTCCTTAAAAATCCACTTCTTGGACTCTCACTTAAACTTCTTCCCGGAAAATCTTGAGGCTGTCGGTGATCTGCACGATGAGCGTTTTCATCAGGAAATTTCTACAATGGGAAAGAGACACCAAGGTAAGTGGCGTTCTAATATGCTGGCTGACTTCTGTTGGACCAAGAGGAGAGATGGTCCAGATGCAAAATATTCCTGAAAATCACTATCTACCAGTTTCTAGGCAAGTCAAAATTAGTAGTATATTATTAAGAGATACATAGTTATTGATTTTATTACAAATTATAAAAAATCAAATGAATATGGCAAAAAACTCCTGCCTCATGGGGAAAAACTAAAATGATATTTTAATTCAGCACGAAAAAGAATTCTAAAATCATGTTTTTCTCTTGTGTAAGTTCCATTTTGTAGACCAGTGTTATTTGGAGACGCATTATTATTGCTTGCAGGAGATTTTAAACAAGCATTACTTTTAATTCAGGGATCGACACCAGCGTACAAAATAAACACTCTGTCACAACAAGTAAAGACGTTGAAATTAACAACAGACATGCGTGTTCAGCTGCAAAACGATCGATCAGCTGAGAAATTGGGAACGGAAAGGTGCCGGTTAATCTGACCTCAGGACGAATTTCAATTGCCTCATAACTTCTGCAGTTCAGTAACGTCAAAGAAGATTTGGTTGAAAAACTATTTCCCAATATTTAAATCAGTTACAAGAATCATGATTGTCTGAGTGAACGAGCTATTCTTGCCACCAAGAACAAAGACGTCTATGAACATAACAATATTTTTCAGTCTAACATTCAAAGCCCGTTGTGGTACCGGATAAAGCAGTTAATTATCCAACACAATTTTTGAATTCACTCTATCTGCTAGGAATTCCAATGCACATACTACAATTGAAAATTGGCGTACCAAATTATAATGTGAAATATCAACTAGCCAAAGTTTTGCAACGGAACGCGGCTTGCAGTAAAAATATTAATGAGCAACGTCGCAGAAGCGACAACGTTGACATGATCTTCCAAAGGTGAAGATGTCCTTATTCCTGGCATTCCTTCGATTCCAATGCATATGCCGTTTCGATTTCAGAGTTCGCAATTCACAATTCTATTGGCATTTGCAATCATCATCAACAAAACTCACGGCCAATCGTTGGAATTGTGCAGCTTAGATCTAGACACGGGTTGCTTATAAGGTCGCAAAACCAGAAAATTTCTACATCTGCACAAACAATGGAACAACAAAAAATATTCTATACCCACAAGCATTGTGAAATTAAACATATTAGAAATGTGTGCTTTCTCTTTTCTTTCTTTTCCGTTTCACCAGACCTAGCCATAGTAATGAGTGGATGGGTACGTTATAAACATGTAAACACAGCTACAACATGGTCACGGGCTTACAGCAATAACAATATAAGAGCTTTTATTTTTCTTGGCAACAAAACCTATAGCAATTAATTTAATATATAGTTTTTGTCATTCTTATGAACGATTTCTGTTAACTACTAACTTGAAATATTAATCATACTTCAATTGCAGGTTTTAAATGTTTAATTTCAACACTATAAAAGTCAAGGTTTTTTTTCTGTAAAAAGCTCAACCTTTAGGGAGTATATTTTCTGTAAGCTTCCGCTGTTAGCTTCTTCATAATTGATCTCAAATGAAAAACTAAACAATAACAGGAAACAACCAGCAATTAACAATAAAAGTAACTAAAATTATCTGGGATCGCACTGTTGGTATTTAATAAAAATAGTAATATAATATATCTGCGATGGAGCGCACACTCTGGTGGTACTAATTTCGCTACACTTCAATTTTTCTCCTTTCCGTTTCCTATCTACTTTTGCCCTCTACTAATTTGAACTTTAAATTCTTACAGTGTTTTAGGTGAATTATTCATCATTTCTCTTGGTAATTTATTCGAATCCTTGTTGACATGTACACTCCCAGAACTCTCTTCATCCTCCTCATGACTTTCAAGAATCCTATTCCAGTTCTTCTGTCATATTAGTGTACTAATATCTGCAGTTACTGGCATAATAATCATAATATAATATAGTGTGATTCACTTTTTTCTGCAATAAGAGGAAGGTGACATAAGTTGTTGTGGCGATTCAGACGATAGTATGTTTAAGGACACGACCAATTTGTCAGCAGTGCTGCCAGAATGGCAGTTGTCAGGTTTTGCTACAAAGTCGCGTGATGCGGTTTTGAGTAATTGGGTGTCACCTTGCATGGCAGCCCAATAAATAACTGCACTGTCTCTCATTACACAACGCAGATCTGATACCATCATAACATCACACTCATGTTTCATTTTCGCCACCTGTTTTTCTTGTGATTGCCATTTATGGCCAGCTGGGTGGCTTGATGGGGTAACGCTAAAGGTTGCAGCAGTGGAACAATAAATGTTTATTTTTGTGTTTCACAGGTCCTTTACCCGACCTTCACCCCTAACAAAACTTGCTTTGTGTATGTGAAGTATACGAAATTGCTTCCGTGGTTCGGATTCCACGTTAAACTGTAGGTCCCCATTACTTGGTAGGATTACACCAAGCTAAATATACCTCCTTCGGGAGGGTTCTACCAACCTTCGGATTGAATAGCAAGCTTAGCTTTTAGAACCAGGAACTAAATCTACTCTTGAACAAACAAACCAGGATGCTATTTACTTCGCTATTACCGGATGCTAATTTCAAAACTAAAGGTTAATGACGGCCCACCTCTTCCCCGGTGTGATGTTGGTGGGTCAGCGGTAACGTTTGGGTCTCCAATTCGAGAGGATGTGGGTTCGATCGTTCGTCTGACTATCCAGATTTCAATTTTCCAAGGTTTAATGGAACAATTACAGGATAACTCAGAGATTGCTCTTTCTTTTAGGTCATAACCGTTTTCTGTACATATCTTGGCCACAAACTTGTCCCTTCTCCAATGACCCCTTCTTCGACGAGTCTTAAGTTCGTAATTGATAGAAAGTATGAATATATTTCTTTTCAAGTTTATTAGTTTTTTCCAGCATTTACCTAGGCTGCAAGAGGAATTTCTCAAAGTGTAACAGAGGAAAAGATGGTAGTTTGTGTACTACCGTGCAAAGTAAACTGAAATTTGATAATTGTCTTTTTCTTTTTTTGGAATCTGGTAGCAATTATTTATGCGCCATTATTGAAAATAACTGATAACTATGATGAATTTTCGCAGGGAAGATAAAAAAACATATAACTAAAACGTTTACCTTATTGATTTAGTGATACTAGTAGTGGAGTCATCCGACATCCTTGCGTGTGAATGATTTTGTTTATTTTTCAACTGAACCAGGCAAATGAACAGTTTGCTAATTGTTTTATAGTAGGGACTTCCATGTAAACTTGATTTATAGAATTTACATCAGACCTGCCACGTAAAAGAAAAATGACGTTAGCATAAGAAAAAGCTATCATGCTTTCATTGCTAGTGAAATCACGTAAAATTAATTATTACCTCAACCGAAATTTTTAGTTCGTAGTCTTAGCTCGAAATATTACTATCACCATATGCAATGCTTGACGTTTTCGGTCCATCCAGATTATTTTTTGTGCTCATATTTTTTACGGTACGTATGCGGATAAACACTTGGACGTCCCCGCTTTCCTTATCAAACATTTATTTAACGAATATGTTGATTGAAATGAAGAGCAGAGTGCGAAGTGTCTAAGCACTGTACATTTTGTTTGGAAGCCCGGAGTGATTTATCAGCTATAACAAACATTAAATTTCTTTGAAGTACTTTTCTTTATACACTTTAAAAAAACATTCCCTTCCAAATATCGTGACAGGTAATTCTGTTGTAAGCACAAACTAGTGAAGAGGTAGTTTAATACCATTATCTGTACTTCTATGAATCAATACGATGGAGAAATGATCATACTTCATTCAGCTTGTAGCCTTGGCGCCGTAACATTCACTACAATTAGCAGTAAAGCAAGTTCGAATTCGTAGCTCCATAACTTAGTTGAGATATCAGTAAGCACTCCTATTGTACAGTGATAAATGCTATACATGACAGCTTGATCAAATATTTCACTACTTCAAAGATGTGAAACCGTTTACATACAAACGATTTGACGGAATGATTTCTGTGGCGTGTGATACTATAAATACTATCGGCCAAAGTAGAGATCGTCCTTCGTGTTTAAGGTTGAAGCAGAATATCTGTTAAGTACCCCTCTCTATATCTGTTAGTGAAGCCGGAGCTATGATTGTCAGACAATTAAAGTTCATAAAGAATTGTGTATCTTCTACGACAGCTGTGAGAAGTTGCTTCTGCTTGAACAGTTAAATGGGTAACCGCAGTACGGCAGATGACGTTAACTGGCACGTTAAACGTCATCTCTTATGAAGCATTTGAAGTGCTCCACGTAAATATAGATCTCAAGCAGACAGCAATAGCACTGTGAATCCATGAAAACATTATGAAAGGTACAGTACGTAACTAATGCACATGACTACCTTAATAATACTCAACACTATATCCTTTCGAAAAAAAAAAAAAAAAAATCTTCAACGATAATACACGAGGTGTGTGAGAAAAGTAATGAGGCTAATTATTTAATTACCACAGTTTTTTCAAACAAAAATATTATCCCCTTCAAAGTAGTTCCCATGGGCAGCTACACACCGGCGGAGCTGGTAGGGCCGTTAACAGGCCGGTCACAAACTTTTGAATGTTCTCCATAGTTCCAAAATGGCGTCCTTTTAAGACATATTTCAATTGTGGGGGAAAAAAAGTCACAATTACTTAAATCAGGCGAAAATGTGGAATGTAGTACAACATTCCACATTTTTATTTCCAGAAAAACTCCAAAAGTTTTACCATGTCCAGCAGAAACTGACACAAACATTTCGCACATTAGAAATGCATTAAAAATGTACCAATATTGCGTTTGAAAATGAGAATCACTTCCCGAAACGCGTCACGCACAGCACAGATTAAAACATCATCAAAAGTAACTGTGTTTTAGTAAAATTATTTACTTACATGTCAGTGTAAAATTTTGTTTTATTTGGCAGCCGAAAGAAAGGACCGACAGCAAACTTTCTTTCCAATTTTTAATTTGAGTCGTGTTATGTTATTTCTCAGCACACCACATCACAAAAAAGATGAAAATGTCTACAGTGTTAGCATTAAATTTGATTCAAGGGATTTTTTTACATATATGGTAAATTTCAATATCTGATAATTTAGTGATGATGATGATGTCCAATACTGTTTTATTGTTGCAAACGTATTTTACAACTTACTAAGAGTATTTTAAATAGCCTCTATTCTCGTATTTTCGTTACTTTTCATTGAAAATTTCCCCAGAAACAATTTCATGTTCTGGGCCTCTCAACCTCAATCTAAAAACGTCTCTTTGAAATCGGTCCTTTTGAGCTATTCATACGTGTGGTGCACTCGTGGTGTCGTGACAATCGCGCACAGTGACAATCGCGCACAGCGACAATCGCGCACAGTTTAAAGGTCGGGCCTCACCCTCCCCTCTCCTGTGTACTTTATAATTTACGGAACGGAGTATTGACAAATCATCATCACACTAAAGCTTTGCCAGAGGTGAACGTCAATTTTAAGGGCTGTAATAATTTGGTCCGAGGATCTTCAGTGCCCAAATCGTGCGCCGTAACACTGTGTGTCACCAGACCGAATATACAGGAAATGGAAAATAAATATTTAAACACAATAAAACAATCGTACTCTTTTTCTCTACAATTTATTTTTGCACAAATGTAATCTTAGATTTGTCTGCTTCAAGAAAATCTGATGAATCTGGAAGTGAGGTTGAAGAAAAGAAAGACACTTTTGTAAGTCAATCAGTAACATCAAAATAAAATTTGGTCGTAAAATACCAGAAATTTCCGCAATCTACCTATCGCTTCTCCATGTTCACTAGCTCGATATCGGCCCGCACCGTCGAAAAGTAAAGTGTTTAAAATCAGCCACGAAGCTTCGTCATAATAAATATTTACAACTTATTTACATTTATTTAAAATAATGATATTATCCAAATCAGCCAGAGAGACTCGTCATAACTGACTAATATTAAAGTAGACCTACATTTATTCAAGCTTGTGCATGTAGGACAACGCCTACAACTGTCAACAGTTTTTACAATTGTTTCGTCCAACTTCTGGTATGTGGTTTCCTTGAAGAATCAATTCAGATCTCATATACATGAGACCTGAAGACTCGGCTTCCGTCTTCAAACAAAGTAACACGTCTCTAAGCTTCGGGTTTGGTCTGCCAAGTACATTGTTAATCCTATTATTCCATCCTTCAACAGCATTAGTCGTGCGATGACGTCTTTTGTGACAATTCCACATGTGAATTGGGATTTTTTCATTCTCAAACCACGTCTCTACCAAGTAATCGAAAACCTCCAATAGTTTTGAGTTACTAGGAGCCTGTGATTGGATCTCCAACCAACATCTGTCACATCTTCTGGTTTAAGGAAAGCCAAAGCTGGACACATACGAATATGGAGGCGAAGTTCTTTATTTCCTTTGTACTCACGCGCTAGTCCAAGCTCCTGAACCTTTCTCCATATGCATTTTTTATGTGAAAAAACAGCCTTTTACTTCTCCCTTCCTTGAGGGCAGATACTGCACCACTTTCAAAACCTACAGTCACTGTCTTAGGGGCCCATTCTGGTACAGCCTTGATAATTTCACGAAACATACGTACATAAGTAGTCTTCTTTTTGTCAGGTAAGAGTGTAAACACCACAGGATGTATGTTTGTTTCTTCGTCAGTGCTGCCGTAATTCGCATGTATCGTGTAGATTTGGGAGAACTGTTTACTGGCACTTTTAAAAGTACCATCCATAAAGAATTGTTCGTGTAATTTTAAACTTTGTTTGCCTCTTTCACCGTTCAGAACAATTATTCTTTCACCTTCCATATGATCCGTAAAAAGGAAACTGCCTCCATCTCCCATCTTCAACAATTCATCATCCAAGATCACTTCGTCAGGATTATTTGGCTCCTTTTGGTTTCCTTGTGATACACTCCTCTGACCAGAATTCAGCATGCTGTTGTAGCGGTGACTAATTGGTGGCTAAAAGCAGGTAGCAAGAGACGACCCGGCTGTGCGCGATTGTCACTGTGCGCGATTGTCGCTGTGCGCGATTGTCACATATTCGCACTCGTGACCTGTTTGAGGGGGTTCTATACGGTTTAATACAGTCTGTTGGACGTTAGTATTATGGACCACTATTATTTACTAATTTAACTTTTTTTTGATGTACACACACTGTAAAATCGCGATGTTTAGGTTGATGACCATTGTAGATAAATGCGGTTTGTAGTTCGCTGGTCGCATTTACAGTTCCAGCAAAGCGCTCTCAACGTTTTGTGCTTCATCTCTTGCAGCTGAGATACCAAAATGTAGTTTATTATTATGTAACTGGTTTTATTTATGGGGAAGCGTATTTCATGACTATAGATGCAGTTAAGGTGCGTATATTTGCGGAAGTTCTTATAATAACTGATAATGTAATGTTTACTTACATGTTGCTTTCTATTCTTCTTGCCAAATTTATTTGGATTCAAGCGTTCAAACTTCACTACTGTTTTTCTTTCTTCCCCCGCCTATTTGGTCATTTCATTTGTAACGCACCTACCTGCTTATTGTCGCGGAAACATAATCTTTGACGGAAACGCAGCATATTGGAATAATCCATCGTCTTCCATTCTATCAGAAGATTGAGGTGCTTGTAAGTGGTCAAACGATAAGTAGCAGTGTTATTTTCCTTCCTTTCTAAAAAAAGAAAAGAAAAATAGGACCTAAGATCATACTTCTAATTAAAAGTAGCTAATGCACTTTTTATGATTTGCGGCTGCGTTAAACCTGCGCATTTCCGAGCGTTTCCTCCATTTAATGAGACTTGGTAATAGTGCACTCGTTGTGACGTCTTGCAGCTTCCCATTACGACTTCACTGCTCGCATGGGGACGTTGTCATACAGCTGGATATTATTTCACTAATTATACTCACAATAGAAGAGCCACCCGGTGTTGTTTTCAAGGCAATTTCTCGTGTGTGTCGCTATTCCTAGCTTATGAGCCATCATGCAGTAATGACCTAATCAGTGTTTTACTGAAGCTATTACAATAGACTTTAATGTCGTCGCCAGTCAGTTAGGTTACTCGCACATTAGAATACAGACTTCGCGAGATTACGATAGAAGAACGTACACTAATCTAGGATTCGTCCTTCGAAGGTGTGTTAACCGTTCGAATGTGGTGAACCTCGTATTTTTCCATGAATTATAAACGGAAGCCGTCGACCAGTTCCGAATGCTTCAGTTATAAGAGTTTGATGTGGTTACAGGAAATTGCTTTACTGCACCAGAAAAGGATAAAGATTCGTTCTTAAAAAATAATGTTAGGGCAAAATAGGAATCCCCTCTAACTTTTTTCAGTCATTAACATTTACGTGAAACGAGCCTAACTAGAACGTGTCTTTCGGAAAAATCCAGTACGGATAGTCCTGCTTTTCTTACTTATGATATTACGCCTTGTCGACGTCTAGGTCATTAGGGGCGGGAAAGGACTGAGGGCAAAGAAAGGGAAGGAATTCGGCCATGGCCTTTTCAAGAAACTATCCCAACATTTGCCTGGAGTGATCTGGAGAAAACATAGAAAACCCAGTCGAACCTTACCGCTCAACTAACAGGCTCTGATGATTCGTAGAAATTGTCTTTGCTACGTCACACGAACTCCACGAGTTAATTGCGCCGTGGAAGCTATGAGCATGTTGGAGGTCCTTTTTACAGCCAGTGCTATCTGAGGTCTTTCAGGTTCAACTCGTTATTTGTCTTCATTTCTCTTTCTTCAGAAACGCGTTTTGGAAATAATGGGCCAGGTAAGAAGTTTGAAACAGTCACAAAAAAGAGGAAGCTTCTTTTTTTGCTTGCCTCATCAACGTCGAGGTCATTAGAGGCGGAAATGGACGGATTGCAAGAAACTGGAACGCATTTCGGAGGAATCATTCCGGTATTCACCTGGAGTGATTTCTGGAAACCATGGAACAGAAAAATCTGGATGGCCAGACGCCCAAATGCTGACCGTGAACGTAACTGTTCACTCGTCAGTCTCAGTCGCTCATAAGGACTCGGCGTCATTCCTATAATACAGATAAATTTGTTTAGTACCTGTCTTAAAGCTCTTTAGAATAGTTATTAGTCATCGGTGAATGAAAATAAGATCTGTTTCAACGGCGGCTATTCAGCATGTAAGATACTTGTCATTAGACTATACGAAAAAAAAGAAAAAAATAATTAAAATCGAGCCTGGTGGCTGAGAGGAAATGCTCAGGATTGGCGTTCGGGAGGAAGTGCGTTTGAATCCCTGTTCAACAATCTACATTTCAGTTTTCCATGGTTTCCCAGAAATCACTTCAGGCGAATTCTTGAATGGTTCCTTCGAAACTTTTTTATTTTATTTTTTACTGATTGCTTTACGCCTCGTCGACGGCTAAAGTCATTAGAGGCGGGATGGGACCGGGAAAAAGAAACGGGAAGGAATTCTGCCATGGCCTTTTTGAAGGAAGCATCCCGGTATTCGCCTGGAGTGATTTGGGTAAACCATGGAAAACCCAAATCTGGATGCCCGGACGGGGATTCGAACCCGCATCCTCCCAAATGAGAGGCTAGACGTTAACCGTTCACCCACCACGCTTGGTCCCTTCGAAATGCGTTCCCATTCCTGGCCATCAGTCCTTTCCCTAGACGTTGATGAGACGTAAAGCAATAAACAAAAAAATCTTTAACACCTTCCTTATCCTGATGTAAGTCTCGTGTCCGAAGTCAGATTTCAGAAATATGCTTGCCACTAGGCTCAAGATTAGTTGGTTTGAATGGTGGGACACCAAGCTTGGTGGGTGAGCATTAACGCTCTGGTCTCGTATTCGGGAGGACGCTGGTTCGAACCCCCGTCCGGGCATCCAGATTTTGGTTTTCCGTGGTTTCCCCAAATCACTGCACATGAAAGCAAGGATGCTTCCTTCAAAAGACATTGGCCGAATTCCTTCCCCTTCCTTGCCGCTCATACTTTCCCGCCTCTAATGACCTCGACGTCGACGAGGCGTAAAGCCATAAGGGAGTGAGTGGAGGTATCCAATTCTTGATCACCTGATTGCTTAACATAGCTCTGGATTAATTTTTACACTGCGTGTTGATTGGGTACGCACGGTAGAGCTGATGATGATTCGTACATCAGATGTGGGTATTGATTTTGGTGGCTTATTTTTTTGCCCCAATAAGAATTGGGCAGATTCACAGATAACCCGCAATCATTACAGTCAACCGTGAATATACAACGACACGGAGGAAAAGATGGTGTGTCACTGATTGTTTATGACTATTAAGCTTATATCCGACAAACTTACTTCACCGACTTAGTTTTATCCAGCTTACTCACACTAGTCAGCATTGTGTTGATCACATTAACAGTATATGGCAGTCACCCAGAGTGTCGGGTAAATCACAAATGTTTACGAGTCTCACAACCTATCCGGAAGTTGGAGGAGAGAGAGCTCTGTTTTCCCTTTCTGAGGCCTCAGGCCCAGGGATTTGGGATGGCGCTATGGGACTTATCCAGTGTGATACTATAGCCATTTTTTTCCCCTCAAAGAATTTCCAGAGAAACTATTGCGGACGCTCAGATTCGAGTAACCATCCTCGGCTTCATCAGAGCTTCATCAGCGGCCATGCAGTTCGCAGTCAGTTTTTCCGTGGACTCAGCACCGTGGTAGAGAGGGTATTGCTCAATGAAACCATCTCGTTGATTGCCGATCCAGGTGTTAAAGGCGAAAAATTCTGGCATTAGTCTCCTTTAGATTCTCAATCACACATTGCTATCGATAAATAAATGATTCCTCAGTGGTGAAAAGAACGAACTGTAGGAAATCACCGAGAGTGGTGGATGAGCGGTAACTCTCTCCCCTTGCACTGGGGAGGACGCGGGTTCGAATCCCTGTCCAGCCATCTAGATTTGGGTTTTTCATAGTTTCTCCAAATAACTCCAGGCAAAAGTCATGATGATGTCTTCAAAATGCCATGACCGAATTCCTTCCCGTTTCTTGTCTCCAGTTCTTTCCCGCATCTCTATGTTGACAGGTTGTAAGGCCATAAGCCAAGAAATGTAGGAAATCTGTTTGGGCAATGTACTGTAGAAGAATTAATTAATACAAATAAAGTCACGTGAACGCTTTGAGGCGGAACAAGAAACACGCTACTCCGTGTAGAGCAAGAGCATTCTATCGCAGCACCTTCTCTGCGTAGCTGAGCAAGTGGGTGCACCTTGTTTTCTTGGTCGCAGCGAAGACGATCTAAAGAAACAAGCACTCGCAGTGACGGTGACATCTGGTAGCAAATTGGTGTTGAAAACGTTGTCTGAAGTGAGGGAATGGCTACAGTTTTTAATACAAATAAGGTGCACTGTGCCTCCTCTGTTATAGTGTAACCCTGCCTTGTGGGATTTATTTTTCGTATCGTACATGAGAGGAAATTTAGATTCTTTACAGCTCACTGCCAAATTGCAGAATAAGTCTATAGATGTACTCTCTTTACAAGCAATTCAGAAAGGATGAAGGCAGCATAGAAAAGCTTCTTGCAGGAGTAAAAGGCTGAAAGCTCTAGATATTAGCATTGACACACGTGGCAGGGTAACTACCTGACTGTTGTATGACAACCAGCCACATAAGAGTGAACTCATTTTTTGCACTCAGTAAGACATGAAGCGTTGTTTGCCAGAAGTTAGTTTACAGAGGTGGTAGGATAACAAGCAGCTCTTAGGCGTCAAAAAAAGGATTCAAACTTTCCAATACTTTTTATGTTCTTCTGTTTGTTAATATTATAGCTTTGAAGTAAAACTGTGTAATTGCTATTGTTGTTACTGCGGCTTTATAGCGCGTCGACAACGGAGTCATTAGCTCCAAACTGCGTAATTATGCTACCATTCACCATAACTAAGAAAGAGATGTATAAACCATCATCAGATAGCAGGAAGGCCGGTGGCTCGATTAAATCTCTGCTGCTCGTTCGTTATGTCGCCTTATCGCTCTTAGCCAATCTGTCGCGTTAAAATAACGGAACACAAACAGGCTCTCAGCATTAATTTAGAGGAGACCTCAGTTTTCCTTCAACACTCGAATGGGTAGCATCGGTACTTGCGGAAAGCATCACTTATTGTGTTCAACTCGCATTGCACAATGTGTTGTGGGATGAGATGTGCAGCTGCTGAGGTAATGTTCGTGTTTTTTTTTCTATTATTGCTTTGTCGATCAAGAGGGAGGGGATGCATCTGTCCAACCCCACAGTGAGGTAACTGTGAATAACAAAGACCTTGAGCTAACAGATAGTGATTGTAACGACACTATAAACCAACCTGCTTGTGTTGCAGAGAAGATGAAGATACATCGGTGGCCGAGAAGGACAGCGGGGACACCAAAAAACTAATTCGTGAATAATAAGTTCTAGTAATAGTTATAATATTGGTTGTTGAAGACAATGCGAGTTGTGCCGGCAGAACTTTGGAGAAGTCGACAAGCACCCTTAGCCCATCAGATGGATCCATCTTCTACTCCGAGTAAGCACTCTACGAAAACCAGTTAATAAGGTAAACACTCCTATTGTCGCCACGTTAAGGATATATTTTTCAAATTTCGAAGCCTCATACCATAATATTTAATAACTATATATTATAAAGTCATTTTCTTTACCCTGAATATTTCTATTCCATTGTAGATAACAGGTGCAGGTAGATTGTGAGTGCAAACGCATGAATTTAAGGAAACCTCTGCATTTGCTCCTAAATCCGGAAACATTTTGTACCTATTGTTGTTAAAAAACAAACCTAAAATTCTGTCAGTGTCAGAAAAGAGTAAAAGCTGACGAAGGAGATTGATAGGAAAGTTGACAGAAAGGGGCATGGACCAAAGGAAAACAAATCCATACTCAGATGGAGTTCCATGGGCAACAATCCAGTTCCCAGGTCCCACAAATGTCAGTACCGGGTGAATACTGTAGACTCAGAAAAGCAACCATACACTAATAAATCCCTTCATAAAAATAAAAAAATCGTCTCAGATGTTCCTCTGCAATATCTGCTGGCTTTGTCTCTTGGCGACGACACGTCATTGTGTATAAAGCCGACGTTTCGACTGTCATACTGCGGTCTTCTACTTGGGCAGAACTGCGTTGTCCAGCCAGATATATCGCCAATCACTGCAATTATTCGTGGCAGTCTACTATGAGTTTTTGTCTTTCGACATTTACTCCTTATACATTGGAAGGGATATTTTTTAACTTTTGGTTTGTCGTCTTTACTGTCGGTTTGTGTATTTACATAAGAATTGATATTTTATATTTACATTAGTAATGCTAGCGGTCTCCTGTGCCGGCCGGAGAGAACTTCGTACCGACCGAGCACGCTGATCAGCGGGTTGGAGCTTTCCGGTAGAACGCCGTGGCCAGCGCCCGGAAGCGGTCCTTGATGGGTTGGATGCTTGCCGCCTCGTGGAAAGCGCGACGGACGGCAGCAGTGCCCTGTTTTGCATCACTTGCAGACTGTTGACGTGCGTGTCCCCACACTGGGCAGGCATACTCTAGCAGAGGCCTGAACAGAGTGAGGTAAATCTTCATGCCCATTGAAAGTGATAGCACGCTGGTCCTATCCAGCATGGGGTAAAGGTCATGCAGTCTCCCCCTGGCCCTCCTACGTTGATATGTGGTTGCCAGGTGAGCTTCGAGTCGAGCATTACCCAGAGGTATTTTAGTGTTGTCTTCCAAGGAACGTCTTGTCCGTGCAGGTTCAGCATTGGGTTCCGCATGGTTCCTGTTGCGTGGTCCGATGACAATAGCCTGGTTCTTGGCGACATTGACTTCTATGCGCTTCCTCTTGGCCCAAGCCTCCGTCTGCTGGAGGACGCCTTGTAGCCTTCTGGTGGTGATGGTTCTGCTCCTGCTGCTACTGATGTACGCAGTGTCATCTGCATAGGTGGCCGTCTGTACTCGGTCCGCCATGGGCACGTCAACCGTGTACAGAGAGTACAGTATAGGGCCAGCATAGACCCCTGGGGAACTCCTTCCAGTATGTGTCTTCTCGTTGACTTCTTCCCATCGACTCTGACATCAAAAATACGTCCGAGTAGGTAAGATCGTATCATCTTCACTAAGGACCCCGGAAAGCCTTACTGATACAACTTTAGTAGAAGTCCGATGTGCCACACCGAATCAAACGCGCGCGGTATGTCAAGTGACACCATGGCGCAGTAATCCTTGTGAAGGAAGGCACGGATTGCTGGCTCCACGATGGGTAGCACCTGCTGTGTCGTGGAATGGCTGCGTCAGAAACCGAACCGGTGAGTTGGTAAAATGCTGATGGCCTCTATGTAGGTATTGGGCCTTTTCAGTAGCAGCCACTCGAAGATTTTGCTAACTGAGGGCAAGAGGCTGATCGGCCGGTAATGTTGTGGAAAGACAGGATATTTCCCGCGCTTGTGGATTGCCAAGAGTTCCGCATATTTCCATCGAGGGTATCGCTTGGTCTGCAGGATGCGGTTGAACACTCTCACCAGGTACGTCGAGGCCTCCGGCGGCAGGTTCTTCAAGCACCGATTCCCAATTCCATCGTGGCCGGGTGCCTTGCCTGGCTGCAGCCTCGCCAAGCAACTGGGCACCTCCACAGGGGAAATCGGTTCTATCTCCTCGTTATCGTCGAGATATACTCGCAGTCGGTGACGAGCAGCGTGCAGTTCCCGGTCGTGTACATTTACTTCAGATGGGCGGAAGTTCCGTTCGAAGCTGTCAGCCAGGGCATTCGCTTTGGCGCTGTGGCGGGATGCGCTGTCTTCGCTTTGTGAATCTGCGAGTTTGCGCCCATATGGTCCCGACGTCCGGCTTGAGCGAAGAATCCCCTTCCGGGCATCCAGATTTGGGTTTTCCATGGTTTCCCAAATCACTCCAGGCAAATGCCGGGATGCTTCCTTCAGAAGGCCATGGACGAATTCCTCCCCATTCCTTGCCCCCCATCCTTTCCCGTCTCTAAAGACCTCGTTGTTAAGAGACGTTAAGCAGTTATAAAAAAAAAAAAAAAAAAAAAAAAAAAAAGAGCGAAGTTACGCGGGCATCCCACTCCCGGTTCCGGTGCTGGACTAGCACCACTTTCAGCTCCTTCTGTAGCCGGTTAAGGAGTCTTTTCGTGATGGGGTTCCTGGTTAGCTTCCATTCCTTGGCTACACGGTTCTTATGCCGGATAGCCGCGAGTAAGTGAGGTGGCAGCTGTTGCGTAGTGACAGGTCTTCTGTTGCACAGAGGCGCGGATACAGACGTGGCATTCGTGGCCGCCTCTTCATAGGCCCAGAGCGCCGTATCCACGTCGTCGACTCTCTGATCGGCTAGAGCGCTGGACACGAGTTGCCGGTATCTTGCCCAATCAGTGTTGCGGAAGATCTAGGTAGTTCTGTTGTCTCCTGCCAATGCCCGACGTCCACCCGGAATATCATCGGAGAGTGGTCCGATGACAGTCCGTTGATGGTAGTCGCGTCTATGAATCCTGTGAGGCCTTTAGAGACTGCTATATCTAGGACATCTGACCGGGAAGTGCGTAGGCTCTTCTAGGCCCTACACACACATATTGTGCCTGAGGGCCAGTCATCTCAGTATGTTGCCAGCTGGATTCTTAATTCGGCTGTTCCAGTTGGGGTGCTTCGCAATGAAGTCACCACCGATCAGAACCTGGCTCTTGATTGTCGCCAGCGCTATGAGGTCAGCTTCCACCATCTGTCTGGTAGCGGGTCGGTAGGCTGCCACTACTGTCAGTTTGCCGCCGACGGTGGTAACCTCCACTGCGACGACTTATATTTGCTGCGTTGGTGGTAGAACGACCTGGCAGTGTGGAATTCCCAGTTTGATGAAAACTGCAACTCCTCCTCCGGCTGTGGGGTGGCCTCGTTGGTAGCAGCAGTAGTTGGCGCTGAGGTACGGAGTCCCGGCTTGAGGTGGGATTTGCTGATGAGGCAGACATCTATATCCTGCTCCCTCAAGAACTGCCGGAATCCATCATCTGAGTGTACATGCCATTGGCATTCCATATGCAGAATTTAAGGTTCCAGATATCCATTGTGATTTTGACAGGTGCATGTGGGAGAGGTCTAGGCCAACCTCTCTGAAGCATGAATGCTGCTTGTCATTGCGTTTTCCACCCACACACACACACACCCGAGCATTTTCTGCAAAATTACTTTATTTTGCAGTTTTGGTGAAGTTTTTGTCTTTTGACATTTCCTTCAATGTTACAAGATGCGTATCATTACTGTTGGTGTGTCTTTGTTTTCGCTCTGAGATATTTTAATTGTCTGTCACTATTGACAGGGGCCTTTTGTGCTTGTCAAACGTGGTCGAGTACTGTCCCAAATTGGCTATGATGGGATTCAGTGATTTTCTGGCGGCTCTGTAGAATGTTCTTGTTACTTTGAGGATTCGCTCCGAGAGTAATGGTATCCCTGCGGCTTCATGCAAGGGGGCTGTAGGGAACCGGCATGGCACATGTAGTGCACGCCGAAGTGCGCGGTTTTGCATTATTTGCAGCCGTTTGATGCTAGTCTTGGAAGCATACCCCCACACTGGGCATGCATACTCAAGGATTGGGCGTACGAGACTGCAATAGATGTTGACGCCGGTGCTGGCTGACAAGGCACTGTCCCTGTTCAGCAGGGGGTAGAGTTCTTGAAGCCTAGTTGCCACTTTCCTTCTTACCTCTTGCGTGTGTCTTTGCCACGTCAGGCGAGAGTCAAGGACTACGCCGAGGTATTTAACTGTAGGTGACCATACGATATCTTCCCCGTTGAGGTGCAGGTTTGGTGTATGGTTTCTCTCCCGATCACGCTTCCCCAGGCGTCTCGTGAATAGTATTGCCTGCGTCTTGGCGGTGTTAAGCAAGATCCTCCATCTCCTGGCCCAAGCTTCTGTTTGTTGAAGGACCTCCTGGAGCCTCCTAATTGCTGCGACCTTGCACCTGTGTGCGGTGAAGAATGCCGTGTCGTCGGCGTAGAGGGCTGTGCGAACTGTGGCAGGGGCTGGTATGTCGGCAGTGTATAGGTTGTATAACACTGGGCCGAGTACCGACCCCTGTGGTACACCGGCGTTGATGGGTCTACGAGATGAGATGCCGCTGCCGACTCGTACTTGGAAGGATCTCCCAGAAATGTAGCTTTTGATGAGCTTTACCAGAGGGCCGGGGATGCCCTGTGTGTAAAGCTTGAATAACAGCCCACTGTGCCAAACTGAATCGAACGCACGGGCCACGTCCAGAAGAACTAGCGGGCAATAACCTCTGTGGTTATAGGCCGCGGTCGCACGCTCGACGATTCTCATGATTTGCTGTGTTGCAGAGTGACCCCTTTGGAATCCAAATTGATAATCAGGGATTATATGCTCCCTGTTAATGTGGGCCTCCAGTCTCTTGAGTACAAGTCGTTCTAGTACCTTACTAATTGACGAAAGCAAACAGATTGGTCGATAATTTTGGGGGAAGAGGGTGTTTTTCCCCGGCTTTGGTACTGCAACCACCGTGGCTCGTTTCCAACAGCGAGGGAAGAGCTGGCTGCTTATGATAATGTTGAATATATCAGTGATGTGGTCGACGACTTGTTGGGGAAGATTTTTCAATAGTTGGTTACTAATATTGTCGATCCCAGGAGCCTTCCTAGGATGAAGCCGGTTTATAATGCTGCGAACTTCTTCAGGTGTTATTTCGTCTATGGTGTAGTCTTCATCATCAACTGAGAGGAATCTGGTCAGTCGACGACGGATGTCCGCAATTTCATCCTCATCATAGTCCTGAGCGGATCTGAATTGCCGCTCAAAATGATCTGCCAGTGCATTTGCTTTGTCCTGGTCGCTAAAACACTATGCCCCTTTCACCGTGCAGCGGTGGTATTTTTGTTTTCCTCTTGGTGAAACGCCTTGTTTCTTTCCATAAGGTACCGTCACTAATTTGGAGGGTGGCTAAGCGTGCGGACCATTCTCTGTTGCGGTGATCTTGGGTCGCCGCCTTCAGCTCTCGCTGCAGCCGATTGAGTAGGCGTCTGGTGTCGGGACGTCTGGTTAGGTGCCATTCTCTGGCAACTCTGTTTTTGTGTCGGATCTGCGCCAATAGGTGTGGAGGTAGTTGGCGCGATTGACTTCTGTCGACCGCTGGAGGCGTGGCTCTGTTTGCAGTGTCTAAGATGGTTTTTGTGACCTGTTTGATGGCTGACTCAAGGTTCATGGCGTCAATAGGTCGCAGTCTTATCATGGATTCCGCTACATCTGCTCGGAAGCTGTCCCAGTTGGTTGATTTGTAATTGGGATGATTTATAGTGGCTGGTCTCCAGGGGCCGAGGTCGATTTCAATTATGACCGGCGAGTGGTCTGAGGATAGCCTGTTCATCGTGGTGGTGGAGACGTAACCAGTGATTCCTCGTGTCATAACGATGTCCAGGACGTCCGGTCTACCACCATTCCAAGGATGATGTGTAGGCTGCTCTGGTCCCCAGACTAGTAGGTTGTGCCGACGTGCAATTCTGTGTAGTTGCTGCCCTGCAGTGTTGGTCACTCTGGAGTTCCAGTCAGTGTGTTTAGAATTTAAGTCTCCCCCTATGAGGAGTTTGCCTCGAAAGTTTAATATTTGGGTGAAGTCATCTTCGATTAGTCTTCTGCTCGGTGGTCTGTAGGCAGAGACCACCGTGACTGGCCCGCTACTGGTTTGCACCTCGATAGCCTTTGTTTCCAGCTGCTCTGTCTGGGGCGAAAGCAGCTCATGATGAGGGATGCCGTGTTTGATGTAAATTGCAACACCGCCTCCGGCTGTTGGTCGATCTTGCCGGTAGCAGCAGTAGTTGGCAACTGTGGCTCTGAGGCCATGTTTGAGATGTGTCTCAGACACGAGGCATATGTCTATATCCTCGTCTCGTAGAAATTGTCTGAACTCACCAATTTGTGAGTGGATGCCGTCAGCATTCCAAATGCACATGGTTAGTCCTTGTATATGCGTTCTAGCCATTGTGGGGAGAAAGGTTGCCAGGGTTGTCGGTTGTTAGGGCCGTCTTAACTGCGGTTGCTATGTCCGCGGCTAGTTGGTCGAATTTAGTGAGAAGCGTTGTCACCATGTTGAAAAGGTTGCCTACTATTGTTAGCATTTGGTCCATCGTCCCTCCATTCGCAGAATCAGAAGAATTTCTGTTGTGGTTACAATTTTGGCATTGTTGGCCAGGTTTGGGATGGCTGCTCTTGTTGGCTGCAGGTTTTTTGTTTCCCTTGGGTTGACTTTGACCAGTGACGGCTTCAGCAAAGGAGGTGATTTCCGAGTGGTCGATTGGCATTTGTGCCTCACTCTTCTTGCTTCCTTTTTGCTGGCCTTTGCCATTCTTCTGAGGTGGGTTCTGGGCGTTATTCTTATCTTCTCGTTGGCGCCTGTGTTGGTTGGTAGCTGATGATTCCTGGGCAGGTGTTTCTTCCGCCTTCTTCTCTGCGTTCGTCTTCTTCTGCTCCTTGTTTGTCTGGGTAGAGGTGACACCCCGTTGTCTATCTCGGGCGCGTTTGAACGCTGGACACCCCTTATAGCTCGCGACATGGCTGCCTTTGCAGTTAGCGCATGTCGGGGCGTTTTCACCCTTCCTCATGGTGCAAGCGTTGGATAGGTGCGCCCCTGCGCACTTGACGCACACTGGGGGCATGTTGCAATGTCTCGCAACATGCCCCAGGGCCTGACAATTATAACATTGAACTGGGCCATTGGAGGACCTCAATTTTTCTACTTTAATCCGTAGGGACATCAGTACTTCCAGTTCAAACACTTTCCTGTTTTGAGGCCGATCTGGAAGCACCACAAGGAAAAGAGGCATTACTTCAGAGCCGCCAGGTCTCTTTAGTTGTGTTACTGTTCTTATGTCGAGTCCCAGCTCCTCTAATTCTTCCTTGATATCTTCCGGTGGCATGTTCGAGGGCATGCCACGGACGACGATCTTCAGTAACTTTTCCGCCGCGGACGGGAATGTATAATAAGGTATTTTCCTCCGCTGCAGCACTGCGGTGACGTCCAGGTAATCTTCAGTGTTGGATAATGTCAGTTTGACTTTATCTCCACCGGCGGACTTGGCTTGGAAAGGCCGCCCGTTCAGTGTTCCTTTCACCATCTGGTACAGTTCCTTGTATGTGTTGGGGTACTGTACCACGATGGGCGGGATCTGCTGTTTGGAGCTCTGCTGCTGCTGTTGTTGTTGCTGCGGCTGCTGATGCGGCTGCTGTTGTTGCTGCTGCGGCTTCTGTTGTTGCTGCTGTTGTTGCTGTTGTTGCTGCTGTGGCTGCTGGTGTTGCTGCCGTAGCTGCTGTTGTTGCTGCTGGAGCTTCTGCTGTGGCTGCGCTTGTTGCTGCTGCTGTTGTTGTTGATGATGCTGCTCTGGTTCTTCCTGGATCAGCACGTCATATGGGTTGCTGAGTTCAATTCTGCCAGGGTCTAGAGTAGGCGGAGGTTTACAGGTGCGACGCGCCTCCGTGAACCCTGCACCGTCTGTTTGGTCCCCAGCTGAACTTGTTTTTCTGTTCTTGTTCGTGGATTTACCGCGAAACGGGAAAGTGGCGGATGGTTCCGGGAAACTGAAGGCACCGATGACTTTCTTCTTTCCCGCCTTCTTGTCTTTGCTGGTCGTGGCGAGCTGCGACACAGGGATGCTGAGTTTACTATGGCTGGCTCTCTTCTCACTCCTCGACATCTTCGCTTTACCACCGAGGAGCGGTGAGGTGCATCGCTTAGTTGCGCGGGAGTCAAGTCCGTGGGCAGGCCCGGTTGTCGATTGCGTTGTGTGGATGGTCCCAGTAGTATCCATATTCGAATCCGAGTTCGGTTGCCAGGTTGTCGTACCATCTTGCGTAGCCGTC
Source organism: Vandiemenella viatica (assembly GCA_031002005.1). Taxonomy (NCBI): domain Eukaryota; kingdom Metazoa; phylum Arthropoda; class Insecta; order Orthoptera; family Morabidae; genus Vandiemenella; species Vandiemenella viatica. The sequence goes on from CM061921.1 coordinate 280,960,676, forward strand.
CTATTCATATCCGTTGCCAAGTCCGTTTCCGTTAGCCGGGTCGTCAACGTGGCCGCTACTGCCGCCGGCAAAGCCGAGTGCGGTGGGGCACTCGGCCCGCCTGGCGCGACAGCGCGGCGAGCACTTTCCTCATCGCACATCCTCACTCAGCGAATGCCAACTCGGAACTGTTGCGTTTTCCACCCACTTTATGAACTGCTATATACTCGGTGCCCGCTACCCGTCTAGAGAACTCGGTCCTTGTGGCCAATCACGATGCCCGAGCAGTCACGTGTTTCGTTGGCCAGGTGGGGCGCGGCATATTTGGGGGGTGGGGGGGGGGGAAGCTGCACGTGATATGCTCCTTTCTCACCAGAGAACGCGCAATGTGTCGTGAAGCTTAAGCCCGTTATTGTCATTTATATTATCTGTGCATTTGGCTATTCTCATTGTCTCCTTTACCCTTCTGGGACTCCATTCATCCTCTCACAATATCAGTATATATTTTTTTTTTCAAAATTAATGGCATCACTTGTCACGGATGCACGCCGTGCAGTGGCCGACATCTCCGTGCTGGCTTTACACGAAGTACTAAGCAACTGATGGATTTCATTATCTGCCTACAACATTATATAAGTAACTACAGGCTCCTACATATGACATCGCAGGTACCAAAGACCGAGCCATGTGTCTATTTATATTTCTACCGCCACACCGTAAGGGGGAAAAATGCTTCGTAAAAGGCACAAAGTTCGTTCACTTAGTAATTAAAGCTCAGTTCTTTCGTGAGCAACATAAAGTCAACACCACTGTACATTTAAGGAACACTCAAGAATTTAGTTACTTATATTCCACACAGAGGGAATCCAAAATAGAAATATTCTTTTCGTTTAAACTATGAATGCATTTGCTTATCTGTTTAATAGTGATCACATTTACACATTCACGTTCAGTAGAAGATAAAGCAAACTTACACTAACTGATAGCACAACTACCACCTTAGCGACTTCAGTGATTTTTGAAGTTCAATAGCGATATACTTGATTGTGGTATCGGTAAAAAATATTTGGTGACTTTTTCGTGATAGGCAATACAAAACAGTCATGACTAGCATAAAGCATTGTAAGGAATCACAGATTAAAGACAATTACAGAAAAACTTTTACAATAGATTCAGTACTATCATCTATACCTATTTGTTTAGCTATGCCTGTCTTGAGTTGGGTATTCGCCGAATAATCCACGTTAGTTATGTTATGTTAGTATTTGTTTCAGTTTTAGTTAGAGTCGAATCATTCGCAAATATTATTAAAATAATTCTAAGTTCTGTTACTGTGGAGTTTGCAGTGGTATCTATCACTCACAATGGAAGTGCCGCTGAAAAAGAAGATTGTTTATGCATAAAAATATCGGAAAGAATGGGAAACTCAAAACGAGCTTAAAATGTGGTTACGGTCTGTGGCTAAAGATCTTACAAGATCTTTTAGTATCTTTTGTCTATGATATAAGGAAACACTATGATACAAAAATACACACAGACAAATGTGACGCAATTTAGAAAAACAGACGGACTGAATTTTTGACAGCTTCTAAAGCTAAAATACGCTGGCTTAAAGTTGAAGGTACGTTGTTCCTGTTTGTTGCAGAACTCACATCCATAACGCAAATAGACCACTTAAATGAAGCTCTGAAAAAAATGTGTTGTTGATTCGAAGTCTGTAATGAATATAAAAATGCACAAAGGTAATTAAAAATAGTTTTAGCTTCCCATTTCAGACAAATGCTTTTGGATGACGTTCGGTGTCAAAAGTACAGTGCAATATTAGATAAATCTACTGACCTCCATGTGTCAAAATAATTTGGAATAGTCATTAGATGTTTTAGTTACACGTAAAATGCAGCGGTATCTGTACTTCTAGCATAGGAACCACTGAAGAGCGCTAATCCTTGTGGAACTACTACCACCGTGGTAAGCTGTTTACAATCCCATTGTTTTCTACTGAAGAGCTTGATTTGAATTGGGATAGATAATGCCTCTGTCACGATGGTGTTCATAATATATTGAAAACGGAATACGACTTATCCAAATTAATTCTTGTTAGATTGTAGCATAACGAGTTTCATAGAAAAAATATGAAAAACTGAAGGTTACTCTGAGAAAAGTTCGTTGTCATGGGGACGACAAAATAACAAAACCGCGCGAGTGATGAACAACGTTATTCAGCGTACGAGTCGATGCAAGATGGAAAGTTACCGTTAACAAAGGACCTTATATCTTCAGATACCTTATTTTTGGATTGAAGATTGAATAAATAACAAAGAATCACATTAAAGTTTTTATCATTCAAATATGAAAGATTAAGTTGACAAATTTGGAGGTTCAAGTTCTAAACAAATTTAAACGGGAGTTGTACCCCCGGCGGCCAACAACATAAAGCTATAAAGAAATACGAAGTCCGACCATAAAAAAATACAACAAGATGTGTTTGCCACTCTCTGCAGTTACCAGTGTCACATGCATCTGAGCAAATATTACCACGAAATACAGAATTTCTCATCAGAGAAACCTATAAATTCATCTAAACGTTGTGATGAATACAGATAAATATTTGAGACAGCGAAAAATCGTTGAAATTATTGAAATCTTGTGACACTCGTTGGCTACCATTGAAGAAACAGTGACCAGGATTTTGTAACAATGGTAATAATTAAAATTTATAATGAATTGAGATAATTGCTGTATAGCAAATTTACTTCATTCTATGTACGCCGATGAGACTAATCGCCTTTATGAATGCTTTTTATGGAACATTTTGAATGATGTACAAGTTAGAGTGAAGAGCTTTGAAAGTGAAGACAAATCTGGTTGCCCTACTGAACACCTTGAGGACGTTGTTTAGTTCTACTGGATTTGTAATGGAGTATTGATGCCTTCGTCTGCAACAACTTACAAAGATTATTTTTCCATTGTAATAGATGACCACTTTAATCTGTTACCCTATTTAGGGTATCTTTTTTAATCTTAAATGCAAAAGACCTAATTACAGAAGGATGTAATACATACAATCACAAAACGTTGTATTGACTTCAATATCAAATTAGCGAAAGAGATTCAGTAAAGACTTCCTTCCAACTATTTTACTTGGGAGAAAATGTGTCTTTTAAGTGTGGAAAATATTCTTCACCAGGGCAAAGACAAAAAAATAATAGATCTTACCTCAGAACTCGAATTTGATGACGAAAAAATTGATGTACTCCTACAGCAAAGGCTTGGTATTAACTATGTTCAATGGAATGCTACAAACAATGTCATTTCATACTGGGCAGAATTTCGAAAATACATTAATGCTGCTGGAACGAATAGCTTTCAGGAGTTATCTGATTTAGCCATATCCACTTGATCATTTCGTCACTCGAATGCTGCAGTAGAAAGGATTTTCAGTACAATGAATATTGTTGAAAACAAGTTGAGAAATAACATGGCTGTTAATACTCTAAATAGTCTTTTTTTTTTTAAGGAATCAGTTAAAAATTGTAGAAAAACTTCTACAGTTTCGAGCTTCTAGCTGGTGTGATTGCTGCAATTGATAAAGATGTTAGATACTCTTTTAGATCTAAGACTGACGATTCATCTCATCTTTCCATATCTTCAAGTTCTGCAACTCCAACGATAGACCAAGATGGTGAAGAAGTATACCGATTGAAGTATTAAATGTTGATCTTTAATAACATGTTATGTTGAATTTAATTAAAATACTACATTAGAATATTACATACCATATCATTTTCCTTTAATTTATTTAATGATATCTAAGGAATCTCTAAGTTTTAAATATTCCGTTATCTAGGGAGTTTTGGGACCAGGTCTAGTGACTCCATTTTTTAATTTATTTTTTATTATTGCCTTACTCCTTGTCGACAGCTAAAGTGAATAGAGGCGGGATGGGACTGGGGACAAGGAACTGGAAGGAATTCGGTCATGGCCTTTGTTTGAAGGAAGCATCCCGGCATTCGCCTGGAGTGATCTGGGGAAACCATGGAAAACCCAAATCTGGATGCCCAGACGGGGATTCGAACCCACGTCCTCCCGAATGCGAGGCCAGAACGCTAACCGTTCACCCACCACGCTCGGTCTCTATTTTTCGTGAGGTGCCAACACTGACTGATAGTTAAAGTACTTGCCGACGTTACGATTTTGCCAAAAAGAAACGCACTGCCGGCAATGGTGTAAGCACACGCTATACAAAAACTGTTCACCATCGACAAACCATCAGCGAACATGTGAGTTGGTAAAGATCGTAACAGCAGTGGTTGGATGATGGATATACTTGTATTACCCGTCGATGTTGCGGCAATGTAGCGATGCTGCGACGATCAGTACGCCTGCGGAAGCCATCTCCGTCGAGGAATAGTTACTCAATCCGATCTTGGCAACATCTCCCGTGGTACACCCAGAGTATTACGAGGAGGAATCAGAGACATGGCGTTAAAAGCATAGTTCCAAAATATTTCCAATATAGGATACATTTTTAAATTTCACCCATGCACTTCCTTTAGGCACAATGTCATAAGCCGAGCTATTTGCGCGGTTACTTTCCAATGGATACGGGTGAAAGAGGCAGGAAGGGGACGCCCTACAAACATTTATGGCGGCCTATCCCGTTTCCATTCATTTCGGTATTTCACAAATTCATTAAACGTTTTTCTGTCAGCAAGTGAATGTTACTGAGTAGCAGAACCAGACCCATACTTTCAGCATTGTTCCGAAAGGGTCGGAATGCAGGAAAACCAATGTCAGTCGGTCCCACCCACAAGTAGCCTGTCCGCACGCGCGAAAGTGATGTAAGTTGATCTCACGTTAATAATGCGTCTGTTTCAAAGATGTCTGAGCCCCGCTTAGTACACTATTGAACTTCACTTGTCGTTTTACTAATATATGTGGCGTATTTTGACTATTTTCTTTTTGTCCCCACCGTATAACAGCATTATCTGCCAGTTGCTTTGCTGATTTTTTTCGCCCAATTTGAACAAAGGTCAAAACCAATTTCAAAATCTCAATTTTCATCTTGTATTTCTAGTTTCAAGCATTTAATCAGCTGTAAATAATCCGGTGTTATTATTAAGGTTGTGACCAGTATTACTTCTGGAAAGAAGTGAATCCATGTTTCTCACTGTGTATGGTGATGACGGCTCACTTCTTAAATCGCTTATAAATTCGCGGAATTGCTTAGACATTTGTCACACTTGTGTTCTTGCTAACAGTGGAAGCCACTGAAACTGCATCAAGTACTGTCTGAAAATACAAAACTACTGTCTCAAGCTATTACTCGACACTTGCAATTTTCAGTGTTGGTGTGTAACAATTATTTCATACTACCTTTTCTCTCTAGAACGACGTTTTTTAGGCGTAAGTAGTTCACAATTTCCTGTTCTTCGTGCATACAATGTTTTCCAGAAGAGAGCTAAAAAATTAAGGTCAAGAACTACACTCTAGCATAAGTAAACCCTCTTGTCAACATGCTGGTTCTACGAATTCAGATTGACTTTTTATACGCTTAAATATTTGCTCTTTTTTCCGCTCTGAATTATAATGAATACCTTGCGAGATACCTGTCAAAAGTGAGTTCAGATTATACGAAAATAAAATGGCAGGAATATGCAGTCGTCTGATTTTTTCAAAAAAAGAAAAAGTGTTTTTGCGTCGAGACGTATAGTCAGCTTCTATTTGTGTTTAGGTCAGCCTTGCACGCATTGCAAGAGTCACAAGTTACTACAATTTTTTGTGTGTATAGAAATATTAACTGTACATAGCATATATCCAATTTGAACTATAGTCAACAGTAACAAAAGGAACCCAAAATGAAATCACCTTAATTTGGAATCGGCAGTTGTGGTACATGAGCAGAATATACCGAACCACAGCGAGGTCGAGGCTATGTCCTTGTGCCAAGACCGGATCGCTAAACAAATTTCGTCTGACCTAACCGACCTGATGACAGAGTTTCGCATGCCGTGCATTCCCGCTCAGTCGTCACTTAACCGAAACCAGTAGTACTGCCATCTAAGGAGGTCCAACAGTTCAACGTGGAATCTGTTACAAGGATGGATCTTGCTGCGTTCCACGTATTTAAAGAAATCTTTATCACCGATAGCTGTGAAGAAACATAAGCATAACTGGAGTCAAACTGAGAACCTTCCGATCTGCAATCAAACTTCTACCACCTGATCCAGCACTCAAGTACAATGGAAAGGGTTGTGATGAAACTTTTTCTTAAAGGTTCAAGTGACATGAAATAATAGCTGACAGGCCCACAAGCGTAATACTAATGCTCAAAGAAAGTTGTTGGATTTTTTTTTGGATGTAGCAACTTACAGAACTGAGATAGTCTTCTGGTTGCAGATTATATCTATTGCCTGTGTAGCAATGACGGATTCGCCGTTGGGGGTAGTTTTGACTGGCACTTAAGCTATCCTCCGGTTCTGGTGAAGCTTTGCTTCGTTCGAGTGACACTTGATGGGACGCTCCGTGGTTCGGATTCCACGTAAAACAGTAGGTCTGCTTTAAGCGGCAGGATTATCGGGCTAGGATAAGCCACGTCAGAGAACGCGCGAACTATGTCTCCCCACGGACAATTCCATACACATTTACTTTCTAATTGTTTTGTTGGCGTTAAAAGATGTTCAGACTTACTGATATTATTTTTTATTTTTTTTTGGCTTTTAGCGCGTTTCATCTTAGCAATGAGATGTCGTTTTTAGCGGGCAGCTACGAGATGGCTGCAATTTTATTAAATTCTTCTAGCAAAATTTCATTACTGAGCAGGTCAGGTGGAAATGACTGTACAGTACTTGCAGCCAACACGCTGTTTTAGTTTTTAAATGTCCAGAAATCAGTTTCATACTGCTGGTTAGCTAATTTTCAGTTAATCCATACTGTTTCAGACTCTGTTACTGAGAATACCAGGGCAGGTGCAGCCCAACAAATATCGCACTGGTTCTGAATTAAGTTGTTAATAGTATCCATGTTTTTAGAATGTACTTACTTACTTCCTCTTCATGGATCGACAAAAGTCTTTTCGACCATCTGTTCATGGGTCTCCCAATATCCCTTCTTCCAGTAAGCTGGTTCTGTTAGACAAGCGTTGGAAATCTGATATTACCCATCCTTAGGATGTGGTCCTACCAATTTTACCTTTTTTTGGGAAATTTTGTCATTCAGAGAGTAAACAACCAGTGTTTGCTAGATTTCCTCAATCTTTCTTCTACTCGTATCTTACAGTGCATATCTTTTTTTGTTTATGGCTTTACGCCTCGTCGACATCGAGGTCATTAGAGGCGGGAAAGGGCTGGGGGAAAGGAACGGAAAGGAATTCGGCCATGCCTTTTGAATGAACCATCCTGGCATTTGCCTGGAGTGATTTGGGGAAACCATGGGACACCTAAATCTGGATGGCCGGACGGTGATTCGAACTCGCGTTCTCCCGAATGCCAGACCAGAGCGTTAACCGCTCACCCATCACGCTCGGTTTCAATGCACACCCTTTTACTGATCTTAGGAACTTCAATTAGGATGACTATTTTTTCGTATTTTAATTACCGACGTTTTACTGCCATAAATCAGAGTCGGTATTGCCATTGTTTTATTAATTCAAGTTTAGCTTCAGACTTTACCTTTTAGTGGTCTTCGAATTGTTCGAAACATGTATTGAAATCGGAGAAGATTCTTCATCATTTTGTTATCTTCATTGGAGGATAATTCACAACCGAGAAAGAGGAAGCTCAAGACTTGATCTATTAGTTGATTGTCAATTATATTTTGACTTTATTGGATATTTCCCTTGCTATGCCATATCTTTAGTTTACTTACGAAACAATTTCAAATTGTCCATCTTCATTTTCTGTACAATAAATTAATCATATGCAAATAGCGTAGTATTTATATATCTTCTGTTAATTATTTTTATTTCAGGGTGGACATTTTCCTTCCATTTCCTAATTAGGTCACATATATATATGGAAGAGTGTTGGAGAGAGACTACAACCTTTTAGCACTCCTTGGTTATTTGTTATCGCTTCTGCTAATTTATATTCAAGATATTTCATACGTATACTAGATATCTTGTAGGAAATTATTTGGATATCCATTTTTTGCGTTATTTTCCATAATTGTTCCCCATTTACTCTATCAAACACCTTCCATAAATGATAAAAGTGATGCAAGTATTTAATTTTAATTTTCTTCTTATGTCTTATTACCTTACGCCTGTTATTTATTATTTTTGTGTTGCGATAAGATGATTTCGCCGGCTTCTTAATTTATGCATAAATTTATATTAATAATATCCGGTAAATTATTAATTGTAATTATTTCAAATGAAAAAGCGTTCAAAAATAAATAATAAAAAAAATCATAACAGCACATATGAAACTAGACCGTCATAATCTGATCATTTATTTTCAATGTGATAAACATTGACAAAGGTGTTCAATTAGCTTTTATAACCATTTTAAGCAAATATAAACATCTTCATCACACAATTGCGGTCAGCATTAAGATAAATTTATTTTACGAGTGAAACAAACTAGAGAAAATGGCTTGTAGAACTTAGGTGTATTTTAGTGCATGAAGTCTTTACCGTATCAGTCATCACTCTGCGTATATACTCCAACACCCCGATCTTCCCTTCAAATATACTACCTGTGGCAGTATAAATAAAAACTGGTCATCAATTGAAGGCTACCAGCTGATCTAATGACGTATTGCCCATGGAAGTCATCAGAATAGTCCCGGAAGGACTCTCATCTTCGGCTCCTTCGTTTGTAGGTCGCTTTTGGTCCAATCAGGAACCGAAGCAGTATCTCCGGTCTCCGGATACGTCAGACTAGAAACAATATTATTATTGGCTGGTCACAGTCGTCCCTCTCTTAAACATTAGATCTCTTGAATCATTCTCATTTTGATTGGCTATGAGTGTCCCTCCCAAGCCGGATTTTCCGTCCATCGGACTTATCTAACAGTTTGTCCTTGCATTAATTTGGATTTACGCGCAAGAAACCTAATTTGGTGATTCGTTTAGAACACTTAAACCTTCTGCCTATGTCTCCGCAAATCCGAGTAATTCTGGAAATATCACGAAGTCAAAATTACTTACGGTGAATTTCGCAGACACATAAATATGTCACTTTATGAAACGTCTTCATTGAGACTCCTCTTGCTAACGACTAACAAGGGTCATCTTCTAGAGTAGTCCTTGCGGAACAATAGGCCATATGGATCCCTATCTTCTTATCACAGGTGTTTGATCCACGGGTGGCTTCCAGCCCCTCTTGCATATCACGTAAGCAAAAATAACAATTGTTTCCTCGTACCAATAGTAATTTAAATAATATAAGATTAGGATACTATTATAGTATTTGTTTTGTATCTACTATTTAACAAACTAATTCCTCAATAGTTGTCATACAAACTTCTATCTTCTTTCTTAAAGAGTGAAATAACTTTAGCATTCCGCAATTCTTCTGGGATGATTCTCCTTTTCACCGAGCGTGGTGGGTGAACGGTAACATTCCGGCCTCGCATTCGGGAGGACGCGGGTTCGATTCCCTTTCCGGCCATTAAGATTTGGGTTTTCTGTTGTTTTCCCAAATCAATCCCGCCCGCAACACCCTTCCCGCCAATTAAGATCGCCGAAGGTTTCGCGCTGTTCTAGGCTTAAGTGATTGTACCTTCTCGATGCACGTTGCTAATACACATGTATCGTGTTCCACGACCGGGGTCGGCACGGGTGCAAAAAAGGATTCCCGCCCTCGCCGAGACTTCACGCACGCAGACGTGAGAGGACGCTCTTGGTGCGGCCTGTGGCTACGCCGACAGCGCGGCGACCTTGCCTACAGTGTACGACCTGCACTGTGTCTGTGATGCAATTTTAAAGTGTTGAGAAGACGCAGCTGCACTACCACCCTCGGCTGATGTCAGGAGCTGGACTACTGAACCGCTACATGCTGGTAATGTAGTTTTGGCTATCGCGACCACTGTAATCTCGTCCAGGAAACACCCTGTGCCGATTAACGTCGGAAATTGCAGGCGGCCCCTCCTGTATTATTAATCGCGGAGCAGCTTGCGATAGTGTTCATGCTCACTCACTATTTTAAGTTAGCTAGTCGAGGCTCACAGCTACTAAGAACAATAACTTTATTCCAATCATTGCAATCTACCTTTTGATCTTGCACCGGATATGTTCAGATGTTTTCTTGATTGTTTGTGTTAGTAATACTGGTCAAGGCGCCCATGTAATCTTTGTAATCAACGGAAAGTTTTGTGTAATTAAATATTGCAAAGTGTAGTTGCCTGTGACCCTCTGATTAAGGATAAGAACCCTCCTGTCTCGAATATAAATGTTGTCGTGGTATCTTTCTAATATATTTTTGTCGGTGTTCTCTGGTAAATTAGTAGTGATTACTTTTAAATTCCCGTTTCGCGAGTTGAAACTTTACAAGGCCATGACCGAATTCCTTCCCCTTCCGTTCTCCAATTTCTTTCTCACCTCTAATGACCTCGACGTCGACGAGTCGTAAAGCCATAAGCAAAAAGAAACAAGGTTCATCTTTTCAGACACATATTAATCATATTAATTAAGTGTAAGTACCTGAGTTTTAGGATCATTACCCCATTTGTATTCAATTCTAAGTTACTTTTATTCATCCCAGAAGCTTTTCTGTTTTTCATTTATCTTAATGCTGAATCGACGTTCTATAAAAGATCAATTTCTTTACCATCTGCATGATCTACACCTTCATCCTCTTCTATCTTTCCATGACTTTTACTATACCATAATTCTTATTGTGCTTTATCCACGGCTCTTCTTCAATTACTATGTTTATGTCAGCAGATTTCCTATCATCTTTGTTAAGATGTTTGATAGGGATATAAGCCATCTCTTCTCTACTATGGACATCATCTTCTATTGAACTTATTAATCTGTCCCACGTATGTTCGAGTATTAGTCCACGGTGTTTAGGGTACTTGTTATGCTAGAGTGGTATTTCTAAGCGGTTCTATTATTTGTTTGTATTAAGGATGAATGTTGTAGTTTGTTTGAAATTCGTTTAGAGTCTCCATATCTTACATGTATGGTGTAAAAAACTTTGGTTAGACTTGTTGGATATACGCCTTGTTACAACACTACAGTTGTCAAAACATAGCAAAGGTTACAACATACTGAGTAGTTGCAAAATAAATAGTTATTAGCAGTTTAGAAAATCAGTTATCTTTATGACATGATTAGTTATGTATGATCAGTTAAAATTTAATTTTTGTTGCGACTCTAATCATACCAAAAATTTACTTTATTGAGATTGCGTTAGTAACTTAAAGCAAGACGAGACATGACCGACTGATCTATTCTTGTTGAAGTGATTATGAGGAAGCCCTCCGTTTACGCCTCACAAAGCCACATTTCTTGAATATAGAAACACAACAAACATTGGTTGGTTTATCCTGGGACAGACTGCATCACCCGTCTATTTGACAAAACCTTACAGGCAAGAGGAGACTTATTTAGGATAATGAGACCTAATACAATGGTTTCTACTCTGTTACTAAATATATCTGCCTATAACGCGTTTCTTTTCGACGCAGATATTATATATTCGCTACAGCTTTTAGGAGATGGTTCTTTTTAATTTCAAAAGGAGTTTTTGCAGCCGTTCTTAATGCTCTCGCACACAAAGGAGGAGTAAACCCATAATTTCACTAATTGTATTCTTAACTCGAACAATTTATGCTGTTTTGTTTCCTTTTAAAGGCAAATGAGTGAGATTCATGGACTGTTGGTTGGGTGAATGTTCCAGATTGGGTAATCGCTTTAGTGCACACAAGACAACCAGTTTGGTGGGGCTATTAAGCTCGGCGGCGTTATACCGTTGCTTCCAGTTTCTTTCCTCAGCTTTGAGGCACACCTGCCTGTGGTGTCTTTCACGAAATGTGAAACCACCACGGCACGCGCTGTGAACGACAAAATTTAGGGCAGAGATAAGAGAGTCGGAACATGTTTCATATGTAATGGCTTTGCTACATGGAAATAAAGATCAGTATCGCCTAATATTTGACACACATCGCGTGTATCATCTGAAATTGCACGTGTAGTTTCTTGATTTATGATGTTAATCAGTGTTAAGTACCAAATGTTAAACAAATGTGGGAGAAATACTTAGCAAATGATTCATAGCTGTTGAAACCTATTAAATCACTCCAAAAGTTAAGTGTTTAAAAGAATGACAATGCAACTTCTTAGGGAGTTTTATTTAATTTTTCAAGCATATCTGACGCGTCTGTAAAGAAATGCATAGTAAAATCAAATTCAATTTACATGCTGCAAAAATACAAAAGAATTATACACGAGCGTGACAGTATTATACAGTTACTCAAAATTTGTGTGAGCACGGGAAAAAATTGAGATTAGTAAACAAATTAAATCACTTTTTTGACAATAACAGTATTTTCTCAGCAGTATGCAATGTGAAGAAGCTTTCACTCCATTGTTTCATCATCAGGACTTGGCTGACGAGGTACGAAAGGTGGTGGTGCACAATTCCTAATCACCAGATTATGTACCAAAGTCCTGTGTTAAATCACAAACTTCTCCACAGTGCGTATGGAGTGAGGGAATACGACACTGTTAATTCTGATTTGTCGTTCAGTTGGCAGGCCTGAATGGGCAGGCACCGGGCTTAACACTTAATTTCTTCCATTTTTCGTTTATTCAGAAAACAAAAAACACTCTATATTGAATATACACATATTACAGTCATCCACAAAAAACAATAAAACACGTAAATACACATCCATAACTGTGAAAGGTAAGGGAAAATGCACCCCAATTAATTTTTTCCGAGTAAAGTAACTACCAACCTACATTGAGGAGAAAAGGAAGAAAGGGTGATAACATTAATCAGAAACAGAAACCTACAGCTTGAGTGGTGTAGCCGCAGGTTCGAACCCCTGTCCGGCCATATAAAAAACAGAGACAGGTTAAAGATATAATAGAAACAGAATGATGATCTAACACATGTATCAATTGTGAACTGTGTTAGTCAACGCAAGGATTCATTTTTGCATCTACTGTGAATTCCGCAAAAATAGGGGTGGGATATTTTCAGACCAACAAAATATCCCCCTGTTTATTCTTATTAGAGACTGGGGAGTGTTAGAAATACTTAAATGTCTTTGATCTTATCCTTCATTTCATTGCGATCTGTACGACTTTGAAATAGCTCTATTTGCGAGCGTAAATTACATGTTTTTTTATGGTAGACATTGATTTGCCAATGTTACATACAATTTGCTCATAAACTTTTCAGTTCTAGATGCATATTTTCTATTACATGCCATAGGCCATAAGGGATGCCATATAGGACTTCCCCTTCTCTGAGACTAAACGCCAAACACTGAATGACAAGATGGGGTTTTTTGGAGTTGGGGGCATCAGGCTTCATTTTTCTCATGGTGCTAAACGCATGCACTTCCAACACCAACATCGAGAGGATTGCTAAAGCAGTCCCAAATCGGGGTCCACTAAGTCATATTTTGGTTTTACATTGATTCCTAAAATCAGTTCCGTTCAACAAATGCTGCTGAATCCCTTTATAAAACATCCTTATGCCTGACTTTAATAACCTTTATGTTGTCTAGTTATATCCATCCTCACCCTCTCAACCGTGGAAACACTAAATACAAGGCAACAGTTTGATATGGAACGAGTACTAGAGAACGTGGCACAAAGTAATGTAGTTACTGAACGATTAAGAAATATTACTGTGTGAACTGAATAGATGTAAGTTTTGTCGCATCTGTGATGAGTTTTATAACATTCAGTGTTTTACAGCATGCTGAGATTAAGTATAAGAAGAAGTAAAAGAAAAGCCAAAGGTTTCCACAACCTTGTACAGAATTTTGCACTCATCAAAAAAGTTTTTCAGAGCCCGGTGGCTGAGCTGTGACGCGGGTTCGAATCCCCGTCCGGCCATCCAGAATTTGGTTTCCCGAAATCACTCCAGGCGAATACCAGGACAGTTCCTTTAAAAGGTCACAACCGAAATCTCTCGCGTTCCTTGCCTCCATGCACTCACGGCTTTTATGATCTCAACGTTAAGGAGGCATAAGGACCGAAGCAAAAAAAAGTTTTGCGCATCTTCAAACTCAAGAGTCCGTAACAATTAACACTAAAAATGGGGTGTGACATGAAACCTTAAGGTATTTGTAACACTTAATGCTAACTGAAACTGATCAAAGATTACAGGAACAAAGCTCTAGTTTGTTGTGCGGAGGAACCCTCCCAGCTCCAGTACAGGCTGGGATCCATCTAGAAATACCGTCCACAAGCCCGCTAATCTAGCTTTTGTTCAGTTAATACATTCTTTAATTGGGGTCCTCTCTAAATCTTGCAGGTTGTGTGGTCGGTCTCCACGTCCAGAAAATATTGTTTTCAGTTGTTCCTAGATATTGTCAAGGGGATATATGTTTGGGAACAAGTAGTGCTTGCCATAATGTACTGTAATTAATATGGTCAAAAAAAAAAATCGCAAGAGATTCTTTATGCAGGCTCGTTACAGGGCAAATGCATTGGTTCGTAACGGGGTGTAATGGTATTGCGTACGCGTTGGTTCTAGAACTGCGACAGCGACAGTCGACGAGGGTAGGAGGGGGCATGGACGCCAGTTACGCTATAGAGGCATGAGGGTGGACAGCTTGGAACGATTCTCAGGCGTCCGACATACAGAGCGAGACGAGCCAGGAGACACGCTGATGCGGCTCACAACTCGACGTGCACAGCCGATCGTAAATGTTCTTGACGAAGTGGCCTCTACAGGGTCGGGAGTAGGAGTTGTACACTTGAGGATCACTATCAGCTAATAGAATCATAAACAGAATGACCGAGAGGCTGCGCTTTCGTAGTTTCTCCCTTTTTGGCACTACTTCCCCGGGTCTCACCACTAACCTTTCCTTGATCGAAGCAATTCTCTGACCGGCACTCTTGTCTCTCGGACCATTGTGATCGCCATATACTTATCAGCGGCCGTGAGGCGCGGACGTGCTAACAGCAACTTCCGTGTAGTCGGGCAACACCGCAGACATCAACAGAAGTGTTTAGTGTGAATGTTTGTGTGAGAGTAATTGAAAGACCATCAACTCAGCCAGATAGAGGCGAATCTTGCAGCAAAAGGTAAGAAATGGCTCGCACTGCAATAACAAGAAGAAATATCATATAATTCACTTTCGACCGAGCCTTCGTAACTCCAACGGCCTACGAGATCCATGAGTGGCTGTTCGATAAACTGAACGACGAAGAAGTACTAGGCATACAACTAGACTCGTTCCAGAATTGTGTGTTAGTTAAATTGACAAATGAGGAATATAGTGAAAAAGTAATTCAGGCAAATACTGGAAACTTGAAATTTCATCATGTCAATGGAAATATAAGCAATGTCCAAATAACAAATGACGGAATGGGCAAAAGACAGACAAGAGTGTTAATATCGAATGAATCAATTATACATGAGATCAAACGTTTCGGGAATGTGACAGAAACTACAGATGGTAAATGGGGAGGTAATATCTAATTTAAGAAAATAAATGGAGTACGCATAGTAAAAATAGAAATAAACAGGCACATTCCATCATATATCAATGTATGCGGATTCAAACCACTGGTAATATATGACGGTCATCCCTGAATCTCTGCCCTACGCAATTCGATAGAAAATATGAGAGCCAACTGCCCCCGCATACAACCGACAATATTACAGCAATTAAAATACATCAAACGCCTACAGGCACCAAAGCAAAATGAAGAACTCCCACCAAAAAACCAGCAGCAATTCCACTTGACGAAAAGGGACAGTTGCTGCCCAAAGAGAGAAGCGAGGGTACAAACCAGGTCCGACGAGGAACACACAACCCACGACAAAATGGCGGAAAATCAAAGTAACAAGGAGACTTGATAGGCCAGACAAAAACAAACATGGACGAGACAAAACAGAAAGAGTTAAGAACCTCTGAAAAATATGGCAGAAACTGACGACAATATGGAGTTGGATTACGAAAATGATGAACTAATGCTGGCAACTGATCCCCAATCGACAGCAGAAGAGACCGAGTGAACGGCACGAGAGGTTTCCAAAACCTGTAAGAAGCGCCGAGCAAGAAAAATAACTAACAACCGAAACGTTTAGATTGAGAGAAAGTATAAAAAATACCAAAGGCAGTGAAAAAAAAACTCAAGTCAACAAATTTGGAAGAACCAGCTGACGATCAATGCAAAATTAACTCTTAACCCAGTTTGGCACCGAGGAGCAGGCACGGAAGAAGGAAGTAAGGTAGACGAAAGGCATCAAGAATACTCAATGAAAAACATGAAAATTATTTCAATGCAAACCAGGAGGCTAACCTACTAGGAAACAATCACTCCAGAAACTGCAAACACAAAACATGGACGGCTAAAAAAAGGGATAGCTGTAGCTGGACACTTGCGCGGATGGCGAGCAACGAAGCTCAAGCATCAATATAATGCACCAGATCTTAACAGTGGCGACAATTAACATCAATCGCATAACAAACGTAATCAAGCTACATTCTTCGCAGGTATTTCTTAGCCAAAGTCAAATAGATCTTACGCTCATGCAAGAAGTGATAATCAGCGAGTTTGTAATCCTCGGATAGGAAATCATAACCAACTTGGAACCCCACGGAAAATCCGGCGCTGCAATATTAATCATGGAAGGGCTCTCCTACAAGAACTCAGAATTTTTAACTTCCAGGATGTGGATATCAGTATGCATCAATGACATAAGCTTCATCAACATATATGTACCATCAGACACCAACCAAATAACGGAAAGAACGGAATTTTTCAAAACGGAAATTCCATGCTTATTACGGAGAAAACAGACCAGAATTGTAATAGGAGAAAACTTAACTGTGTTATTGACCGAAGTTATTAAAAATAAAACCTTGATATCGCCCAAGAATTGTTAAAAACGATCGAAGGATTAGGTCTTAAAGACAAGTTTTGGAACCAAAACAATCATAATAACATGACTTCGACCTCCAAAAGAGCAGACTCGACAGAATCTATGTATCCAACAATCTAAACCTCGCAGTTGGAAGTTATTAGATAACACCTTTAAGTGTCTCCCATCACTGGGCATACCTATGCAGAATTAAGAGCTATCCAATGAATTTTCAAACTGGAGGATACTAGAAGATGAACGTCTCACTCCTCCACTACACAGAATGAAAGAAAACCGTCAACAACAACTAGTTATCGAGTATTAGAAATGACCACAAATACAACTCTGATCTACATAATCATACAAAACAGAATAGGGAAATCAATAATCGCTTACTCACACGGGAACACTCCTGGACAAACAACGAAATGGCATTTTACCACAGAAGTCTGTAGGATCTATACAAAAAGGCGCGCGCAACATCCAAGACCACATACTGAATAAAAAATATAAAGCTAATATCAATAATGGGAACTCTCCTAGTAAATACCAATAATGTCGATGTTATAGAGAAAGTAAATGCCTCACTATATCATCGAATTATGACGACAAAAAGAAGAAACTCCCAGTTTATTTTTAACATAATTTCGGCAGAGGAAGTCGGAATAACCAATCAAAAGGACACTGAAACAATTTTCGAATCATTTTCCCTCATTTTACAACGCCTTCACCACAACCGGAGATGACAAACACTCCATCTGAAACCACATGATTGAATCTCTGGACAGCAACGAACGAAACGAGATCACTAGAAACATCACGTTAGGAGGTGCAGTGTTGTCCCTTATAGAGGAAAAAAAAAAAAAAAGCAGTTGCTACGGCATCCCACTGGAGTTTTATAGAAGCTTCTGGAGCTTCGTTTCTCACTAGACTGTAGAAACATTCAATGAAATATGGCAAATTGAATGATTGCCCGAGGCCTTCACGGAAGGCACAATAATGCTCATCCCCAAAACACCACACATGAAGGTCATTAAAAAGCTAAGACCCATAATGCTTCTAAACTCTAATTACAAGATCCTGACTCGCATCCTGAAAAGAAGAATAACCCCATTATTCAACATGATACTTGGCCCTTACCAGGCAGGTCCGATCCCCAATCGCGGGATACAACACGCAGTCTTGGAGTACAGAGACATTATCTCTTTGGCAGACAACCTGAAGCTAAACACGGAAATTCTTTTCCTCGGTTTCAATAAAGCATATGGCCATGGCGAACAACACTTCTTATACAATACCATTAAGAAACTGGGGATGGGAACAAACCTCGTATCGGTAATCTAGAAAGTAGCCAACGAGGCAACCACAAGAGTCCTAATAAACCGATTTATGTAAAAAAAAAAAAAACAAAAAAAAACCAACTTCCGTATATGCAGAAATCTGAGGCAAGGCTGCCCGCTCTCAAAGGTATTGTTCGCCATAAAAATGGAACCCCTGTTATGGAACATCCACGCCACGACTAAAGGCATTTCGTTCCAAGGCAAACAATACACCACAAGCGCATACGCAGATGATATCGGTTTCTATGTAACCAACGATGACGATTTAGATACAATTATTAACCAAATAAGGGATTTTGGCAACGAAAGCGCGCCGCAGTCAATATGAACAAATCGGGCATAAAGAACACAAAACTTCGTAAACATACATGGAATCAAACAAATAAACAAGCACAAAGCCCTGGAAGTGTGGCTAGAAATTGACCCACTCAAAATGAGTATAGTCAACAGGTGGAATGTGCTAAACAACATAAGGGCCACTCTGCAATTGCACCAAACCCGACTGATCAACACCACACAAAAAACAAATCTAATTAATCTGGTGGTCCTTGGCAAATTAAATTATATTGCTCAAGTATTTCCCTGCGCTCTAAGGGATTAAAAAAAAATTAAAAAAAATAAAAAACACGATCTTTGTTCCTGAGCCAACGTGAAATATTCAGAGTCAGCTCCCATTCACTAACCCTGCCAAACTATGAGGAGATTTGGTTGTAATGGGTGCAAGAACCAAAACGAACGCAATATTCATATAATATTGAGAAAAATCTCTGAAAAATAAAGACGCCATTACGGTCCAGTTACTGGATTCTTACAAACCGGTAAATACAATGGCACGTGTAGGGATTGTCCACATAAACAAATACTTTCACTATATCAGGTTCTATTTCCGGCACGAAAGGATATCCTCTCCAAGATAACCAAAGAGAAATACGCAGTCATGACGGCCCATCAGTGCTGCCAGCTACTTGGCTTTGATTATACGTAGATGGCCGCTAAAATTTCCGTAGATTGGGTACAAAAATCCGGATACTCGCTAACTAAAAGACTAAAACAATAATTATTGTAGAGAGAGTCAAAATTAATAATTATTTCCAGATCTTTAAAATTCGAAATACAAAATAATATTCTACATCGAAAATAAGAAATAACTCTGAATATGTTTTATACAGCGTCACTTTCATCACTGCTGCTGCTGTGCCTACTATATTATTTTTGAGGGGGGGGGGACTAAATATTATCTATTTTGTTTGTTGACATTAAATTTAGCATATCTTCGTTAACAGGAAATGTTAAAAACTGCGAACACTTTGACTATCGGATATTGGTAAATCCTTCTTGGAAGGCACTGCTTTGTAAGCCGTGCCAAGGAGCGTGTCATCGTGTATAAAGAGTGCACAGATAGTTCTGTATTACGGTCTTTAAAGATCTATATAATATATAATCAAACAAAATATGAGCTTAATCGTTGGTTCACACGAGCGGTTACAAGGAAACGATTCACAATTATTGACAATTCTGTAATGCATTAACACTATACGCTCAAGGTTTAACAAAACACCAACATAAGGAAAAATCAATAAATAGTAAAAAATAGCAAAAATCCGTAGATATTTTAACAAAATCCGAAAATCCTAACTTTTTTTTATAAAAATCCGTAGATCTACGGATAAATCCGTAGAAAAGGCAGCACTGCGGCCCATAAACGTGGTAACACAATAGAAATTAAATACCCGCATATAAACTGGAAAACGATGTGGACGAACATCTTCACGAGTGTGTAATTTTTTATTTAGAACAACAGATAAATAAAACTTAAAATAAGGACCCGAAAGATGAACTAAAAAATTATTTTATGACTATAAGAGATAGATTGGCAGAACACACCCTTCGCCATCTACACATGGTAAGTTAAATAAGAAAACAATATTACGTTGAAAATGAAATTAGTTACAAACTTCAGGGTAGTAAAATAAGGCTTATAGCTTCAACAACATGCATATATACCATTAATACTTTATATATTTTTTATTCTTCTGGTTTTGAGAGTGCGACCTGTGTAGCACAGTCGTCAGAGCGACTGATTCGTATTCCAGATGGTTGAGGTGAATCCTAACCGCCTCTCAGGAGGTGTACATGTGTACTGAAAATGAAATTGCTCAGCAGTAAAGCTCCGCTCTATCATGTTACATTCTCCCTAGTTAAGAGCGCGTTCCACTGGGCTTGATCGGTTACGTCACATTTTTTCAGGTTAGTTAATACGTGTTGACCTATTGGTCAGAACTACTATCGAGAATTCTCACCAGTGTTTAGTGTCAAATGGCAGGGCTCCTTAACAAAAACGAGTTTTTGTGATTGGTCTTAAATACACCGTTATAGCAAATTCCTAACGCATTCGCTGCGAGGTATCCTCTTAAGAGCTTTTCCTCACTGGTATCCCAGGCATCTGAACTCTTACTGCTATCAGAGAGAGATACATGCTTTTTAGTCTGCAGCTCATATCAAATTAACATTCTCTATATATTCCAGGTTCTTCCTGATAATCTTAATATTCTATACACTGTGCTCTTGTGCCTCTGCAGTGGAAGTTTCGCTAGAAGAATGGCAATATTCTCGTGCTAATTGTCTGGCAATCTGAAGGATTCACAGGATACAAACTACACGGCAGTTCCCTCATAGCTTTCCTTAAAGCTACCCAATCGTTGCCTTACAAGGATATTTACCATGGAGCGCAGAATACTTCAGTTGAAGTATTTGGTGACAGGAGAATTAAGGTATAAGTGGTTAGCAAGTTTAATAAGTATGTAGTTCCGTAGGCATATACGGTTGAGAGCCAATTTAAACGTACTGAATAGATATCTGTTCTGGATGATACCTCAGTTTCGTGGTAAATCTTCTACAAAATCTTCTCATATTTGTTTTAAGCGTCATATGAGTAACACAACATATGTTTGCGGGAGGATGGAAACAACAGAAAATGGTTACTCTCCCGTGAAATAATCGAAGAGGACAGTAATGAAATTATAGTAGGATTCAAAGAATGCAATCTTCGTTGGTTGCTTTTTCCGTGACCATTCGTCATTGGTCTCACCAAAACTTCGGTGAGCTGAACGATTGTTGTCACACTTTGCCATCTAATAGACAACGTCGATACAGGTGTCAGAGAGGACACATTTCTAAATGTGCGGTGTTTGACGTTTCTTTCCCTCCAAATGATTGCTTTTTGGATACATCGAATGTGAATCACCATAAACGGACTGATCTTATCTTGTTTCTGAACCTACAATTCGTCCGGATAGCTTCTTCTGCAGTTCATTGCATGTTATGGTGTACTTTCTCTATGGAACAAGAGTAATAAATAAACAAGAGTAATAAATAAATAAACAGTCATACCAACTCGCGCAAACGTAAGTGAACCTGCCGCGCCGTTGAACAGTGCTTTCAGGCTATGTATAAAAATTTGTCGATGTACGTGGGTGAAATGTAGTTTCACCTAGATTGGTCAGTTTCAAGTATACGAACTTTGTGAAACACAAGCAAACGCAGCACAAGTTTCAGTCTCTTTAACAACATTCGGGTAGTCGTGGTTACACCATTCAGATTTCGGTTTTCATTAGGTTTCTGAAATCACTCTTGGCGAATGCCCGGATATTTCCTTTGAAAATCTTCCCGTTTCTTCCTTTTAATTATTTATCGGCTGTAATGACCACGACGTCGAGAAATCTTAAAACCCTTATTTTTTTTTAATGACAGTAGCATTCACCGTAATAACGAAAACAAAACTTCTAGTAAGCATCGCAACTTTGTTCGCTACCGTAAATAATGAGGTTTCGAAACTTTTCGACATCTTCCTTATTCTTTGAGGTTTTATTGTGAATGTTTATTCCAAGATAGAATTAAATATGAATTGAGGCAGTATTAATATCGATATTAATGCAAAATGTAATGCACACATTTCCATAACTGTAAACAACATGTTAGATGCCCACAGGGATTAGAAAGGATCGTTATGAAAACCTGACTTCTCCCCACTTCCTCTTTTAATCTAGAACTCCTTCAGTAAGGCCCTTATCTTCCGACCGGCAAGAAACTACTCCAGACACAATCTTGTCTGTTCTGCTCAGCCTCAGCCACTTAACCTGACGATATTAGCATAATTCGTATGGGCAAGCTGCACAAATTGCACAAACATGTAATTTAGTTACACTCGACGTATAAAAAAGTAGTTACCACCAACATTTAGGTTGAATTCCTTCATCGCGCGTCTGTTCCTTGCAAATTTTCACTTATTAAGACTCTTCAAATACTACAAATTATTACAGTTTTCTCCAAGATACGAGCAAAATAATTAAATAAAATAACTTTATTAGATTCCATTACTAAAGTAAGATAGTATTCAGCTGTGACATTGGTTGTTAAGATCTTCTGCGTTTGTGAGTGAGTAATCACTAATCTTCTTCAAGCTGATAAACTTTCAGCAATAAGAATTATACAACAGGTGAACTAAAACAACAGTTTAATGCAGCAACATTTCTACAAAGGAAAATCTAGAATCGAGCCCATAGAACCACGTGGTGTGATGTGCAGAGACACAGCTCGGTAATATCGTCTCCGACCTGTGTCACTATGGGTGGAGGGGAGGGGGGCTCATTTCAACGCCGAGTCTGACTTCCCCACACAACATCATTCACGGTTCTCATTGGACAGAGTTTGCAGGTAGGCATTGACCCGACCACATGCTGCATTATAAGGCACATGAATCCGTCATCTTGGGTACCAGAGATAACTCATACCCTCCTCAAGAACCTGAACGGAAACCACCCATCACCAGCAGCCGCTCAACGGTAGAGACCGGACTCTTCCGAATTACCTGCAGTTATGGCGGAAATTCATCCACAACTTCAGCAGGGATAGTGAAGAAAGGCGCGCTTTGACCACAATTAAGGGTACCCACGGGGAGCGACGCCTCGGTACTCACTGGGCATCTATTCTATTGTTCGATCTTACAGGATTTGGTAAAGTTATGTTCGTATCCGACAGTTTGTCATCAAAAAATGGCCAGACCGCAAGTTTACCTTATTAACCAGCAGCCGATGTCGCCGCCGCGGGATTATGGCATTTGAAGAATTACCCGTCATTACAGTGGGTACGGTGGCCAAGCCACCCATAAAGGGTGCCCACAGGGAGCGCACGCCACGAACCTGGCCATATAGCTTAAGCCTGTCTGCGTTCGGCACACACGTCCCCTCACGGAGCCGTAGCGACTGAGCACAGTGCAGGTCTGCCCTTGGCGCACGGTCCCCCATACCAAACCGGCACACTGGACATGGGTGCCACTGATGAGCACTGCGTCCCGCACACTCGTCCAAGCTTTGCAGAGCACCATCGTGCCGCAGCAGCTCCACTGGTGGTGTTGCCCCACTCGGGTCAGATGTTCGGACCCATGCGCTACATATCCCCACTTACATAGAGGCTCTATTATGGCAGCAAGAGACAGTGCACCCCGGCGGCAGGGGGCACTACTTTCCCTGATCACCGAGCAGCGAACCACAGCAGCAGTCACTCCACTCAGTGGACAAGTCGTTCCTTTGGCTGCCTTATGGGGCGGAAGAGGGGTCATCGAGATCACCGGAGCGGAGCTCAAACACCTCTCACCAACCTCAGCAGGTCTATCTGACTGCTTCACCACACCCCCGCCGCGGAATCAGGTTGGAAGAATCACCCCCCTCCGCAATCCTTCGAGGGGAGGTCGGATTCTCCTGTGAGGGAGAAGCACCTTTATCCACCAAGAAAGCAGGCTGACTTGACATAGGGATTTGTTCTGGACGTTCAACTTCTATAAAAGATCCTCGGCTTCATTGGGGATCGAACTCCAGTCGCTGTTATCTTGATTAGACCCTCTACAACCTGGCTATGCAGACCCATTTAAGACAAGAAAATGTGAGTTTTATCAAATAATATAAGTGATATATGTACCAACAAAACTTGGACGATTTACTGGTGAGCCAGCTGACTCTTTTGTTCCGTTTTTTGGTTTTTCGTACGGAATATCGACTACGTGCAACTGATGAACTCTGCAGCTACAGCCTGATGTGTATAGTCTGGCCATACCAGTTTTCCACAACACTCATCTCGAAACAGAGAGTTTTAAATATAGTTGTGTATGTTATGGGACCTGCGAAAAGAAGCTGCAGCTGAGAACAACTGATGAGCAAGACGATTATCTGCAATACCAATCAATCAATATCTCCACATTTTTGTAAAAGTTTTTCCCAGTATTAGCCGTATGAAAAGAGAAACAAATGTTATTTTCTTTGTGAGATACGATTAAATTATCTGTCAGCAACTCATTTACGCGCTTAGTATTACTACTACGGTTATAATGACGTAATTTTCGACAAGCTGCAATTCTCTAATTAAAAAATAAAATTATCAAGTGGGGATCGAAACCTAAAAACGAGGCTGTATTAAAAGGAAAAAAGTACTATAGTTCGTAAAAAATAATCGTTATAATCTATGAGTTTTTACTAATGCAGTTAAATGAAAAATTTAGGAACTAAAGTAACATAACTCCTGCTTTAATGCTGTAACTCTAGTCTGATTTCTTATATAGTCTTGTTGAAACAACCATTAAGCACAGTAAACATGAAGATGAACAGATAATTTAACTTGTTTTATTATATGCCAGAAAATGTTTCTTCAGTTAAAAGAAATTTTGGCACTACTAACAAATGTTCATTAAAGCTGTTATTTAATTTAAGCGGTTGTTTACTTTGACGACTGCACTTTACTTTAGACATGCCTTTGAGAGCTGGAAGAGAATAAGGGTATTTACTTCCGATTCTTTTCAAAAACCAATTGAATAACCACCCAGCTCGTCTGATTTTCAGGTTCAGCATTGGCAGAAAAGCTTAGGTGTAAAATATAATGATCGTACTACGATTCTAGTTGCAGGAAAACAAAGAAATATTTACGTGGAACATTGTGGTAGATTTGTCACCTGGCGTGTCTCTAATATCTTGTGTCAAATTGCTTTTTGCTGTTACAAAAATCTTCAAATTACCTTTTGGCTGGTACGAAAATTGTATTAATTAGAAAATTTTGTCTCCCAGGAAACAACAGTGTGAATAGTAAGCCTGATCCCAGGTGGTTCCTGTTGTGGTAGTCAGAAATGTATTTAACTAATTATGATCAAATTTTGCACAGCTGTTCTTGATCACTGAGAAAAGAACTGGGAGGAACAACAAGTTAAAGCTATGACTTCAAATAATTTTTGGGTTGGAATGACAGGGAATAAGCAAGTGAATAATTTTCTTTAACACGTATATTGTCTGTAAATTAACTATTTTCGAGAAGTTTTAGCTTTTTACTTTCGGATTTTAATTCCAGAACCTATAAGACACGGAAAAAACCTCCAACTAACACTCTTTCCTGCGTCCCTGCTCATCATTTCGATTTCCGGCGTCTACTTGAATTTCTTTAAATTTATATTTCTTGACATTCGTTTTTTGGTCATAATTGCCACCAATTCTGTTTCCATGATATTTTCAGTTGGATTGCGAATAAATGTAATTCTCTGAAATAAATATTTATAATTCATTTTTGTTAATTTTCAGTTAATCTGCTTCACATTAACCACATCGGCTTACTTGGTCGCAAGCCGATGTGTAGCAATCATCGAAAAATAAAAAATAAAGCAATGTAATTGGTGTCAGCACAAACAAAAAAATATTGTAACGGCACCTTATGTTCATGGGACAAACTTCATTGATGTTCAGAAGTATACTTTCTCTTGCTTTCAGTTACGATGCATAGGTACTATTGTATGAAAAAACTGGTGTGGATAATTGATTACCTATCAAGAATGAATTTTAATTGTGCCTGTCCTACTGTGAAGTTCCCGATTTTCTTAAAAAAATTCAATTGCTCTTAGTTTTCAAAATTAAAATTAGCCTAAAACAAAACTCGCAACAATTATGACAATAAAAACTAAAAAGCGCGCGCACACACACACACACACACAAGCGATGCAATGAACGGTTCCCGCGTGCAGTAACGTAGAAGGCGAGTGAGTTGACCGCTATACCCGGAATTAAAGTGACTGAATCTAATACTAATAACAAATTTAAACTTTAAAATATTCAAATTTATCGAAAACTGTTGGTTTCAGAACAATACAGGGTTATTCAAAAGAACGAGCAGATTATTCTTTTTTTTTTTTCCTCACAAGCTATTAAAGATACAAATATGTGCCAAACATCCCTGAAAAGTGGAAGGTTCAAAGTAATGTAACACTCACTATTAGTTCCATTCACTGCCGCCACAGGCGCTGTTGTTTGTTTAAGTGGAAATGGGGACGCTACAGTCGTTTTGTGTGCTACACCGAAAGTATTAAAAAAAAGAATCTATTATTGATAATGCAGCGTGCATTCACCTCGTCATAAACAGATTCACGATTAGCGCAAGAAATTCGTAAGATGGATGCATGTGCAAAGGGAAAAGCACTTGTCGTCCTTGAACGTATCCGAGGTGCTTTCGCATGGAGCTTCGTATAATCACTGCACCTGTAAGCAGTGAACTTGGAATTCCGCAGTCAGCGGATGGGTGAGTTCTTAAGAAACGTTCGTATATGAAGGCGTGGAATTTACAGTTACTTCACGTATTGCATCCTGGCTATCGTGCAAAAAAGAAAGATTAGAATTTTGCACAGCAATTCTGCAGGATTTGGAAGGCGACACGCTTTCTGAAAGCAACGTTTCATCTCTCTAGTATATTTTTTTTTTTACTTTCGTTGACGTCGAGGTCATTAGAGGCGGGATGGGACTGGGGTTAAGGAACAGAAAGGATTTCGGCCATGACCTTTTGAAGGAAGCATCACGGCATTCGCCTGGAGTGATTTGGGAAAACCATGGAAAACACCAATCTGGATGCCTGGACAGGGATTCGAACTGGCGTCCTCCAGAATGTAATGTTAATCGCCACAATTTCAGAATTTGGGGTTCTGAAATCCTTGCTTTGTAATCGAACATGAAAGGGACTCACCGAAACTGAATAATGCTCATGTCGAATGTATACAATAAAACATACAATCTTCCATTATCCAGTGATTTGTGGAACTTATTTGTATCTTTTATAGTTTGTGAAAAATAAAAATGCAAAGTGTATCATTACTTTTAGAATAACCCTGTATAATTCAGATGAAAAATACTCGTTTTTCTATTCTCTGTCGATCGGGTCCGTACCCCAAAATCTGTTGTCGTAAACTATGAATGACACAAGTCAGTTTTCAGTGATTAGAAACAACTTTACAAAATTTTGCCATAATTGGTGAAATAAATTTTCGGTCCTCCCCTTGTCCGTCTAGGAAGCACGTACACCACCACTTGCCAATTTTAGCGAGTTGCACAACATAAACAATGCTGCGAGACTATCTACCGAGTCTAGATGCAGAATTCGTTTTTCCCGGCACTGGTGTTCCGTTTGCTTTTTGCGCCTGCAACTGCGTTTTCACCCGAGCTGCTTTCGTTTGGAACTTATTGCATCATGCCTGACGAAGCGGAAAACCACGTTCGTTACTTCACTGAACACCAGCTGAAGACAAAGGGACTCTAGACGCAATTATTCGATTCCCGCTAAACGTTAATGTGGTGTTACAATGAGAAATATGCAAAGTAACATAAGGCGTGAGAATAATTAAAATACTTTTGAAATCCTAAAGGGCAGAATAATACGTCGCAAATTTATATTACCGTTTTTAAGTTTCAAAGGTGTGATAGTGATGTATTATTAAAGAAAAAGTGCGTGCTTGGATTTCATGCTAGAATTAAAACTTCTTGGATTAGGTATGGTAAAACAAACTATCATATATTTTCATATTTTTCATCCCTCCTTTCTGTTTCTAATGTGGATTCTACATATGGCACAATAGGTCTATGGTAGCTGAAATATGAAAGTTATTTTCTTGATATATATTTAAAATATTCCATCAGTGGTCGATCAATATATGATTATAGCTTCTTTTGAACATTAACTGAAATTTATCGTATAAGAATTCCACAAATGCTTGTGCATCATGGGATACAAAGTTTACATTAAAATCTTAGGACAAAATTTACTATAAAGCGTGGCCATTACTTCCTAATTCTTCACAACCCACTGAAAATGTATACATATACAGACAGGGCTAAGCAAAACGAAGAAACAGATTTTGCATTTTTATTTCTCACAAACTATTTAAGATACAAATACGTGCCACAGATCATTGGATACAGGAATGTTCAAAGTTTTACTGCATACATTCGACATGGGCACCGTTTGCTGCGTTAGTCCATTCCTTGCCATACAAGCATTAATTTGACGGTCGAGGAGGACCAGTGGTTTCCCCCTTGCTTATGCACCCATCTTTCACGAATTCCTTACGCCAATCTTGAATCTGTTTGTAAAGAGGTGGAACTTTATTGAACTTACGACGGAATGCACGATGCACATCACAGTGGATTCACTTTTTGAATACTGTAGCACACAAAATGATTCTGTAGCGTCGCCATTACCACGTAAACAGACAACAGCGTCATGGGTGGCAGCGAATGGAACTAATAGTCGGGCGTAACAAACAATGATTCTTCCTTTATCCAGTGATGTGTTGCACGTTTTTGAATCTTTAATAGTTTGTGAGATATAGAAATGCAAATTACGTTCATTCTTTTTTTAATTACCCTGTATAATAATTAATTGTCTTCGGTGAAATAATGAGCAGCACATAATATCTCCACAACTTTCTGGCCGCGTCAGTGTAACTTACATCCTGAAATACTACATCTATATTTCATGTAACGACGATTGATGTTGCATATTAATTGGTGAAGCCCATAATGCATTATACGAGTACCAATACTAGAATAACAAAAGATAGCTCACCCTTTAAGCTGAATATTATTCGTAGAACCAATAGCAATACTTTCACTTCATAGTTAGGAAATACTTGCCCAGTCCAGTTTACTATCAAATAGTATGCCAAGATATATACACTTAATGTCTTCAACAAACAATTCCTCCTCCACCCTAATGTCAATAAATAAAATATTTTTCTGTGTACTTGATAAGTGGAAGCGGCCTGGTGGCTCAGTGGTTAAGACCCTTAACCAGACGTTCACCTCTGGCACAGCTAACTGAGTTTAAAAAAAAGTGCGCTAGAACGCTTCCGTGATTCGGATTCCACTTTAAACTGTAGGCCACCTTTACCCGATAGATTAGGTAAGGTGGAAAGGAACTGGCTCTCCTACCTCCAATATCAGGCTAAGTATACTTCCTGTTGGAGGGCCCAACCAACCTTCGGGCTGAATTAATAAGGACATTTTTCTCCATTCTGTGTTCACATATCCAGCTAGATATCCTGTCTAGATCACCCTATAGTTGTTCAGTCTTCTCCCGTTTTAATCCTATTACATAACATTATGTCATCTGCAAACAACTTAAGTTCTGACTGTAAACCATCAACACAATCATTCATTGAAATAACGAAAACCAGTGGTTCCAATACACTTCCCTGTGGCACTCCTGGTTTCACTTCTACCTCCCTTGAATATATACATGTCATTTAGATACCCTTCAGATATTTACCTAACAGTGTATCAATAGTATTGCTATCAACCGAAACTTCTTTTACTTGTATGTTTTTTCTTTTGAATTTTGTAATACAGTCGAAAGTTAAAATATCAGTTTCTGTATTATTATACTTCCAATTTTCAGAAAATAACCGAAAAATTACTGTGATCTGTAATTGGTCTTTGATTTCCAAAACAAATTTTCTGATAATTTGGTAGATGAAACGTTTTTACAGAGAACACTTCAGGGCGTGAACGAACACTGAGAATCATTCGTAAGCACTTGTTTCAGATGAACTTCAGTTTCATACCGAGCGGGAAATGCTCTGGCCTCGCTTTCGGGAGGATGTGTGTTTGAATCCCCGTCCGACCATTTGGGTTTTCCATCGATTCCCCAAATCACTCCAGGTAAATGCCGGGATTGTTCCTTCTAAAGGCCATGGCTGAATTCCTTGCTCCCAGTCCTTTCCCTCCTCTAATGACCCCGACGTTGACAAGGCGTGAAGCCAGAAGCAAAAAAAAAGCAGTTTCAAACTATACTCCTAGAGTCCTCATTTTTTACTACGCGTGGTGATAAATCCTTCATGAAGATTTTACATGCTTATATTAGCTTTCCAAAAAAGGTTCTGTGTGTTGAATTCAATGTTGAAGAAACGTCGCTTAATCTCTAGAAACAGGAACATAAAAGAAAATAATAAGAAACTATTGTATCCATTTTTGTTTTGTTTTGCTACATTAAACAAACCACAAAGCTTAAAATACCAAAGTAATTCTGACATGTGGCCGATGATTAAGTTCGAATTTCATATTGACTTTCAAGATTTCTTACATTACAAAACTTTCAGTCCAGTCACTCTATTGGAAAGAAGATGGTTATTGTAGTTTACAAATCTGAGATAATTTTATAAACTGAATAAGCATAAAACAAATAAGCGCTTTGTTTTAATATATCAAACTGTTAGAAAATTTGAAAATATCGTGGGAAATAGACAAAAAGTAAACTGTTTCTTCACCACGAAACACTTTTTTCAAAGTAAAAGGTCATATGATTTCTATGGCTCCTGCCGCTTCCGTAGGATTCAGGAGGTAGAGCTCCGCATTATCATTTCAACCTTCAGCCCTTGAAGGGATGTGACGGGGCAGCGCCACGTTGCGGAGTTTCCTCCACGGTACTCACTGGATAGCAGGCTGAATGGGCCTGGGCAGCCATTCCGGACGTTCAGCTTCGAGGAAGAATTCTTGGCGTCGTTGGGGATTGAACCACGATCTTCCGGACGCAGTCAGAGGCTCTACCACCTGAGATACGCGGCCGCCAAACTTTTTTTTTATAACTTGCGAAAAATTTTGCAGTGAGGTAAAGTGGCTATAAACAATTCAACTATTGCATGAAAATTGATATTGACATTTATTCACTGTTGATGAACTTCCGTGTAGATCACTGCTATCAATATTAATAAAGCATTTACTTTTCTAATAAAAGTTAGTTCCGTATGTCATTATCGGCCGATGAGACACGGCATTCCTATTCATAGAATTTGAATTGACCTTTTAAAATGCTTCTGTAAAGGTCTAAAGAACGCTACAGATTTAATCAGAATCAGAGTAACGGATTTTTTTTAGCGTACTTCACGAAATAATTTACAGCTTTCTACAAGTAATTCATGGCGATTATATTACAGCATTTACAGATTTTTAAATTCCAACTAAATAGTAACAATTTTAATTACTCTAATTAGAAACGACCTTTCTAAATGGTGCATTCATATGGAATGTAATGAATTAAAATAAAGAAATAATCTTTCCTTACCTTCTGGATGGCTCCAATCATTTCTGATATTGTCACTTCAACAGAGCACCCAAGAATCTCACAAGGTAACCTTTAACAAGACACGAGTCTTTGAAGAGTAGAAGCTTCTCACGAAGGTTTTAGTTTATACATTTTTACCACTCATTAGATGACTTCTTCAAATAACGGATACGATTTTCTTCGAATTTCAGCAATCTGTAAGGTTGATCAGGAAAAATTGCTGCCGTAATCAGACAGATTCATCTGTCAATTTACTGTGGTTGGAGAGCTGCCATGTGGTCTCCTTGACCGAACAGCTGTCGCTGGCATACTGCCATCATAACGCAAGCCATTACATATCCTCAAGTTCAATTCAGTGACATAATGATCATCCTGTTTTGAGGTTATGAAGGTTTCTTTCAGGGATAAGACAATAAACATTATAATGAGTGACACAATGACGTTTCTGTGACAATAGTTTGATCGTTTATAGAATATTTAAGATACAATGATCTGATTATAAGTCTATCAATCTGCTAGTCCAGCAATGGATTTAAGAGCTACCCTACTATGTTCATTTAGAAATCTTGAAAAGTATTGTTGAAATTTAGCTTAGGCATTTGGGACTCCTTTGTTATTTTCAGTCATTGAATACAAGGAAGTATGTTAGGTTCTTCTATCTCCTATTAAACATTTTTCCCGCATCTCTTCTGTAGAAACCGAGAGACGAATCATTTCAGCAAAGAGTGCATTTGTTATAATCTTCCATTCCATGAGATGGTCTCGAGCTAGTGGTCCGGTGATTATGAGAGTAGCATTTACTCCCTCTGTCACAATTAGGAAATTATTTAGACTGCGCTAGTTTGTAGTTTTATGGAAAAACAAATTGATGCATTCATACTAGTTTTAAATTCGTAACACATTTTTCTTTTTTTCTCGTGGATAAAACTTACGTCGAAAAAAGTAAAACTGAAGTGAACTGTGACACACCGCCATCTTTTGTTTCAAACAATAAAACATTTTCTTCAAAACTTAATAACACATAAAGCCAAAATAGAACATGAAATTCCTACTTTACATAGTGAAGTGCAATGTGCAACACGTTGCGACGTTCCATGTTGCTGGTAAGAAGTTAAAAGTTTCCACTGAATTATTGCTATTATAAATATTATAATAAACTGGAATCCTTGGGGTTATTTCCAAAATTAACAAGGTAACTAATAATAATTTACAAATAATCATCAAGGCTATAAAATAGAATAAGTGGACTGAGATAATATTGTCGTAATTAATCAAACTCCAATTAAATCTTAAACAAAATAATCCGCAATTTATTTTAAGTTCTTCCAAACAAAATACAAATGAATATTTATTTAATGGAAATGTTCTAAAATAATGAAACAGTTGAACATTCCATTGAGAGGTCATAAGTGAATATAAAGTTTAGAACAATAAAACTATTAGATGAGGTTATCCAACAGACGGATTATTGCGTCATAATAAGTTGACAGCTATAGTTGATTTAGTTTACCGTACTGTTGAACGCCGGTGATTAATGAATCGGTGCAATAGAATTCATTGAGTCTAGTAGCTGACCTTGGCACAGTGTCTTGACCTCTGCAGTGAGTACACATCTGCAGCGTACAACAGAATTGCTATGTTTGGTAGAGATATTTCCCTAGATATGAATCCACCACAAAGACAAATGTTTAAGCTAAACCTTTTACTTCAAACGATCACGAAAATCCTCTCACCATAGATTATCGTGCGTAAGCAAGGCCTCTTGCCAAGGACGATAACACCAGAAATTCCACTCCCCGTCTTTCCCCTCAGCGATGCCCACTGACATGCATCAGGAACCAGCGAACACCAGTGATTTGCCATGGAAAATAGTAAATTATAAATATTAGCTTGTTAATAAGAAAATCCAGTTTCCTTATTGGATAATATAGTTCGGTTGCTCTTCTCTCACAATCACACGTTCGTTATTGGCTATCAAAATCTCGCCGCCATCTCACTTTCAATAACTGAGCCAAAATCCTGCAAACTGTGGCAACTCTGTTGATTCAAATACTTCACCTTCCCTCACAAGTCTTCTGATGCGCTGAGATATTTTAAACAAACCGCCTTTTAGTAATGAGTCCCCATATATATCACTGTCGACACGCCAAATCTGTTGACTTATTCAGCGGCCACGGTCTTCCGTTGACTGTGTGATACCATCTTCATTAGGCACGCCTCGTCTTATGTTAGCCGGGGTCAGGCATGCAATTTGCTGAGCACACCAGATGGGCTACTCGTGGAAGGACGGCTGCCCGGGGAACTTTTTACTTTTTCCACAACAGATTCCGTTCCTGCGATATACCTAAAATCACCCATTAACATTATTTAATGTTTTTAACATTAAATTGTGTAATATTGTCAGTGTCCTGTCATATTACAACGTATATAATTAAATAAGCATAATACAATGTACAGCGTATGATAACGTCGCATTTGTGTATCACTGAATCATAGAGCAATAATTAAGCTAAAAAATGTTGATTACCGACTGAGGTGCTAGCGTATTTTTTAAAGTATTTTTAAGTCTTCTTCTGCAACTGATAAATACTTAAATAGTTTGTAAATTCAGATAAAGTTTAAACTAAAGATCGTTTGTTGAAAAGTAGAGATTTTCCAAATAATTCAGGGATGACCGTTCTCACTTTTCAATAGATAACTGGAAATAAAGATTCACTAAACCAAGCTCATATGTTTTGGATTCTTTAGCTCCGTTTGAAACTTCGGACAGCATGTCGTATCTTAAGGTAAAAGAAAATTGTGCTCTAAGAAAGACAAAATGTTCTTAATTAATTTCGTCCACCAAGAAAAAGACTAAAACACTACTACGTATGTTTCATTGTTTAGTAATACGTTTACGAATAAACAGTCGATATAAAATGAAACCAAACTATTAGTAATTGGAAAAAAGATTAAGATTAACTATAAATATACATACATTAAGTAACAATTGTCGTGGCCAAGCTAAGCCTGTTGACATCATGGATCGTATACACCCGTAGCGTGAGCAGTGGGTTTGGGAGACACTTGTAGACGGCGGCCTTGCAAAGTAGGTCTGTGAACTCTTGTTTGGCAGGCGGCGTGCCGCGCTTTATTTAAAGCTCGCCGCCTGGGTATTTATGATTCATGTGCACGCGACGCCGCTGGCAGCTGCCTGCTTGTTTCCGCTGTCTTTAGTACTTGCCTCCTGACTATTTGAAGAGGCCTCCACAAAGTGAATTGTTCCTCAACACGGAACGAACTAAACAACGGCCGGGCTGATTCGCTGCCGGAGATTTCTTTTATAAATACCTTTACGTCTAGCTTTGGTACACCCGGCATGTCATAAAAAGACTTTGGACCTTTGTTTTTTATTATTTTTTTCTTTATTTTGATTCTCGTAGTACATATAACTTTCAAGTTGAAATTGTCGAAAGCAACTGACAATGTTTTTGTTTTGCGACAAGGAACGGGATGGAATTCGGCCATGGCCTTTTGCAGGACTCTTCAGGGGGCGCCCATAAATTACGTGAGATGAAATAGGGTGTGGGGGGGGGTTCGGCGAAATCTCACCAAGGGGGAGGGGGGAGTCAACGGAAATCTAAAAAAAAAAGGTCTACAAATGACGCGAAAGTCGGGGCTATGGAAGGGTGAGACCTAAAACAAGGTCTCAAAAAGTTGCGAGGGCGATTTATTGGGTGGGTCTCACGGACCAGATCTCACCAGAAGGGGGGGGGGGGCGGTCCGAAAATCCGGAAAAACCTGACGTAATTTATGGATGCCCCCTCACGGCATTCGCCTGTAGTGATTTCGGGAAGCCATGGAAAACCGAAATATGGATGATGGGTCGGGGATTCAAACTCGCGTTCTCCCGAATGCTAGGCCACCACGCTTGCCAACTTTGTTTTTAACGTAGTACATTATGAATTACCTAATCATATATATTATTTCTAAAATCGATAAATGAGGTATTATTTAAAAGATTAAGTTCTCCGCTTTGGTAACGTCATTGATTAAGAATGGAATTTTTCGAAATTCAACCCTCAAATTATGAACCATCAAGGTCACGGGTATGCGATAGTTCAGAGTCAAGCTGCTAGGCTTCGCTATTACCGCTAGATAGCAGCACAACATATCACAGAGAAATTGATTAACCACGTGTGTTGTATAGAGTGAGGAGCTTTTCTGATATTTTAATTTCTTTTAGGGAAACATTTCATCATATCTAATTGTTTCGTAAGTCGTTGTGTTTTGCTACGCATCTGTTTCAGTTGACAAATAAACAATTGCTAAAAATGAACCGGTTCTTCTTTAATCCTACAACAAACTACCAACCTCGCTATTCTTTGTATATCATTCGCGAAACATTCACATGAGCTACCTAGATTTAACATAACTGTGTTGTTGGCCATGATCTACAGTTGTTTCATAAATGTTTCTGAATTAAACACCGTCTTTTAACAACTATTCAGTGTAATCACAACAAGTGCTTGTTCACAGCAAATAGTAGACAGTGAAGTGTAAGCAAGATTACAGTGAGGAATGCTAAATTTTAGAATGAAATACCGGTCCATAAATATGCGGAAAGCGCCGTTGCGGACTGACATGTTATAACCACCACAATATTTCCACCACTGATGATGCCCCATTCCAAAAGGACGAAACGCGTCTGGTGAAATAACACTAATAAAAAACTGTTTTTTAAAAGACAGTGTTTAATTAAAAAACATTTAACATGATTGCCTTACCGTCTCACTACGAACATTAATAAGCCTACGGCCGCAGAGAACATTTCATTAGCAGCATTGGGACGAACTCTCCAGTACATTTCAATCATGGAATCAGCTTTGAACTGTTATAAGGTCGAGACGAGAGGAATTTTGTTACCTCTGTTTTGCACACCTGCCTCAGTGAAAGATACTTCGACATCACAAAGATGTTAAGAGCAGGCCATAAATTAACGCCAATCCCCAAATAAAAGTATAACGTCTCAGAAAGGATCTTAACAAGCGGGATGTGCCATGAATTTAGAGTGATGTAAAAATTACAGCTCGAGGGTGATTATTTATTACTTTGGGTTGTCACTGATAGGATCTAAAGCATTATTTATAGTGAACCTGAAGGAACTGACCAAAATTTATTGTGAAAATATGGTAAGATAAACCATAGATGGCCAGATCTGGATTTGAACCCAGAACTTTCGAAATACCACGCATATAAATAACCGCTTACCTTAAACTCTTAACTTAGAGTTGTCACCTTCCGTTGACGCAGAGCATTACTTTTCTAGATGTCGCAGGAGTAGTGTATGTAATGAAACGTACTAAGGTCAGTATACCGTTGACGTAAAGGATTTCAGAAATTGCTTGAAAAATTAGAAAAAATGTCAGTAGTCAAAAAGATATTAAATGTGTCTAGCTATCAAAAATAAAGGAAGTATTTCGGCAGTAAACTGTTATTATGGAAACCATTAAGACTAACAGTGACAGAACCTATGATCCTTTTAAGATACTTACGTCGAGAATGCTGTACTCAAAATAATCCAGCATTAAGGTTGAAGAAAATCTGGAATGAAATAAGTGAAATCCTAGTAATGGCATTTACTATAAAATACCTTACGAAAGAGACCAGTGTATTACAGTTGTACTGGATGGCGTTCCGCACCCAAAATGCACCACAGTATGTATAAGGTCAACAACAAACTAGTAAAAGTCAAATTTGTTAATAAAACAGCGCAGATCTCAATCACCGAAGCACATAATGTATTAGGGATCAATGATGCGGTAAATCTTCCGAATCGTTTTGGGTCGTACATTAATTGCGTGAGGTGAAATAGAAGAGGGAGGGGGGTCTGACGAAATCTCACCAAACGTCACCAGGAGAGGGGAGGTTGATGGAAATCTCACGTGATCTTTTTAAATTCTTGATGGACAATAGAGCTAAAAAAAGGACTCAAAAAACTACGAGGTCCAGTAGGGGGGGGGGAGGTGGGTCCCGGCAAAATCTCACGTCA
The DNA here is from genome assembly GCA_031002005.1 of Vandiemenella viatica. NCBI lineage: Eukaryota > Metazoa > Arthropoda > Insecta > Orthoptera > Morabidae > Vandiemenella > Vandiemenella viatica. Next base: position 280,998,439 of record CM061921.1, read on the forward strand.
TCTTGGGGGGGGGGGGACTCACACCCTATCATACCAAATCTCACCAGAGAAGGTGTCCGAAATTCCAGAAAACACCCCACGTAATTAATGGATGGCCCCTAGGACTTGTTTATGTTCTCGCGGAGCTTAATAGGCGATAGACCAATTCCACTACTGAAGAAACATATTGAATTACAATCTTATTACAGAGTTAAATACTGTCTGTATCCAACCACCACTCTGCAGCGAATTATCTCCTTGTACTCAAAACAGCCATTTCACTTCCAGAACACGGAACACAGCTTTAAGTAGTAGTAGGAATTTGTCAGGCTCAGCTGGCTGGCTGTACGTAGCGGTTTCAGAAAGATTTGATCATATTCGTGACACATTCATGAAATATTTTAGTCTAGCATGTTGACTATCATGATCAAACTCTCTTGTTGGAAGATATCAAAAAGTCCGTGTTATATTGGAACACTTGGTAGTGCCTCCATTTAAGATGATACGAAGGCATAGCAGTCTTTGTGGAAATGCACTTTTCCCAGCCGTTTGTCAAGTACCTGCACCGCCATCCTGGAAGCAGCGAACCTAAACCCAACCAACCACTTGGTCTCTGCCTCGACCAGGTGCTCTGACGCAGCCAGTATATGGCATCGCTAGCCTATCATTGCGTTGTAATATCCGTCCCCAAGGAGAATTTTTCATAAGTCGCCAAATCGTAACGCCAATACACTTGTACTGAATGTATCAATGTACCACATTGCAAACAGTATTTAGAACGTTTTTTAACGGATGGACGTGTGTGACAAGACACCGAACAGTGTGGACAAAGAAAGGGGGTTCGCACTCACCTGGAGGTGCTGTCCGCTATCAGCAGAGGTGACCCGCATTCGGTACATCCGCTTACAATGTTGGCAGAATATCAACAAAGTAACTTTTAGAGCACAGACTAAGGCACGTGACTTAAAACTCCGAAAGAGGATTTGGCTAGTGTGAAAGATTTTAGCGTAGACATTTTACAAAAAGACTGTTGGGATCAAACACACAGAGGCCTGAGAATAATTTCGGTGAAATTTTAAATGATAAAAGCGACTGTGTCACGTTTCTCAAGAAAATAAATCTCTTCGGGGGAACAATGGAGCCTATGTGTCAGAGATGTGGCCCCCATATGTCGTAATGTAACAAGAGAAGATTTTTGTACAATGTGCTATTTCTCATTTCATGTGACTTATCATGACAGATAAGTGCTCCGTGCAACCCTGTGATTGGCCGCTATGGAGCGGACAGTGAACTATGGTTACCGTCGGAGGCGTCCATAAATTACGCGAGGTGAAATAGGGGGGGGGTGTCCGGCGAAATCTCACCAACGGGGGGGGGGGGGGGGGTCTACGGAAATAACACGTAAGGTTTTGGAAAAATTGTCGGACAAAAAAAAAGGTCAAGAAAACACGCGAAAGTCGATTTTAGGGTGGTAATTTGTCGAAAAGTGCGGGTTTCACGGCTTTTGGAAGGGTGAGATCTAAGAAATAAAAAGGTCTCAAAAAGTTGCGAGGGGCGATTTCTAGGGGAGGGGGGTCCTCACGGACCAGAGGTGGGGGGGGGGGGCGGTCCGGAAATCCGGAAAAACACCTCACGTATTTTATGGATGCCCCCTCACTGGAGTTACGTGCTGGCTATTTGCTCTGGACGACCTCGCGAGCTGTAAGCTGGGAACTGCGTCCTTCGAGTCCGCAGTCAACTCCGTTCCCCACCTGGTCGTCGCCTCCCGCCTCCGTGTTGGTGATACGTCGTCTGTCCACTGCACATAATGGAAAAGAGATTACCTCACACTGATAAGGACTGAAGGGTCTCATATTTCTATAAAATGAATTCAATTTACGATCTCCCACAGTTTGTTGCTTTTGGTTTTTTACTATAAAAAATTCAATAAATGGTTCTTAATATGGTTAAAGCCGAGAACAAGAAACCCTACGACAAAACAAATCATTTCTTGTTAACTGGTCACTATCCCAGTCAGTTCCTACATTTTAAATATATATTCAGCTGATTAATATGGTAATTAAGATTCAATTAAAAATATTCTTTTCAACAAAGTAATGGCCATAACAGCGTTGGAAAGGCTGAAGCCAGGACCATAATAAAAAGTAGACATAACTGTGCGTTCTATTCTCTATTTGGCTGTGGGGACACGGTATTCTCGACACTCGCTTCAAGCCTCTTTGGCATCATGGCCACGCGATGTCACCGGAGTCTTTGACCTAACGCTTCCGTTCAATACGAAGGAATTGTGTTGGGGTTGCTACAAATGATCGCTCATACGGGGCTGCACAATGCTTATCTCCAAAAAGGAGATATGATTTTCTATAATCATAAGCAAGTTAAAACGGCAATTAAGGTAACGTGATACAGTTGTGTTCATTTGTATGTTTATTTAATGTAATTTAAAGTATCAAACAATAACTTTATTGATAGTTTGTCTGGGGTGAAATAAGAACAGTTTCTTGACAACAATAGATTTGAATAAAGAATTTCTAAAAAAGGATACAGGCTGTATCGACTCACGGCCGCTAGGTTTTAGGTGAATACGTCTTGAAGAGGCAAAATAAATAAATTTGAATGTTAGTTGAGAAGATTTTTGTTATTAGTTGTTTAACATCGCTCTACATATTGGAGGCCTATGATAGGAGATACAGGGTACTTGGGGTGAAGTCGATATAGAATCCTTTAAACATTAGATCCCTGCACATGCAAATAGTTGTAAGAACTGTTAGAATTTCATAGATTTAAAAACAAGATTCGTTTTTCTTGGTATTCGTTTGGACGTCATTCCACTGTAGAACTTGAAATTCAGCGATGAAGTTCTTATTCGGGAATCTTAAGTCTTCAGAGTAAGAACATAGCATTTGAAATACGAAATATTCAGTTGGTACTTGTAGCATTTTAGGACTAATGTAAATCATCCCCAGTATCAAAAGGTCGCTATATACCACAAGATAAAACTGTTACGGCGAAAACCAAGGGTCCCTTCTTCACATTTACTACGGGCCCCGCGATGTTTTAATCCGGCTCTGTTTGGTTGGGCTCCATCTAGATTTCGCTCTTTCCAACTGTATGTGAGTTCTGTATATCGATTTGACTTTTTTTTTTAACGAGTTTAGGTGTAATTGTAATGATTTTTATTCATATTAAACTTTAGCCCCATGCAACTTTACCACAACCTTCCAGCAATAATGTTTTTCACAGGAAATAGATTTCTCTCCGACAGAGCTATCGCCTGAAATCTTCGTGACATCTAATAAAAGGTTGAAGCATCCAGTAACATTAAATTAAAAAAAGAAGTAATATCTAAACATGTAATGTGTACAATAAGGTGGGCCTTAAAGTTGCGACACACACGTATTACCGAACGTGGTGGGTGAGCGATAACGCTCTGGCCTCGCAATCGGGAGGACGCGTGTTCGAATCTCCGTCCAACCATCCAAATTTGGGTTTTACATGGTTTCCCCAAATTACTCCAGGTGAATGTCAGGATTGTTCTTTCAGAAGACCATTGCCTAATTCTTTCCATTTAAATGCCTCAGTCCTTTCCGACCTCTAATCACCTCGATGTGGATGAGGCGTAAAGCCATAAAAAAAGCCAGTATAAATCTGTTACAACCAAACATCACTCTTTTCGCAGCTCCCAGCTCAGAGTCAACGGCCTCCTAATAAGAGGGCAGTGGAGCATGGACACCATTTTACCCTTTAGATTTTAAACAGATTCTAAAAGCGCACGAATTAGAAATAGTCATCGGTAAAGGGATTCAGGAGACAGTGAGAAAATACTGTATTACAGATTCGAAAGGTATAGTTTGGAAATGTAGTCTTCTAAAATCACTTTGTGATAATCCTAAAATATTCGGAATCTCCCGGTTATGAGTGTTCAGGAAGCAGCCATCAAGATGAAAATTGTGAAAAACGTTCTATCAGTTTGGTTGGAATGTTAAGAGTTTGAATTAGATATCTAGCTGGACCGACTTCATCCTTTTTTTTATGATCATTGGAGCCGGGAAAGGATTGGGGGCGAGGTATGGAAAGGAATTCGGCCATGGCCTTTGGGAGGAACCATCCCGATTTCACTTGCAGTGACTTGGGGAAACCATGGAAACCCTAATTGTGGATGGCAGGATGGGGATTCAATCCGCGTTCACCGGAATTCGAGGCCAGAGAGTTAACAGCTCACGAAGCACGCTCGGTGACTTCATCTGGAACTAGTGGGGAAAAAGCGTCAGTAAAGGGAAAAGCCGAAATTTATGTCTGGAGATACAAGTTACCAGTGGGATTTATAATGAAAAAAAGATAGGAAAATTACTAAGAATACTTTCATATCATAATTATACTGGTGAGAACCACTTTAGTACAAGTAATCACTTCAGATTTACTAGAAGGCTGCGAAGAAATAGATACAATATTTGACGAAACGAAACTTCAAATTAAGTATGAACAGGGTCAGGAAACAGTGGACATGGTGAACTGAATGAAGTAACAGGACAAGAAATATAACCGGAAACTTCGATGAAAGAATGAGTGTGAAACTAGGTTGGCAGAATTTTGCTATAAGCAATAACAACTGTAGCGAACATGTCGTCATCACACAACACGAATTCAAACGCAAAAATGTCTGAGTGAACGAGAAGATATCAGCTGAATTATACTGTGGCTAAACAAAAATTCAGATACCACATTTTGTTGGTAAAGCATTCACGGAAGTAGATTTTGACGCTGAACTCAATCTATTTTCATTGTGCACTGAATTTCAGATGAAGGGCAAAAATACATCGAATAAACTAGAGGTCGTGGAAAATTATAAAATTCCACTGATTCTGGCGGATGGGAAGTAGCGTTCGCGCGAGGCATTCAGTAGGAGGACCTGGGCTCGAATACTTTTCAAACCATTCAGATTTCGGCTTTCTATGCTTTCAGGTGACTGCAGGGGTATTTCCTGCATAAATACTATCACCCCTTTTCTTTTAGTTTCTTACACACATTTCTGCCTTAACTCTAATGACATTGTCGTCGACGGTAACCTAGAGTAACGTAGGACATGTTGAAATCGCTGATTCGGAGAACAATACATAAAAGTTCTTAAGGTGAAGAAGAAAATCAGCAGTGACAAATCTTCAAAATTGAAAAAAAAGAAAGTTAACGATATAGCTGCAAGAGAAGTGTGCAGAAGTAGAGAATGACAATCGTAGGTAGAAAAACTGAGGAATTTAGGATTATGAAAACGTGTCATTACCTAAGGCCTAAAATACTTCAATAGGAAACGATAGAAAAATAATTTATGACCTATGTATGAAATAGTTCACTGTAATAAAACTAAATAATCATAAGATATAAGCATTAGTAAATAAGATTATCGTGAATATTCAACTTGAATGAAGACGAAGCAATCAACGTACAGTCAGTACAAAAACGATTCCAGTGAATCTGATTTCTATGTACGCACGCCGCGTAACTCGTACAGTCCAATTTGAATTTGGATTTGACGAAGTTCGCAAGTGATTTATCTTTCAGCAGTAGAATCGGAATGTTGGTGTAGGGGTTACTAAAGTAAGCGGCTAGCATTGGAAACGTTAGGTGTTCGATTGGTTATTTTGATACGCTGCAAAAGTCTAGAATTGTGAGTTACAATTCATGGTCTCTAGTCAAGCTGACCGTGCTTAATTCAGTCCCCAAGGACGTCTGTCTGCTGGATGCAACGATTAGCTGCGATTTGGAGGTAGTAATATACACTGGTGTGTAAAACGTAAGGACGAGATAGTTAAAGTAACATATTAACTACTTGGTGGAAATGAATGAAAGTGTGGAACGATGTTGCTAGAAGTCTCCCACAGCGCACAGAAAGCTGGAAATTAGATGACCTGAAGTCAGCGCGACTATTGCGCCATATGTGTCTGACTCCCCAATTGAGGCAGTTGAAGGAACGGGATAAGACTGTGTGTGTCAATCGGTGAGCTGTTATGGTGTACTACGGTGGTGTTCCTCATTGCAACATGGCCTGGAAACAACATGTGGAGGACTTCACAGGGGGAGGAACCATCGGGAAACTGAAAGACGGACGAAGTGTGACGAGAGAAGCCCAGGAATTTGGTATTGCTTTGCATTGTTTCACGTACAATGGGACGTTTCCAAACCTCAGGCACTGCTGCTTGAAGGAGAGGAGGTGGTCAGATCTTTGAACGCAGAACACTCACCCGTCAATATTATTGCGACACTGAACTCCTTCCTCATGTGAGTTTTTTCAGGGGTGCATTCGGCCCTGACTTCATTTTTACCGATAAAAATAATACAAAAATACGCAGCCGTACCGCACAGACGTAGGTGGAGGAGGTCTTGGAACGAGAGGATATTCGGTGAATAGACTGGCCTGACCATTGCCCCCGACTTAAATCCAATCGATCGTGTACGGGATGCGTTGGGGAGATGTATTGGGGCAGGTCCATATGCACCAATGACCATGCAGCAGTTGTGAGAAGACTGGAACGTCCTACCACAATAACTCCTTACCATCCTTGTGGCCACCATGGGAGAACGTTGCAGAACATGTATCGCTGCCCGCGGTGATCACACACCCTTTTAAGAAACATGTCCAGGTGACCATCACGAGTCGCAGTGATTTGAGTGGAACTTATTGTCTGGATAGAAAAGTATCCTTTCTGTTCATCTCTTCGCGTATTTCTTTCAGTTGCGTACTGTACTATACTGTAGCAGTTCGTCCTGTGTATAATTGAAGTTTCATCGAGATATTTTACTTGGCGATGACATAGCATTCGAAAGTTACTTTCGTTCTTACGTTTTGCGCACCAGTGTATAATGAGGCTGCTCTGGATCGTTTCAGAGCGATCTACTATGTTTTGCCCCTACAGACTTCAAGCCAGTGATATTAGCTATCATTGGATATTGTCTCTTCTGAAGATAAGTCGATGACGTCTGGCCAAAGTCGTTGTATCGAAACGCCTCTTTCAAGTACCTTTTTCTTGTGTCTCAAACACCTCTCAAAAGCTTGACACCGCTGCACGATGAAGATTTATGGAGAATCCGCCATTTCAGTGTTTTTGTCGCTTTCAGAGCACTTCGTGGATTGATTTATCGTTGCAATTTAGTACATTCACGGTCATGCTGGTATTCCGATTGTGGTCTGTTTCGGTGATGGAAAGCGGGTGTGTAGGGTTATTTGAACCTGTCTGTTCTTCTGCAGAGACGTTTCGAAATTTGCTCTTACTTTTTCCCCACAGAGTGGTACGCAAAAGATGTAAGCATGATATTGAAGTGTCTCAGTTGTGTGCCACATGAAATATATCTCTTAATGAGCAGAATTAATTATTTAATTGAACTTAAATGTGGGTCTAGGTCTTCGTCCTAACTGATCTAGCACATAAAAATGAATAGGAACAAACGAAAGTAGAGAAGCATGGATTATGAAACATCGCAAAGAATTTATTTGACTTGGAAGAAAGTTAATAAAGCAACCTTCATTTGTTGAAAAGTGATTCGTTTTAACAGAGAATTTTCTGAACCTTTGAGACCATGAGAATTTATAGTAGTGAATTTCGGATCTAGGAGCTTTTCAGTCATGAAGGCCACAGTTATGGTAGCTGTTGAGATGAGCGCTGGTACGGCTGGAAAGTTGTCCTCGGTGTCTTGAGATTTCCACGCAGCCCATGCTGGTGTGCCTTCCTGCCTTGAGTTCGGTGACGTAGAGTGCCTTGCCCAAACAGCACGTGTACCAAACGGGACAGAATAACACATATCAAGAGCTTATATTCGTAGCAGTGCGGGTTATACATCCCATACACTTCCTGTGAAAATTCATATCGTTTGAGCACATACGGAACTCTACTGCAAACAGATGTTAAATATATGAATCTCCAGGATCTCTTTGATGTCTTTTTTGAAAATTGGAACCCAAAAATTTTATGAAACTTTTATTAAAAATGATAGAGTAACTTATAAGGATACCGAAAATCAACTTTAAGACGTCCAAATTAATCACAGAAAAAATATTAAGGTACATAGTTTATTGAAAATGAGAAAATATTATGTAAAAACTTACATCAAAGGGATCTTCGCAAAAATACATTGAAGATTTTGTAGACAAATAAGCTGGGTACGTCGTGTAAGTTTTAGACACTTTTTACACACATTTTCATTGTTTGTAAAGTAAATAAACAATTTGTTTAGTGTTTTAATTGATGAGTTCACACACTGAGACACTATACGCCGCTTGTAAACCGTAGAACTCATTTTATCAACAAGCGAATCGCTGCTTTGTCAACAGTAGCATGAACTGAGACGTGACGTCACAAGAGACGAAATGATTTGTGCCAGCGTTTTGGCGATAATATTAAAATCACATATAAAAATGCAATATTTTGCATTTTTTCGTCTGTTTTTCAAGAAATAATATATTGTTTGGGATATAGTGGATACACAGCTACAATACTGACTGCTTTCCATAAATTAGTCAGTACCCTATTCACAGAATTGTTGATAACAGATGGTGACTTGCAATAACATTAATCTTTCACTTCCTAAACGCGCAAGGGAAGAAGGAATACATACAAAACCGCATTTTCCTTACTTTATCTCTCCTGTCACTGCGATCTAAATGTTCGTGGCCAAAGCATTTATTTGCGTCGTAAATGAATGTTATGTTCTTATACTTGTAAACAAATTCAATCGGAAACTTTGTTGTCGGTCTGCCCAGCGTCTGCATCAAGCCGGTGAATTTCCGTGGGGCTACAGCAAACGTTTTCTTCTCTATACTAACTTCATATTTGCCGGCCTCGGTAGCGTGGGGCTAGAGTGCTAGCTCCACGTGTCGAAGGTCGCCGATTCGAGTCCGGCCGCGGGCATGGGTGTTTAAGTGTTGTGTCTGTGAATGTCATATCCGCCTAATTATCTGGGAAAGCTCATCAGGCTGGCTGTATGGCCTAAGATGCCAAAAGCCATTTAAAAAAATTTCATATTAGTAATCAATTTTTTTAATGATGTGTACACCATAAATCAAACCAAAAATCTAGATGGAAACTCGAGAGACTTTTATAAGCTATCTGATTTCTGTATACATTACAATTCTTCAAATACGACCTAGTAATCAGAATCTAAAATTCACTTTACTTACTACCGAACTTATTTGCTGACGATCCAAATCATGTTTTCTTTTTTGATTATGGTTTTACGCCTCGTCGATGTTGAGGTAATTAGAGGCAGGAAAGGAATGGGACCAAGGAACGTGAAGGATTCAGCCATGGTCTTATGAAGGAACCATCCTAGAATTCGCCTGAGTTGATTTGGGGAAACCATGGATAACCCATATTTCGACGTCCGGAAGGGAATTCGAACCCGCACCCGCACCTCCCAAATGCGAGGCCAGAGCGTTACCATTCAACCACCACGCTCTGTCACCTCATGTTGCTTTGTGCTGTTATGCCCAAATATTTAAGAAATTCTGCTTCATCAAGAGTTGAACAGGTTATGTTGTACTTGTGTCGAATGTGATTCTTTTAATCCATTATGCGTATTAGCTTGCAGTTTTTGTAGTTTAGTGTAACTTGCCATTTATCGCTCCATGCAGAAGTAACGTCAAGATCGCGCTAAACTTCTGAACAGTCGCTTCCTTATAATTACAAGGATCATCAGCAGACAAACTTAAATCGCTTATAACTTTTAATCCAAGAACGTTTATAAAAATTAAGAAAGGAAGTGGATCTATTAAACTTTCTGGCTGGACACCCGATGTAACATCTAGCTCAATAGTGGATTCGACGTCGACGTCGACATACTACGATCGACCAGTTAGGAATCATGTATCCAGCCACTAATACTCCGTACGCTTGAATCTTCTTTAAGAGGCTGTTGTGTGGTACAGCTTTCTGCTGAGTCCAATTACAGTTATAGTTTAAAAGAACTAAAAAAAAGACAAGCATTAGTAGCAATGTGAACTTAAAACTGAAAAATCATCTTTAGATATAAAAATTTTGTTCAACAGCGATAGGATGTCGCACAATTCAGTATAACTTATTTTTTTATAAATAATCTTAGAGTAAGAATAGTCACGGATCAAAAAAATTAACTTTAATGTAAAAACAAGCGTGGAGTGCTAGATGTCAGTTGTCATTTTTTTTTTTTTTATCTCCAGCTGTTCGTAAAAGAGAGCCATTACGAACAGTAGGTAGAAAGCAGCCATGCTTTTTATGCATTAAAGTAAATTTTTTGGCCAATGACTTCATTTTTATTTTAACCTCATCCAGAAAATTAAGTAATACTGAATTGTGGGGCATCCTATCGCTGTTCAACAAAATCTTTATATTTAAAGATTATTATGGAATTTAATTTACATTGCCACAAAAGCGAGGTTTTTTTTTTTTTTTTTTTTTTTAAATTTGTACCATGATTTTTTTTTGTTAGTCATAAAACAAAACTGAAGATATAAGTAATGAGGACACTCGAGTCTTTACATTTCATGTGACAGCAAACTTAAAATTATTTCATCTAACCATTTCGTTTAACTCATCAACATTGCATCGAACCCTCCCTGTTATCATGGAGCAATCAAGTTCTTTTATTTGGAGCCATCCAATGACTTTACGCGAGTAATTGCTGCATAACCCCGTCCGGCAGGAAAAAGACTAATTGATCGAAATCTAAGCAGATTTTTTTAACATAGAAAGTTATTTTGAATATCGTATTTCCAATCCGTGGTGGGCTGCTTCTGAAGAAAGTGCCTCTGTGTTTGAAACCTCAATATTTTTATTTTTTATTTATTTTTACTGTCAAAGTAATGAGAAAATCAGGATATAGCTATAAAATTATTGTCATCGGTTTTTACTACGCGTGCAAAATTTCAAATGATTCAAATGCCTGTTAAAAAAAATTACACATCCTTGCGATACCGAATCAAAAGCTTTCATAGGTTCTGGTGTGTTTCACACGAACTATTATTCCGAATCTAAGAATTTCATAATGTTCTGGCGTATAGCATACTCCAGGTCCAGGACTCTACTGCAGACACAAGTTAGAGAGATCGGTCGATAGTTGACGATGTCACTTCGATCTCTTTTCTTGAATATTGGAGTGTACAGCGCGACTTTAAAGTTCGAAGACGTTTTTTTTCCGTCTAGTGATTTACTTTACAAATCAGGCAGCACATGTTCGATTTCAATTGCATACTCGGAGAGTACTCTTCCTAGGATACCGTAGGAACCCGTTTCTTTCCCCCGCTTCAGAGGCTCCAGTTTTTTTTTACAATACTTGCAGGGTATATCTCTATAAAATCCATCTCAAACTGCACACAACGTGGAAAGTCAGCTATAAAGTTCATATTTTCTTTAGTGAACGAATGTTTAAATACGTTGCTCAATACATCAACCTTCCTACTGCTTCACAATACTCGTATATTAGTGCTGGTATAGCAGTTATATGGCAACTCGCTTTTGTATCCCATGCCAAAAATTCCATTGTTTTTTGTGCGAGGTTTTTGGAAAGGACATAGCAACGAAAGCTTTTCACATCGCATGTTTCACTCTTACTTCTAAATCAATTAAGCTTTAATGTCCTTCCTGACCCGTGTGTGCTTTCCCCTTTTCTATTTGACCAGTTTTTTGTTTCAGGCATGTGTCGTTCCCTTCTATATTATTCCGCTTCAGGATCATTCTATGATTATGCTTACAAAATGATGCTACATGCCTTCAATGGTGTCTCTTTTTCATTTAAATGAATGGTATGTAGCATTCATCTACGTTCTAATAATTTTTAAGCTTTTTCAAATAGGTACACAAACCTTTATTATTTGAACGCTCAGATCTTGACTTTACGGTTGCAAATATGGATTTGTGTTCGCCTATTCATGTAGTCGTTGAAATATCTTTCAATAAGTGTGACCTATTTGGGATAGTAAGATATCAAATATAACCAACTGTTCGAAATGCTGATCTAAGAACAGTTCTATGAACGTGATTAATCCAGTCAATGTATAGCAGGTTGCCTAATGGGATCGTCGTTGAACTGAATTTACATTATTTCTCAGCTCCTCGTCGAGAGTAAGTCGGAATCTGGAGGACGGTAGAAACTCCGTGTGATTTTGCAATACGAATCGACGTGTATTTCATTACGTTATACAGGAGATTTTTACTTATAACTAGACACACACCACCTCCAAGGATTTCAACATATCCATTCGGAAAACGTTCATGCGTTTGGTAAAATTTTCTGCAGATATATCAGCCGTCGTTCTGTGCCTATTACAATATTCGATTTTCTAATACTTATAACGCTTTTTAGTTATGGCAGTTTGTTGCAAACATTTCCGCAGTTAACTAGGAGAACTTTTAAATGCTTCATATACGATAGAAAAATTATCTGGACGTGTCCTGGGTAGTGGTTCAAATTGAAAGAAAAAAATATTATTTTTTTTCACCTTTGTGAAAAAAACCTAGCACCCTAGTTTTTTTTTATTTTTTTTATTTTTTAGAAAAAAATATATTTGATAAATTATAGTTTCATTTACGGAACTTAAATTTTACAAGTTTGTTTTAAACTTACTGAATCATATAATGTTTTACATAATGATTCATAAATGTATCTATATAGGTAACATAATTTTATTCATCCTCTGTCAGTACCACATTCACTCGTATCAGCACTACCAACACTAGTTCAGTCGGAATTTTCTGTTTCTTCTTCTGTCTCCTCTATATCCATAACTTCAGAAGCAGTTACATTTTCTTTTACTGGTTGTTCTTGTATTGTACGCAAAAGATTTTGAGATTGCAATTTTAAATTGTGAGTAAAGTACACACTATGCATAAAGACGGCACTGATAGTTCTATATTACGGTGTTTTAAGTTTGAATTTAAATCTATTATCATACAAAATAGGAGCTTTATTTCTTTCCAATTGTTGGTTTACGCTAACGGTTGCAAGGAAACGATACATAATTACTGACAATTAAATGACTCAGTATCACTATACGCTGAGAGTTTAACAAGTATACGAATATAAGAAAAGCACAATAAGTAATAAAAAAACCGTAGATAAATTTTAAATTCCTAATTTTTTGAAAAGATCCTTAGGTCTACAGATAAATTCGTAGGGCTGGCAGCACTAGTTCAAATAGCGAGTATCAATCCAAACAACGGGGATTCCTTCACGCGCAACGTAGCCTCTTCCGGAAGTCCCTGTTCATAAAAGAAAATTTCAGTCAATGTTGCCAATATTTTCGTAATTTTTTTTTCTACTGAACCAGAAAAATATATTAGATTCAAAAATTAATATAAATACTTAGATTAAACTCTAAAACAGTCGTATTAAACAATAAATGCCTTACAAATTTGAGATTTAGTAGTTATGAAAAAAACGTGTCCCAGAAAAAAACTTTTTTTTTTTTTTTTTTTTTAAGCCAGAAATTTTTTACAACACTAGTCCTGGGGCTGCCTCCCTTGACTAAAAATCTTCTCACTACATTCAAAACGGTTCCTATCACTTCTGTGACTGATTCTCGCGCGCAGTGTACTCCTGACACATTAAAGCGAACCCTACAAGATTAAACCATATGTCGAAGGTGGAAGAATCCGTAGTCAAGCTCACCGCAGAAGTACCATCGTCTCTGATCCAGCGCCACCACAGTGACATCTGGAATGGCCTGCTTCACGCGGATTATGCCTCCCGGAATACAAAAGAATTTTTTTCTCCGCCAATCAGCTATTTTTATAAGAGGCTCCGTACCCCTCAAATTGGATCTCCCAGCTACAAGAATCGCCTTCTGCTTTTGCGGTGATATTGCGGGCTGGGGGGGGGGGGGGAGAGGGGCAGTAAACTCACTGGATGACAATTGTTGAACCGAGTCATTATCTGACAGTACGTTAAACCGGTTGGACAGCGGTTCAACACGGCTTCCTGCTCCCTAAGCTTGTACTACTGTCCCCACGTGCGGCTTCGAATTCGGATACCATACATCAGTCACCTACGGTTAACCGTCGAGGAACTTCGTCTTTATCTATTGGGAAGCAGATTCTACTGTTGATAGGGATGAACCAATGAATGACTCTGGTACTTCAGGATCGTCCCTATTACGCCTTCTGCAATTTCCCACCTCAGCTTCCAGCTGCGATACTTTCGTCTTAAGCTGAGTACGTGGGTCGCCGACTTCAACTTGAGTCGGCACACTACAATCACAGTCTTTACACATTCTTACCGAACTTTTTAGGGGAGTCACCATTGGGCTCATTTTTCTACTGCCGAATATTGCGCTCCAGTGTAGCTGTGCAGTACATTCATCGTAAAGGTGCAGATACAACTAACTGCCGTGAGTGGCGCCTTAACGTCTCGTTCTCTGCAACATGTGCCAAGACGACAGGCAGCCATAGTCTCATCAGTGGCGGAAGGATATGTCTTTGTAGGTTTACTACACGACTTACCACCGGTGTTGGAACGTCGTTGGAGAAAGTGTGCCGATCTGAGAGGGTACTTCATAGATGAACAGATCAAGACTATTCTTTTAACTAAGGTTCATCTGTCAGGCCACGTTATTGTCGGAACGACCTTCGAAAATCAATTCACAGTTCCGTTTGTTAAATTAAAAATTGTCGTATACGATTTATGGGAAGTCTAATAAAATGTTAGCTACAATTACAAATATCGATAATTTTACAAAAATAGAAATGCACACAACTATTACATTGTGGTGAATAGTTCTATCTATTTACAGCCTAACACTATACGCTTATTAGAACTAAACGAAAAAAAACTGGGTGAAACATTTGTAATGATTGAGGGAAACAATGCTATTATAGCGCATTCAGTTAACAGAGGCGGCTCAAGGTCAGTCTGCTCTATCCCTACTCCTCTGCCCTTACCCCTACATGCGGAGGGGATATTTATCACTCACCTGTGTACAGCTCAGAGAGGTAAGAAGAGTGGGGGCAGTGAGGTGAGGAGCGGGGCCAGGGAAAGACGACCTTGAGCCGCCAGTTCAGAGTGAACAAGGTATAAAAGTATTCGGTGCCTGTATCATTTTTCCAGCTCTCAACGTTTCATGTAATAACAATAAGGCAAGTCTGGTGAGTGAGCAGCTAATGTTCTGACCTGGGAGTACACGGGTTCGATCTCCGTTCCAGTTTTCGTGGTTTCGGTTTGCCGTCGTTTCTAGAAATGACCTGGCTCTTAACAATCCGTAAAATCATGAGGAAAAATCATTTAGTATGAAAAAAAACAATAAATTGTTTCACTTATTAGAGTTGTAATTAAGGTGGAATACATTATGCTTTTAAAACGTACTTTCTTATTGAAGATTTAGTAGAATCAGTGATTAGGCTTATGAATAACCGTGTGTTAGAAACAAAGGAATCATGTTTTTCAGATACAATTCAAACATTATTCTGTTAGATAGACTCAATAGTCAGTATCCATTAGAAAGCCTGGGTCCTAAAAGTAACGGATATCGTCACGGAGAAAACACACAAGCCTCTGAGGAATTTAGACAAGGAGTGGTGCGAACATATATTTTTTTGTTTTGTTTTGTTTCGGGCGTAATGGTTCGTCGACGTGAGGTCATTAAAGTCGTAAAACGATTGGGGCAAGGAACGGGAAGGAATTAGGCAATTGCCTTTTGAAGGTACCCTCGCGGCATTAGCCGGGAATGATTTCGGAAAACCATGGAGCACAGAAATCTGCCTGCTCCGACGGTTACTTGAGGCCGCTCACCACAGCGCTCGGTACAGCCCAGGAGGCCCGTGTCCTGGGCTTCACGGGGTAACTCGACACGCTATCTAATCAGCTAAGCGATTTCCTTTCTTTTAAGACAGATTTATTGGTTGGGATATCAATTCTTTACGAAACACAATATCTCAAATTCGTTCTTATTGCAACTATTGTATGTGCACATTTAATTCGAGTTAAGGAACTATCTTTGGAGCAAGGAAATCTGTGGTGGAGCAATATTTCTCAAAGGCAATAGGAGGCCGGCAGCAAGAAGATCGTTGGAGGACTATAATTCTTAAGAAATAGGAAGTTGGCTTGAATAGAATGCGGAATAAACGTAAGTTCTGTTTATAGTAAGTTGAAGATGAAGTAGAGAGATAATTGATTGTTATAAATAAAAATGGAGCTATTAAAAGTTAATGAAGAGAATCTGTGAGTTGTAAACCACGTTATATTCACGCGATTAATGTTTATATCTACGCTGAATACCTTTCACCTAATCAGGTAAGCTTATATCCACTAATAAAAACAATTAGCTTACGCTATCCACCATAACTGTTAAAGTTTTAAAACTGATTTTACGAAGGAAGCTGTCTATTTAGCAGAATATGGGAATGGTAATATAATTTATATATTTTTTGGGTGTAAATGGAGTATTAAAGATAATGAACAAACATAAACCCGTAAGAAGTCTCATAAACAGGTAACATACGATGGAAAACATTGATTAGTAGGTACTTGTTGAAATCT
Organism: Vandiemenella viatica; assembly: GCA_031002005.1. Taxonomy (NCBI): domain Eukaryota; kingdom Metazoa; phylum Arthropoda; class Insecta; order Orthoptera; family Morabidae; genus Vandiemenella; species Vandiemenella viatica. The sequence goes on from CM061921.1 coordinate 281,014,909, forward strand.
AACAGTATGAAAAGCATACAAAAAAACTGAAAGTTTCTACAAAAGATATACGAGGTGTGGCTATAAAATGAAGATGCAATCACTGTAACAATTTTTTTTTTTGAATTTATGCATACCTATTTATTACCTCCCTCAATATACACCCCTCCTCTATCCCATACGAGTTTTTCATTGTTTGGTGCTGGAAGTCTTCTTCTGTGAGCTCCTTCATGACGCGTGACGCTTTTGCTATCACATCTTCAACGGACCGAAATCTGGTTCCTTTTATTGCAGATTTGACCTAGGGAAACAGATAAAAGTCACATGGTGCAAAGTAAGGCAAATAAGGTGGATAGTCTAACACTGGGATGTTACACTTCACTAGAAACGTATTTACAGACAGTGCATAATGAGCCGGGGTGGGGCGTTGTCTTGTTGAAGAACCCATGACTTGTTCTTTCACAGTTTGGGTAGTTTTTTTTCCTTATTTTTTCACGGTAGTTGAGCAAGATCCTCGAAGTTAGTTAACTGACTGTCAGATCGAATCAGATTACTAACTTTTTCAAAATTTTCCTTCGTTTTTGACGTGGAAGAATGACCGGGGCGCGAATCATCTTCAGTTTCTTCTTGGCCATCTTGGAAATGCTTAAACCACTCAAAAACTCACTACCATATATTTCTTGTAATAATAGATAATTTTCACTATCGTTTTCCCAAGATACATGTGAAATTTCTCAACAATTCGTTGTTCTCTTATCATTTTTCTGGCAAAACAAAAAACAGCTCTTATAAAAATGAGGACACGACCAGACTGCTTTGTTTACAGACACGGGAGGTGCATTCGAAGGAGAAGGCTTCACGATACTCAGCAGTCAGTCGTTAGCCTTTGCCGCATGCGTAATTCTTCCGTAGGACCACCAGTCTCGTTAATATTGTATAGCCATACCTCGTGCTTAATACATTTCAGCTGGCTTCAACTTATGTAAAGCTAATATGGTAGATTTTTTAAAATTATGACTTTACGCCACGGCGACGTCAAGGTCATTAGAGGTGAGAAAGGATGGGGGACAAGGAACGGGAAGAAATTCGGCCATGGCCCTTTGTAGGAAGCATTCCGGCATTCGCCTGGGGTGATTTGGGGAAACCGTGGAAAACCCAAATCTGGTTGCCCGGACGGGGATTCGAACCCATGTCCTCCCAAATGCGAGGCCAGAACGTCGGAACGTTAACCACTCACCCAACAGGCTCGATGATTTGGTAGAATTAATATTAACATGGAAAACATAAAAAAGAATGATAAACATTTTTAAACGTTACAGATAATTGTTTGACTTTTTTTTTTACTAAAGGCTTTACGCCTCGTCGACGTCGAGGTCATTAGAGGTGGGATGGGACAGGGGACAAGGAACGCGAAGGAATTCGGCCATGACCTTTTAAAGAAAGCATTCCGGACGGGGATTCGAACCGGCATCCTCCCGAATGAGAGTTCAGAGCGTTAACCGCTCACCCGCCACGCTCGGTGATAATTGTTTGAAAAGTGCTGCAAGTATGTGTAAAAAGCATTTAAATAAAATCATTATTTAAAACAACATTAAAATAGATCTGTCTTAAGAAGCAGTAATCGGGGATCGATAAATTTGTTTCTGAGAAGAGATTGAAACAAATGAATGAAACTGCTTCGATGTTTGACAGAACTAGAGCAATAGCTATTCAAAGGTTGAATAGGACATTAAATGAAGGTGGAGACAAACTAAAGCAAATGTTTGTTAACGTTTCACGACAACGGCAACCTATTAATAGAAACACAAAACCATTACAATGAAAATTTCTGATAATCATGGAACTAATGAAGACATGCAATTAAATAAAATACGCTATAAAACAACATTATTTTAATCGGGATATAAAACACGTTCGTTAAGGTTACTCGGCTGACTGATCAAATCATTAACATAAATCAAATTACATGTAAATCAAAATATGCAAATGCTGCAGAAATGAAAAGACATGATTTATGAATACCAGTTGCAACGATAACAGTCTATTATGATTTATAACATGTTTAAAAAGTTAGAAAAAACACACACTTTGATGTTTAGGCTAAATGGTTTCGATATATAATATCTAGCTGTTTAAAAATAATGTTTTTGACCATAAAGATTGGAGACGAATAACCGAGATCCTAACACAAAAAATATAAACCAATTTACTTCTCATCTGTGATGGAAGTTCGATTCTTGATAGAAGAGGTACGAAAAATATGTGTACGTGAAAAAATTAGTAAATATTTATATTAGGATACTATTTTCTATAAAATGTTGTGTATCAATAAAGTGTTACATATCACATTTCTCCATTATAACACCATAGTCTCGTTTGATAGGCACTCGTGTAGGTAAGAAAACGTCAACCTTCACCAAGAGCTTGGCTTGAGCGGTTTCAGAGAATTTGCTATAGTGATTAAAAAAAAACTTTTCTTGGAAAATTCGCCTTAAAATATATTCCATAAATTAATGAGTTGAATTGAGTTTTTCCCTTTTTTTGAATCCTCGAGGGCATCATTAAAGCTATGAGTCAGGTCTGAGCAGGGAAGGGGAAGAAAATCGTGAAGAGACCATCCTGGGATTCATCTGTAGTGATTTAGGGAAACTATATGGAAACAGAAATATGGATTAGGGGACCGGGGTTCGAACTTCTGAATGTCAGGCTCCAAAAATTAACAGCTCACTCACAAGGCGCGATTTAAATTGAGCACAATTATTACTCTTACAGGTGTAAATACTTGTGGTGTCACGTTTAATTTTTCGTTATACCGTAATTCACTCTGCCATAGAGTTGCAACATGTACTATTCCATCCGTGAGATGTGTTGCAACGTCTCTTAGAAACATATCGTGCCTCAATTGGAAAAACACAATTACTCTTCTTGTAGATGTAAAACCGTGATCCTCTTCAAGCAATCTGCGAACACCCCACCATTCATGGCACTGTAAGCATTTCACCAAGGTCTCTCCTTTGGAATGCAGTTGCCTTGTGTCGTGACGCAAATCGAGTTCATATTCAGCGGTTGGGGGACGGCCAAAAAACGCCACAATCCGTTTTGGCAGAGCGGGAATCCTGACCAATCTGAAGAATTTTGTACTGCAAAAAAAAAAGAGAGAGTCAAATGCGAAGAATGCAGTCGTTCTGTCGTATCGCAACAAATGAATATCGCACGAACTTCACTCACGCTGAAAACCATTGAATAACGCCCTCTGTTGGCAGAGGAAAAATTCGCGCATGGACACGCGGAGAAGTTAATTTCTCAGTTGAGCTCAAGCTTTCGTGGAAGACGGAACTTTAAGGAAATAGTGCCGTGTTTACACACTCGAGTGAGAGCGGAAACAAGTGGTCGGAGAGGAAGCGGCGTTACGGTCCACACAGGTCGAATTCTGCTATCGTGTAGTAACCAGTGTTAACCGCGAACAACACTTAATAACAAGAACAAAGAAGTGAGCTTGTGTTTGTGCACATACTGACTAAAGTGTACAATTAACAACTGTTGGAGTGTAGATAACATCTGCGCATACAGGTGAGAGGAGATGGCCGAAGCAAGTGGCGGAATGTATCCTCAAATAGAAGAAGAAAACATTGAAACCTTTGTATATGAAAATGAACAAGACATGGCGGAACCAGTGAAGAATAAAATAGAAGAACGAGTGACCGAGAGTGAGGAAGAAGAAACGTACAACCTCAGGAGGAAACGTCGAGCGGTAGAGAAAAAACAATCACACAAAATAAGCAAAGAAGAATTAATCCTATTGGAGATGTTTAGAAACAAGAAGAAAGATCAGGGACACCAACAGAAGAATATGCTCCAAACATATTCAACATCACAGCCGGAAGGGAAGGACGAGGAACGCAGCAAGAAGAAAGAAGACAGCACTCTGGAAAACAGGGTAGCGAGCAAAGTCAACAAGTTTATGTTCACAGAACGCAACAGAAGGTATAAAGTCAACTCAGATGGCCCATTCATAGTGATGGTAGAACCAATAGGCGAGGGAAATATACAACACCCAATTCAACTAGGGAAGGTATTCTACAATAAAGTTCCTGGACTGAAAAGAATAAACCAACAAGGAAAGAATAGAATGGCCATGGAATTTACGGAAGCAGAATTTGCCAACCAATTCATAGCAAACGATATCTTACTACAGTCTATGAGACTTAAGGCCTTCGTACCGGCTAGTAGAGTGGAGTGTAAAGGAGTCATCAAGTTCGTCCCACTGGACTTATCAGAAGAAGAGATAAAGCTAAACGCCACATCGGAGGCGCCAATCATCGACGTGAGGCGCTTCACCAAGAAAACGCAACTGGATGGAAAGACAGAAACAACACCGCTAAAAACCGTTCAGATAACGTTCGAGAGTCAGTATCACCCAGAACACATTGAAATATATTACCTCAGGTTCAAGGTCGCAACATATATCTACCCAGTAACACAGTGCTATAAATTTCAGAGATTTGGACACGTGGCAAACAACTGTAAAGGGAAGGAAAGATGTACAAAATGTGGCGAAGAGCATAAAACATCAGAATGTCAAAAGGAAAGCCCCAAATGCGTTAACTGCTGCGGCGAGCATCCTGCCAATGACAGGCTTTGCACAGTGAGAAAACAAGAGGAGGAGAAAAAAGTAAAGCAAGCAGCACGCAGCAAAAATACAGGGACCACAGAATACGAGTACAAGCACGGAGACTTCCCCACTCTACAGAAGAGATCATTCAGAGACGTCACTGCAGACATGGAACAGCCTGGCACGGTGGACCGACACCAAAAGACAATAAATGTGGTGGCACAGGTATCACGGGAGACCCAGACCGAGGAAGTACCCAATATAGATAGCAATGAAGAAATAATCACCATCATAGTCAAAACAATAATGAAAGCTCTAGCCCAACATATGAAGGGCAAAATGACAACGACTGTACTCCAAAAAGTACAAGACATTGCCACTAGAAGCATAATACAAGAAATCAGACAGATAGGCTCAACTATGCAGAACTCAGAGAACTCCAGACCAACAACTGAAAATGGCTAGGAGAAGACAAATAAACATAATACAATGGAACGCCAGAAGTCTGTACCATAAATGGAACGATTTTCAAAGACTACTGGAGGAACACAAAGCAGACGTGGTACTGATCACGGAAACGTGGTTAAGTCAAGCACATACGCTAAAACATAGGCTCTACAACATCTACAGGAAGGACAGGGAAGACGGATATGGTGGTGTGGCCATCATGATCAGAAATGGAATGAACAGCTCCATCAGAAACATGGTGATATCAGCAACTGATATAGAAATCCTAGCAATAGACATCACACATGGAGGCACCATCAATACGGTTTCTGTAATATACAAACCACCAAGGGTCAGTCTTACTGAAGAGCAATGGTCAGAAATACTCAACCAGCTCCCATCAGGAAGTATCCTGGGAGGAGACTTCAACGCCCATCACCCATTGTGGCACGACAGTCGAACAGACCAGCAAGGAGAAGAAATTGCAGCCGCAATTACATCATCCACATTTACCACGCTCAATAATGAACCTGGAACCAGAATAGGAACACCTTATCAAAGAAGATCATCGCCAGACATATCTATAGTATCTGCAAACCTCAGACAAAAAACAACGTGGGAGATACTTAAGGACACCCTGGGCAGCGATCATTTCGTTATAAAAATGACGGTAGATGCACCAAGCACACTTAACCACGAGCCACCAAGGACCTTATGGAACTGCAAAAGAGCCAAATGGGAGCAATATCAGGAGAAGATAAATATGCTAATGGAACAGGAGAATGATGAGGATGGCCAATTACAGCAACGATACAATAATTTCGAGGGAATAATTACATCTGCAGCCAAAGAATGCATACCTCTGACCAAAAGAAAGGAAAAGACTTCCGCAGAAAGGAAACCGTGGTGGACAGCGGAATGCTCCAAAGCCATAGCTAGACGACGTTTAGCCATCAAAGCATATAGACAGTGTCCGACAGTGGACAAATTTGCTACGCTCAGGAAGGCAATAGTGGAAGCCAGGACAATCATAAGAAGAGCCAAAAGAAAAGGATGGGAAGAGTTCTGCGACAACATCAAATATGGAATCACGCCTCAAGAAATGTGGAAGAAGCTAAGATGGTTTAAAGGAAGCCAAACAAACTCCAGATGGATCATCAGCAACAAAGAAGCAGCGGAACAATTTTTGGCCCTGACTGCGCCCTCGTACGTCCCGCTAGAACGAAGCGTGGACTCTGCTATAAAGCGAGACACTCAGCCAAAGAGACCAAATCACAACAAGTTTGAAATGTCTGAGCTACAATGTGCAATAAAAAAGGAAAATACGGCCCCCGGACTAGACGGCATAACATACTCCATGATAGAAAAACTTCCACCAAGAGCGAAACAGAAGTTACTGGAACTGTATAATGACATGTTGGCAACAACATATGTGCCAGAACAGTGGAGAAATGTCCTCATCATTACCAATCCTAAAGGTGAACAAGGACAAAACTAAAAGCGAATCATACAGACCCATCTCACTACTATCCTGTCTTGCAAAGATCATGAGTATAATGATCAAGAACAGAATGCAGTGGTTCATCGAGCACCACAAGAAACTGGACAGCAGAACAATGGGATTCCGGAAAGGATATGGAACATTAGACAACATAACAACACTAGTCACAGACATACAACTAAGTTACGCTAGAGGAAACTATCTACTCGCGGCCTTCCTTGACATCAAGGACGCATATAACAACGTTCAGATCAACATACTCCAAGAAACCTTGGACAACATGGGTCTGCCAAGAGAAATAGTCAACTGGTACACTAGATACTTGGAGCATAGAGTAAATATACTCTATACAGCAGAAGGAGAGATACTTGCTCGTCATGTATATCAGGGACTACCCCAAGGAGATCCCTCGAGTCCCACAATGTTCAACATATATACTACAAAAATGTTCAACCGGTTGAGAAGCCTAACAACATACGCACAATACGCGGATGACATCGTAGTATATGTGACCCACCCAAACAAAGAGAAGGCTAGAACCATACTTGAAGAACAAGTGAAGGAGACACGAAACATCTTGAAGGAGAGAGGGATGGATCTATCCATTCAGAAAAGCAAAGTAGGAATCTTCACGCAAAGACAGTTTGCAAATGAGGATTTCAAAATATGCATAGACGGAATGCATATGGAAGTAGTTAGGGAAACAAAGTTCTTAGGCATGTGGCTGGACACAAAGCTGTCCTGGAAAAGACACATAGAAGAGACAAGACAAGCGGCGTTACAAAGATTAAACATCTACAAAACGCTGGCTTCACCAAACAGAGGCACGGACCCCCGACAGCTGCGAAAGATATACTTCGCCTTAATAAGAAGCAAAATTGAATATGGGGGATTCCTATATGAAACTGCACCCACGACCACACTTATAAAAACTGGATACTGTACAATCTACCGCCTTGAGGGTAGCGGGCGGCTTTCGAAGAACAACGCCAGTCATGGCAATGGAAGTGGAAATGGCAACGCCACCCCTATCATTAAGAAGGAAGAAATTGGGCCTAAAATTCTGGACAAAAGTAAGGACCAACACCAGTCATCCTCTGGGGAGAAAAGTGCGTTACATTGGTGCATGAATATACAGCGAAACCACAAAAATCGCATAAGAGCCCAAGTCTCATACAATACTGGGAAATAACTAACCGATGGAACATAGCAACCTCTGAGATCAACGATATGTATAGAGAACGTAGAACCGTGGCCAAGGATGGAAATAGATCAACATGTGTACACAGTACCTGACAGTAGATGTTATCAAAGAAGAAGGAACAAAATACTGAAATCATAAAGCAGCTGTCTCTGCAAACCTTAAACACAAGATGGGAAGGATGGAGGACAAATATTTACCGACGGATCAAGAGAGAACGAGGAATCCACCACAGCAGCGTACATCGACATGGTGCAAGAAGTGCATGAGGCGTACAGACTACCAACCCCAATGTCCATATTTTCAGCAGAGATTATAGCAATACTAAAAGCAATCAAGTACATAAATGAAGTGGGTATTGTTAAGGCAGTCATCTGCTCGGATGCTAAAAGCGCCCTACAGGCCATAAAAGGAATCCCCAAAGGCACGTGCAAAAACTACCTAGCGTTTGAGGCAGCCAGGCAAATAATCAAGGCAACAACGGAGGGAAGAAGAGTCAAACTACAATGGATCCCAGGGCACGTCGGCGTAAGAGGAAATGAAGCGGCGGATGCCATAGCACGGGGACAATTAAATGCAGCAGATATAGAGGAGATACCCATCCCCTACACCGACTACAACCACACAATCACACAAATAGTGAAGAAGGATTGGAAAAGAAGATGGGTAGAAGAAGAACCGAGCAAGAGCCTCTGGTACAGAACCATAGCAGGGGAACCAGACCACAAACTATGGTACGCGCCCTTTAAAATAAACAGAAGTGAGGTTAAAACAATAAGTAGACTGAGAAACAGGACACGCACTCCTACGAGACAGAAGGTACCAATGAAGATCGGTGGACTACCGAAATTGCCACAATGCGACGATGTGGAAGATATATATCACTTCCTTTTTAAGATGCAAGCAGTATAGGAACATAAGGCAAGAGATAATAGAAGGCGAACTTAAAATCAAGGACATAGCAGACCTAACACAAGTCTTATCCTCACCATCGCTGAAAGCAATAAAAGAATAGCACAAATACGTAATACAGACAAAAAATAGAATATAGCAAGAAAATGTTCTCAAGATTCTCTGTGTATGTCATATGTACTTAAAGTGTAATTCATAATAAGTTGAATGTATTATATGATGTTACTGGCTGTACTAGCCTATGGCTAAAGCCACAAAAAAAAAAAAAAAGTTAATTTCTGATGACTTCGTACATCAGTTTTACAACTCCTTTATGAATTCTGTTATGTGCTATTTGTTCTGAGACCTGTGTTGATACTGTAGAGATTTTCCTTTAAGATTTTCGAGCAACTGCAGCTATCATCATTCCTAGAGACCACAAAATAATTTTCCTTACAATTACCTGATCTATTTGTGGTCAGTTTGAGCAATTAAATTTCTGAATTTGAAATGAATCTCTTTAGATAGTCAGGAGCCGATAAGTGCGTTTATTCTATGGCTAGGTATCCGAATGCGTCTCGAGTAGGTACTTGGTTCGAATTAGGAAAGGAACTTCATCTGTTCTTGGTCTCTGGCAAAATTTGCATTCTGGAAGTAAAATACGCACCAATGTTCCGTGATTCTGATTCAAACTGTAGGTCTTCTTTAAACGGTGGATTTTCCAGTGTAAGTTACAATTTTCTGCAAATTGCCACTCTTTCAAATATTTAGGCGAACCACATATGCTAAAACATCAGTTTGAAACATACTCGGATACGAAACATACTGTTAGTATGAATTGATTACTGCAAAATCATATCCGGGTCAAAATTAAAGAGTTTAAATGAGAAAAGAAAGTTTTTTTTTAATTAAAAAAAGCCAATGTGATTGTTGTTGGAACTAAGTTTATTTTAGTTTATTTCGGTCGAGAAACATCTCCGATCTATATTTGTACTGAAAAATGTTTTGAAGTTGTATTGCATTTTTGCTTTGACTGTTTTGTGGAATATAACAATATAGACCTCAATCATAGTTATTAACAATTTCAAACTCACCTGTGTTGCGAAGTGTGGTTGCTGAGTGTCTTTGATTCGCTCATGCTTGATCCTTTTAGTTCTCATTTTGCACATAAAATGTTTTGAGCTCATCTGCGACACTTTCCCAAAGGAAATTGTCTACATTTCATGTGCACCTTCTTGTTTTGACCAGAGACATTCTATTTATTTTAGGACGCACGTCTGTGGTTCGCCAACGTCCCATGGGGGAAGGAATTATATGGAGAGAGAAAGTGAGCTTAAATCGGTGAGCAAGCAAGCACTAAACCTCTCCTGAACATGGTGGCAGCAACGGGGGGGGGGGGCAGCGACCATATGGCAGCTTCCCAACAATTAAGGTGTTCACATTGTGGTAGAGGCCAGTGAGTATTTCATGTTAGGAATGTGTATAAGTGTTAAAAATGCCAGCTTGTTGTGGTGCGTACGGTTTGCGACAAATAGGCCAGACAGGAATGAACCTGGAATATCATTTCATAAGTAAGTTAATTGTAATTATCGTTGTTGAAGTGAGGGAGGTAGACCACAGCAAACTTGGCAGCACGTCTATAAATATTTAGTCATAGCTCTCAATGGGATGACTTTGTTCGCAAATTAAGGTGACTGAATAAATTTTCACAGATTATCAATTGAACAACTTGTGTTTCAGTTTGCAAAATGTTTAACTTCTTTTTAAAAAAATAAACCAAAATTTGAATGCACATTTCTGCTAAATACTTTTTAAAACGTTTCACAAATGTTACTTATATCAAGTGAACGATGAATAAGACCATCTCTACTTTTGTACGTTTTGGAGAGATCCCCCAAATAATAGAAATGGAGATCACAATATACTAACACACTCTTCACTTTTTAATATTTTTAGATGTTTGTGTACCACAAATCCTGAAATGTAGTGTACAATATGATCTATTAAAACAGTTAGTGCACCTGCATCAAACATACATTCGTGGTCGGACTGGGAGGAAACTGTAATTCTTTTTCCTCTTCAATAATTCGATGATGTCTTGATGTAAATTTATAATATGTTCTGGAGCATGATTAACAATTTTTCCAGGAGTATACAATTACCAGTGTTTGCATATTTCACTTCACATTTCAAGAGTAGGTTTTTTTTTTATATAAGCTGCTTTAAATTGTATGGGCAGTGGGATTGTTTGAATTCCTCCCACCCCCCCCCCTCCACCCCCCAAAGATCTGATACATTGTAAAAATATTTCAAAGTGATCCTGACTAAATTTATATGCTAATATATATTTTAAGATTTTTGATCAATAACTAAGGAATTAAAAGAAATACTTCAAACATGAATCAGAAAACCTAAGAATCCAGTGCTCCTACTGCTGTCAAGTATTATCTTGCCATATGGTGACACTTTCAAATTACATATATAACTTTCTGTTTCAATCAATCTTGTATCACTGTTTCCTAATTACACTTGGATATTATGGAGCGTGTGCTCCATTGAAATTAAATAAAATAATAATACCCTTAGTCTTTTTTTGTGGCTGTAGATGTTTTGGCAAATAAAATTCTATTAAAATAATTTTTAACAGACTTTTTTTCCTTAATTTCTAATGTTTATAGATAGCATCAATTGAGATACATACATAAGAGAGCGTGCATAAACCACATAGCTCCAATTTGGCCTCCTGTGAACCACTATCCCTCCCCATGTAGACCAACTTGGCTTTTGCCTCCACCCCATTCCCCCTTCCCCCCCCCCCTCACCTAGCAAGTAGGTTTTTTTCCCCCTTTTGATTCCAGAAGACATTTTGCACTGTTTTCTCTTGTCAGACTATTATAAATTACATAAGGAGATAATTAGCTGAGGGAAATAAATAGGTTTAATTTAGATCATGATACTGCTACAACTACTTTAGGCCTACTACCAGTACAGGGATCTAGCTTTTTTTTAAATTATTCCTAGCAGTTGAGGTTAGGTTGAAAATACAGCCTGGACCAGAAGAAAAATGTCATAAAAGTGGTACGGATAATTCTTTGATAGCTGCGTGTGGCAGAAAGGTGCTATAGCGGTATCGCCATCTAGAATTAAACCAATAAATATTCACATGCTGTTGTGAATTCCATTCCTCATTTAACTGTGACAAATTTTATGAAAGGATAGCTACGTGGCCTGGCTTGGAATCCCCCCCCCCTCTCCCTACATAGCTCAACGTAGCCTTCCAGCACCCCCCCCCCCCCGGACCAGGCCGTGTAGTTTGTGCACGGTCCCTACCTTTAACCACATGTTAATTCATTATTAATAATGTGAAGTAAAGGAAAATAATGAATCAAATTCTGTGTCATAAAGTTACTTGTACATTCCTGTAATAGCAACAATTGTGAAACGGCTCTTTTATTTTTAAAGGTAATAATAAAGCCTCTGCCCTTTTAAACAGAAGTTGAAGTAGAGTTCTTCTAGCGTGATAAGTTATTTTGTTGAAAAAAGTATAGGCTTGTTCAGACAGTGACTCATCATCGCATTTATGATTGGAGCACACTTGCTTGAAGTTACTTAAAAGAACACCGCATGATGCCAACCATACATTATAGTAAAGTATCACTCTTTACTTTTTGTTGATACACTTTATATTAACTATAAATTATGCGGAAACATTTTATTTCTGGTACCAGCCTACAAAATGTCTGGGTTGCTCATCCCTAGAGTGGGTCCTCTTACTTTTTTCTGGTCTAGGACACATTTCAGACTAACCACAAGTGGTAGTAATAAAACTGAAATATCCATTCTGCATGTCAACCATGTAATCATTGTGGCTTTGACAGAATTAATTTTTGGTCCAGCCTGCATCCAAACCTAAACCCCTCAATTTGGTTGTTGTATATCCCCCAAACTAAGCAAGATATCGAAAACATTTATTCCTTATTATCGAGTTTTTTCGTCGTGTTACATAAGAATCCATCATTAAATTTGACTTTTGCGAAATTTTTCTTCTGCATTTCAACTCAAGACACCTCACTTTTGAGACAGTATATCTCGAGAACTAGGTGAAATATCGAAAAATTTTACTCTTTATTTTTTATTTGTCTCGTCTTTTTAAATAAAAATTCATCATAAAATTGACTTTGAATAATTTTTTCTTCTGAATTTCAACCAAAACCATTTCACATTTGAGACAGAATATCTCGAAAACTAAGCAGGATATCAAAAAATTTTATTCTTCATTTTTATTTGTCTCATCGAGTTACATAATAATCCATCACCAGATTGCGGCGTCACGTTTATCCTAGAGTCCCCTTGAGGTGTTTAACCATACTCCCCGTGTTTGTTGGGAAGCGGTCAAGTCCCCACCACTCCGGCCATGCCCCCCCACTCCTCCGCCGGCCTGCTTCACTTCCATGCGTGGCAAAGGTCTCTTGCGTCGTCTCCATATAATTCCTTCCTCCATGCAACGTCCCTGGTGAAACAACTGAACAACGAGAAGGCGCACATCTAACTTCTACATTATCTCTGAGAAACTGAGACTAATTGAGATGATAAAAGTTTTTGCACGAAAATAAAAACCAAAAGAGCATGGTTGGAGGAGACAAAGTAACTCATCTACCACAGTTTATAGCATCAATACAAATGTAAGCTAAACTACATAATCAATTTTACAATTTTGTATCGTTTTGTTCATTAAAACCATCTACGGAAAACTGCAACATATTGTTTGCATTTTTCGTGCAAATTTCGTTCGTTTGTGATTTTCGATGAGAGACGAAACACATCCGAAAATAAAAATACTTTCAAAATAGTATTAGCGCCTCTCGAAAACAATAAACAATTTGCAGAAAAAATTACAACAGTGACATATTAAAGGATAAATAATTTCTGTTAGATTTGGAACGTGTAATAATTGAGAGTTGCATTCCTTTGACCTTGTAGCTCTTGAGCGCCGAAATGATAAGAGTTGGAGCGTTGTTTTTATTTGATCGGCGCACTTGCGCACTGCTCCAGTGACCCAAGTCTGCGCGCGAACATTGACACTGGCGCGACCTTCCCCACGACGAAAGCAGGTGCAGTGACGTCATTTTGGCGGGGCGGCCGCCATGCCAGACAGCCCGGCTGGCACGTCGCCGGTCAGTGACTCCCACCCACAGGCAGCTTCCTCACCGGATCTTGCAAAAATTCAATTATCTCATTTTAACACAAGACCTCCGTTTAGTGAAGGCTGGAATAGAAACATCTAACTGCAAATAATTTTTATGTATTTTTATTGTTTCCGAAACACGTTTCACCCTTGCTGAGTTGCACAGTTATAAAAGTCCCCTGATGATGCCTAACACAATAAGGACGAAACGCGTTTGACTGCAAAAGAAGATGATTTTTATTAAATCAATGTAATAATATTTAGAGTAACGCAGCTTCACCGTTGTGGCTAGTTGCAACAGTTTACTAATGTTATAGTACTGGGTATCCAATGGTTAAAGAACAACTGTCAACCGATACAAGAAAGATTTTTTACTATCACAAGCGGCTGTTATGATCCATAAACATTCTTAAATTTTACAAAAGTTTCATACTACGTAGCTCCATTTTGGCCTCTTGTGAACCCCCCTTCCCCTTCACGTAACACGTAGTTTTTTTCCTCTATCGATTCGAGAAGACATTTTGTACTGTTGTCTCTTGTCAAACTATAGTAAATTACATACGGAGATAATTAAATGACTGAAATAAATATCCACATGCTGTTGTGTGTTCTGTACCTCTTTAACAGTGACAAATAATATGAGTGAAAAACTAAGTATCCTGGCTCGGACCCCCCCCCCCCCCCTCGCCCATAAAGCCCAGCGTAGCTTTCCGGCCAACCACTCTTCCACCCCCCTTATTTTGACCGAGCCACGTAATTTATGAACACTCCCAAACTATGAAAATCACGGAAAAATACGACTAAATCAATGAAGTTATAGGAAAATACACGTTGGAAGCATCGAAGTAGATTTCAGTTAGATGAAAGCGTAGAAGTACGGGCATTTGAATGTAAATGCCTTAGGTGGATATTCCTGCGTATTTTGACGTCTGAAGGTTTTTTTTACTGTTATTCACACCACTTTAGGAATACATTAAACAGTATGAACAAAAGAACATTTCGAGATGGAAGCTTTTTTTAGTGTCAGGCGTTGAGGGCTTTACGGCTGGTCGATAGCCGAGTCATTACAGCCTGGTGGGTTCTGGCCTAACATACGGGGGGACGCGGTTTCAAGTCCCCATCCAGCCATTCCGATTTAGGTTATCCATCGTTTCCCTAAATCATTCCAGGTTAATGCGGGGATGGTTGTTTTAAATGACCATGGTCTTAATTTCTTTTTCCTCCTTTGCCGCCAGACCTTTCCCGTCTCTAATCGTTGACGAGGAACAAAGTGTTTTTAAAAAACCGAGTGTTGTCTCTTAAAGAATAATTTCAGAAATTGTGTTTGGAAATCTGGATGGTTGCACAGTGATTTGAACTATGTTACTCTGGAATACCGAATAACAAGCGGAAACAAATTGTATAAAAATAGTTTTGTGTATGTTACATCTTCCACCAACACATAAGTTGTTTTTTAAATGAGAATTTTTCTCACCGTTAGTATAAGTTGGTCAGTGGTACTTTTTACCTTCTGCTATGATGAGTTGGGAATGGCGACTATCCCGTGCGATTTGGTAGGAAATGGATCGTTACGACTGTCAGATGAGGGAATTTCATTAAAAGCGCTTCAGGAGGGCTGAGCCGGACGTCCTAATGTTCGCTCAACGAGACAACCAACTGCGCTGCTCTTCTGTCCGATTACTTTTTAACCTCAGCACGAAAAATTAGTCTCATTCACGCAAAAATTCACCGCCTACCTTCATCCTCTGAATTTGTTACAAAGTTCAAGCAGTATGTCCTCCGAATTTACAAATAAGACAACTATTAAGACGATATACAGTAGGATGTTTCAGGAAATACGAAAGTCTACTGAGCGTGGTGGGCTCGCATTCAGCGGGATGCGGTTTCGAATCCCCGTCCGGCCATCCAAATTTGGGTTTTCCATGGTTTTGCGAAATCACTCCAGGCGAATGCCTGGATGGTTCCTTCAAAAAGCCATGGCTGAATTCCTTCCCGTTCCTTGCCACCAGTACCTTCCCGCCGCTAATGACTTTGACGTCCACGATGCGTAATAAACTTCGTAACTGAGAATGCAGTTAGATATACGAAAGGTAAACTGTATTGTCGCGCGTTGGTATTTAGGGCTTCCTTCCTTAGTTGCTAAATTAACTAAAATTATAATTTTAACTATAATGTAAGTGGTTTAATTTAAGAGTACCTATTGTCGACAGTGTACAAACCGTGTATATTTCCAGCGACTCTGTTAGGTTTACTCGTCAATCTGAAAGGGTCCACGTGTTCGGTGATGGTCTCGTCTGTTGATGGTGAACAGTTTTTGCAGAGCGTGTGATTACCAAAGTCGGAAGAGCATCTGTTGTTTGGGAAATCGTATCGTCGGGAAGTACTTTAAATCTCAGTTAATGTAAGGTTGCTGTACTTTCTATTTAATCAGAATATGTAAATGTGATCACGATGAAATAAACAAGCGTATGCATTCGAGGTTTAAACGAGAAGAATATTTCTATTTTGGATATCCTCTGTATCGAATATATGTACCTCAATTCTTGCATGATCGAGAAGGGTGACGAATTCATGTTTCTCACTAATAGTTGCACTTCAGTCATAAATTGGACGAACCTTTGTGCCATTTACAGCAACAAGTTTTTTATGTGCTACGGCGCGGCCCTTCGGTACATACGATGTCATATTTAGGAGGCTCTATTTACGTATGTTATGTCGTTGGCAGATAATGAAATCTGTCGCTTGCTAAGAGCATGATGTAAAGCCAGTTAGTATTGCAAAGGGATATTCTTACAAGATCTAATGCGTTTTTTTTTTTGTAAAGGTTTTTTCTGTGAGTCTACAGTATACCCGCCCAGGTTGATGACTTGTGAGACCTGGGACCTAGTTTGGTACTCATGGTATGGGTTCTGAGTCTGGAATTACTTCCACTTGGACCAAGTCCGTTCTATCAGTTTTCCTCTTGATCTCCGTTTTTCATTTCTGACACTCATTGTATTTTAGGGTTATGGAAAGAGTGTCGACAACAGGAGCAAATGTAGTAGTTAATTTAAAACGAAAATTATGTTTCAAGTGTCAGATATAACGGAGTAGAAATATTCAGGATGCGGGAAATCACTTTAGAATGCATAGTTATTAAATAGTATGGTCACAGGCTTCGATAATGGAAAAATAAACTTTAAACGTATCGACAATAACTTCCATGGAAAATCCAAATCTGGATGACCGGACGAGGATTCGAACCCGCGTCCTCCCAAATGCGAGGCCAGAACATTAACCGTTCACCTACCACGCTCGGTGACAATAACTTCGCTCACCTTATATTGTTGCATTGGAAATATGCAATTTAAAACACAGAAGTCTAAAATTAAATCAAAGTATTTGGTTGTAACATACCGTCATAAATTGTGTACTGCAGATGACCTTGCCTCTCACTCGGTCATGGCCTGGTTGCAACGCCTACTGAGCTGCATGCTGTAATAACTAGCCACAAAAACAGTCAACTCATTCAAAAGTGGGTAGGCGAGGTTCTTAGCTTCGCTTTCAGAATTATTTCCATTATTACAGCAACTGCCTTAATTACTCTCACATTCTAAGGTAAACAACCCTACCTGGCAGTCGTTCTCAGAAAGCGAAGTAACCATTGCGGCTACACTATCTAAATTTGTGTATCTCTATTGCAAACATTGAATTTCAGTGATAGCATTGGCTGATTTGGAGAGAATTTTTGGTTTTGATTACATGTGCAACTTATAACATTTACTATCATAATTTCTATGTTCGTAAAACATGGAGTGCCCTGGAAGAAGTTTTCACCATCAGGGGATGAATGATAGATGTGAGACGTGGTTGTTCACGATTCCAGACATCTCCGCAGTGCGTTTGATTCGTCTGTCGGATGAGGACGTTAAACTAGTGAGCGGATGGTGTCTTCCGGAGGAGTAGGCCTGAATTTGCAGTCACTGGTTTTCAATCTTTTCCTTTTTCTGTCTTTTATGCATTTACAATGTGACACTACAGTTAACACAGACAGTCATCCACAGTAAACAGTAACGGTTCCATCCATTTCCATACCGGGGAAGCCGCCCAAATTCAAATTTACTACGACTGTTGGTTTTGTTTCCCGCAGTTCCATACGGTCTGTTTTTACTAGACAGTTTTGAAAACTTTGTCTACTAGCCGACGTGTTGATGGGTTTAAGAGTCGACATTTGTATGTGAGACATATAATTTGTGTTCAGTGGGTGTCATTTATTCGCCTATATCGTCGTTTCCCAACATGTGGACCACAGAAAGTATATTAAAAATTTAATTCTAATTGAGCTAAAGATATCATAACAAAAATTAGTAAAAATTGTTCACATAAAATGGATTCCGTATTCGTTCTGTACAAAACAATAAGGGAGCATAACCCGTAAGCCTATTAACCAAACATTGTGGAAGCCATCTATATTTCAAGGACAGTGCCAGAATCTAGCCTTTCCAGGATATGACTACACTGTTACTATTCCAGCTAACATCGGAGAGAGGGGTGTTCCTTTACGGATTAAGTTAACAACCGTTTTACGAAGTTCTTGTCGTTATGGGACTGTGCTACCAGTAGGTGCCGACAATCTATACATAGGTAAAAAGTTAGGGCCTTCCGGCTTTATAACATAGTGGGTTCTCGGGCTGAAAAAGGTTGAAAAACGCTGGCCTAGATAATTACAGAAAATCGCCTAAAAATCGTAATCAAATCGGCCGGTACATCAGGTTTGAGGTTTGACGCTGATGATTCAGCCAGTCAGTCATTTAGCTTACAACTCAATTACCTGTAACTGATAATCGCATATTAATTTATATTCTCTAATTGAAGAGTTTTAAAATACTAATCCTGACTTAACGAAAATTCAAGCACAATCTAAAACGGCATTTTGCGACAGATAAATCTCAACAAATGACTAATACGACGGCAAGAGAAAACATTCTCGGTCCTGGCAGTGATAACGTTTGCTTTTTTTGTTGTTCCAACTTGCATTTAATTTTGTACGTAGTCACCCTTTACTTCAATACATTTTGTTCAATGGATTCCATCGCTGAAGTGTAATTCTAAAAAGTCTGAAAAATATCCCGAAAAATACCTATCCACGGCTGCTATCACCTCATCATTCCAGCCATAAATTTCTTCGCATTTGGAAATAAGTAGAAGTCAGAAGAGGCAGAATCTGCTGAACAGGGTGAATGCTACAACAATTCGTACTTAAGATACTTCATTTTTTTTTTTTTTTTTTTTTTTTTTTTTTTTTTTTTTTTTAACATTGCCAAAGAAGCACCTTTGTATTGTTATTACGAAAGATGACATTTTCTTTTCAATCGATGTCGTTTTTTTCGAATTATTTCACTCATCAGTATTCACTATGTATTGTTTTTGCCTTTTAAAAGGTAATAAATAAACAAATATTTTCGCATCCCAGAAAACGCTGGTGATGAACTTTCAGGCGGATAAAATAGTCCGATAATATTTTTTGTTGCAAAGCCATCGGCTTCCAGCCACGGTTTTGAATGCAATTTCGTTTCTGACGTGTATTGGTGGACCTACCTACGTCTTACCGTTAGTAACAAATCTGCGCACAAAATTAATAGGGACCATATATTATTGAGAAATTAATTTTCGCATTTTTTCTTGAATATTATTTACAACTGCGGTTCCCATCATGTACAAAGCTTTCTCATATTTAATCCTTGATGTAAATGAACTGTACCCTTTCTTCTGATACGCGCAAACGGGCATCCAGTAACGATATCAGCTGAAACCATTCTGTCTATGTTGGTTGCGAGTGAAGTAGTTCTGGTTATTTTCCAAGTAACTTAGGCCTCCAAATATATTGGAACGTCAATAGTCGATAAGAGAAGAGTATGGTTACTTCTCTGCTTAGTAGTTTTTCGTTGTGTTAGTGTGTTTTGCTCTGGCTTAGGCATTCTGAAGGACGTGGCTTCGAGTCCACGTCCGGGCATCCACATTTGGGTTTTTCACAGTTTTCCCAAATCACTTCAGGCGAATGCCGGGATGTGTCCTTCCTGTTTCTTATCCTCAGTCCTTTCCCACCTCTAATGACGTCGACGTTAACGAGGTGTAAAGCCATAATCAAAAAAAGCATTGCGTTTTAAGATTTCTGGCATGGTGTTATAGAAAGGCAGCACAGAGGTTTGGATATTCAGTTCTTCGGTAATCTCCTGTATTGTTTTTGTGCAAATTGTCTTTACTCCACCATAAAGCGTTTAATTGTTCCT
Source organism: Vandiemenella viatica (assembly GCA_031002005.1). Classification (NCBI taxonomy): domain Eukaryota; kingdom Metazoa; phylum Arthropoda; class Insecta; order Orthoptera; family Morabidae; genus Vandiemenella; species Vandiemenella viatica. The sequence continues at coordinate 281,034,994 of CM061921.1, forward strand.
GATTGTTGGTCTGAACACCGTCTGGGCGTGTCCAGTTTTGCCTCATCCTTATACTTAACGTTCTCCAGAGCAGTTTGAGTAATTGCTAGGCAGCTGTCTTCCACAGTTTCATGCTGTCAGGGTAGTTCCGATATGAACTGCAGACGTCTTCCATGACGGAAGGTTTTTGCTATTCCATCATCCCAACACTAGCAACTACGTAAAACATTAGAGATAGCCGTTGGGTTAAAATCATCGATCGGTAGCGAACCTACTGGACAGAGTGTCTTTCTTGGTCTGTTTTACACGGCCAATCATCATGGACATTGTTGTTCTTGCACGGTGTCTCGCCGAGATAATTTTCGTAAGAAGGTAGTTTTTCGTCACCTTACCAAGCGGTTTACTGTAAATGTGAAGATTACAGTGATGTGCGCGTGACAAGTGTAGTTTGGCTGTTAATGAGAATGAAAGAAGCGATATGGTCAAACCCGGTGCTGGTCATTCAGGCATCCTCTTCGGAAAGACAGCAGTTTAACGTCCCATCCAGTATCCTCGTAGCAGCCGACCGGGAAGGTTGTGCATCCGGCTCTCTCATCGTGTGCGCGATCAGCTCGTTCGGAAGTTTTCGAGTTCTGATATAATTAGTATACTACTAAAATATTTCTTGGGACAGCTAAATGATGGCTGACCCGCCGGGTACGGGACAGACTATAAAGACGGCTTTAGAAACGTGCTACACAAACATCCCAATTCCAGTCTCACAATCAGTGATCTATACCACGAGTGATATGCCACATACTCAAACAGCAAGATCAGCAAACGAGCAGCTATTTACCTCTCACACCTCAGAAGAAGAGCAGCAATGCTTTCAACAACTCCAACATCTACAGCAACAACATCAGCAGCGCCAGCAGCAGCAACTACAACAACAGCAGCAGCAGCATCAACAGCAGCAGTTACAGCAGCAGCAGCAGCAGCAACAACATCAACAGCAGCAACAGCATCATCAGCAGCAGCAGCAGCAACTACAACAGCAGCAGCAGCATCAACAGCAGCAGCATCATCAACAGCAGCAGCAGCATCAACAGCAGCAGTTACAGCAGCAAGAGCATCAGCAGCAGCAACAGCAACAGCAGCAACAACAACATCATCAACAGCAGCATCAACAACAGAGGCAGTATCTGGAGATGGAAACTGGGCCGGGAGGCGTCCCACAACAGGACCCGCACTTACCTCTGGCGCAGCCATTCATCACATGGCTCGGAGAGGTGACAATCCTACAATTACGGGTGAGTCAAACCAACCAGTGAAACGTAGATGTGTGCAGAGACCAGAAATTGGGCAGACCATGGTAGTCCCACAACTAACAGAACAGACGGAAGAAGTAGATATGCTCGATACAACAAGGTCCATCGAGGTTAATCTATCCCTAGCTACGGCACTAGACCAATCCAGTCCTAACCACACGCAGTCTGATTCGATAGCTCCAACTTACAGGAGCAATGACAATAGATACAACCCTACAGACAGTGGTCCGTACTATATTTTCGTAGAAAGCCTGGATAGGAATGTCGGAAACTTGCACCCAATGGCTATAGGTAAATTAATATTTCAGCATAATAATACTATAAAAAGGGACATTATCAACATCACCTCCATGGGGGAAAAACCGTCTTAGAATTGAAGCTAGCACTGCAGGTGTCGCCAATTCAATAGTACAACTAGAAATCCTCAAAACAAAAAACTTAGAAGTATACATTCCTAACTTCTTGATCCACAAACAGGGAATTATAAGGAATGTGGACACCTCCCTGAGTGAGGAAGAACTTGTACAAGAAATAGTCTCCCCTGTCCCAGTAGTGCGTATTAAACGCTTCACCAAAAGGTGTCAGTCGAACCAAGATCTTGTAGTACCCATACCAGTTTGTTTGGTATCCTTTCGATCTCAGAGCCTACCGACCCATGTAACGATACTCGGAACCCGATGTGCTGTGGAACCATACGTTTCCCCCGTTATCCAGTGTGCTGTTTGTTTACGGCTGGGCCACCGTCAAGGCCAATGTAAATCTCGTGAGCCACGATGCAGTAGATGTGCTGGCCCCCACTTGGCGGTCAACTGTAATAATCTCTCAACTATAAGCTGCACCCTCTGTCGTGGCCAACATCATGCTACAGACAGGAATTGCCCAGTATATCTCAAATACCGGGAAGCAAAACAAGCCATCGCGTTCAGAACAAACGCTACTTTTCCTGGCAGAGAACAACAATTTCGTGGCTACGCTCAGGTGGCCTCTTCTACACCACAATTAAGTAGTCACACGGAATTTCCGCCTCTACCAGCACGACTACAGCACTGTGTGCCTACTCTATACTCGACACAACAGTCAATGTCACCTCTACTACAGGCACAACCACAACAGCCAGTACTACAGACGCAGCATCTGACCAGAACACCACAACAACTACCGACCGCAGACGCGGCACGCCAAGTCGCACAGGCACCATCAGCTCCCAGTGGGGGACCCATGCAAACAGTAGTAAATACACCCAGTGTGCTTGAGCTCCCGTTGCTACACAGTTATGAAAATACCGCTGCAGATCCTCCTCGATCTCTACATCCACGAACAGAAAGTATGCTCTCTATACAGCCAGAATCTTCAAGCTCTGCTCAGCAAAACATTGAACAAAACCTCATCAATAGATATGTCAGGTCAAAAGGACCAAAGTCCTATAAAAACTCTCGGTTTACTAAAGAAAACTCATCTACAAAGCTAAGACAGCATTTGGTTACATACAATGGTCCCATGTCTCCAATTATCACGAGTAACCAGCATCCCGCGACCCCAGTCAGTCTGATCGAAACCCCTCAAATCTGCACCCTGCCCTGGGAGGGTGCTCAAATCACCCGCAACATACAGCCTGATGCAGTGCAACAACCAAATGCCTTCAACCAACCTGCCGAGATACATTATACCAAAAACGGAACCTTGTTAGAAAAAATATTTAATCTAATTATGCTTCTGATCCAAGAAGCCAAAACTCCAACAGCGGATACATTTAATCCAACAATAATTTTAGAAATTCTGTCAAATATTCTACAACAAGAGGGGAGAAATTAAGCTATACAATGGAACGCTCGTTCAGTCAGAGAAAATAGGGAACAATTTCAACGAGAACTATATGTTAATATATCTTTATAAAGAAAGCACTTACAATAATAATAATAATAAAAAAGGCCTCCATAAATCATGTAATTTACTTACAGTTATACTAAATGTAACGATCTTTATTGTACATTGGCTGTTAGGAGATTAACATAAAACGTCGAGTGTTATTGTATTGAATGTTATTGTCCATACCAAGATTATACCAACATTGTTTTACTGATTTATTTTATGATCCATTGTGAAATATGACTTTATTACTTTACTTGTTTAAACTAATGTAAATGTTGAAGCTGGCCGTATGGTCGATAGACCGAAGGTCATTAAAATAAATTTAAAAAAAAACTTCCCCATCAGACTGACCAATCAAATGTAGTATGCTCTCCTTCCATAAGCACTACGGACAGGTTTGATATTTAATCCAGGCCTCCTATACACAATCTTCGGTACTGACATCTCTCGTACACTGCTTGGCAAGTATGGGATGGGCACAGTTACTGCTACAACCACCACGCTGGTTTCATACCACTAGTTCATGATGGTAAAGCGAGGTACATATACCTCTCACACCACCAACAAACAAGAAAGATGGTGGCGTGGCTTCTAGCACTACCAGCATGAGAGGTAGCTGGGTAATCGAATAACTTTCTCGCTTCTGACTGCCATGCCTTCAGGCCTTGTGGTCGTAAGTAACTGAATTACTGAATTAGTGATTAGTACTGTGTGGAAGGGTTTATATTTCTAAATTCAAAATTGTTTTGCTGTTTTAGCTTTCAGTGACGCTACTGGTTCTGGAAGAGTGCCGTTTCACACAATGAGGCCTGGATACTTTTTTTTTTTTTTAACTGCTTAACGTCTCCTATAACAACTAGGTCTTTAGAGACGGGAAAGGATGAGGGGCAAGGAATGGGAAGGAATTCGGCCATGGCCTTTTGAAGGAAGCATCCCGGCATTCACCTGGAGTGATTTGGGGAAACCATGGAAAACCCAACCTGGATGCTCGGACGGGGATTCGAACCGCCGTCCTCCCGAATGCGAGGGCAGAACGCTAGCCGTTACACCACCACGCTCGGTGCCTGGATACGTGTACTGTCGCAGTATGATGTTCACGCAAATGCTGAATCCTACCGCACCACCAATCCACAGCAGTCTATTGCATGGACTCACTATAGCACTTCAAATGATGAGTTGCTGATTGTAGATGATGTAAAGTGCGCCACGATGTTAGTTGTTTAGTAGTCGCCTTGTGATTGCTCTGTTTGGGTGATTGGTAGGGAAGCTATTTCATCCAGTTGGAAGGCGAGTTACTCAGGTAGCAGGTTTCAAATTTTCCTCCGAGTATAGTCGTACCTTGTGTTGCCAGGACCAGGTTGTTAAAAATCGGGACGGAAGGTAAAAAAAATCGGGATTTGGGATTACAAATCGGACTTTAAAAAATGGGTTTTTATATGATTCACGTTTATTTTTATAATTTATTGAGTACAGGAGTAATTTCAATATGTATTTATCAAAATATGATAAGAACTTATGAATCTTACTAAATATTGTAGTAATAGTTGGACTTGTTGACTAAAATATTTATTTAATTATTAAAATTGTATTTATTGCTAAATTTCATTTCTTTTATCATATTTTTTATACCGTAATTATAAAATTCGCTATAAGACAAAGAGAAACTGGTTTTAACTGCTTTGACATGCTCGAGTGATTATTCGAGCTCTTAGATCAAATTATATTAACATGGGATGATTTCCTTTCAGCTGCCACGTTTTAAACCGTTATTGAGCCGGCCCTGGCAGTGTAGTGGCTAGCACGCTGGCTTCGCATTGCAAGGGCCGCCGGTTCGAGTCCGGCCTCGGGCATGGGTGGTTTTAATTAAGTGTTATGTTCATCTTGTGCTGTCCTCATTGTAGTGTCCACAATATCATGATTAGAGCCTGATACAATACTCTGTACAAAAACAAATTGGAGCTGGCTAAATGGTCGCAATGATCGAAGGCCAATTTAAAAAAAAAACCGTTATTGATATCATGAAAGCAAATATTCAGATATATACGTCTCATAAAAGTGTTTTAAAGCTTGCGCTCATTTGGCGTAGTATGAGAAATGACTATAAAGTTTCAGGATGAAATTCTCCAGTTAAAATTTACTCATACACAGAGCATATTTTACACTTTTACGCAAAATGTGTGCAGGTCATGTCGCTGATATAATTTGATGATTACTATGATGCAGTAACTGGAAAAAATTAATTGCGCACCTAAATTTCACATCTGCGTTGTCTGCATGGTAACTAGTAAGGGGGAATCCATTAATTACGTAAGGTGAAATAGGGGAGGAGGGGGTCCGGTGAAATCTCACCAAGGGAGAAAGAGGGGGGGGGGGAGGTCGACGGAAATCTCACGTGAGTTTTTGAAATTCTTGTAGGACGGAAGAGCTAAATGCGGATACCGACCGACTTTAGGCGGGTACAACCGCTCTCGGAAACAGGAGAGCTATTATTATTTTTTTTAACTGCTTAACGTCTATTAACAGCGAGGTCATTAGAGACGGGAAAGGATGGGGAGCAAGGAATGGGAAGGAATTCGGCCATGGCCTTTTGAAGGAAGCATCCCGGCATTTGCCTGGAGTGATTTGGGAAACCATGGAAAACCCAAATCTGGCTGCCCGGATGGGGATTCGAACCGGCGTCCTCCCGAATGCGAGGCCAGAACAGAGAGCTAAGAAAAAGGGGTCTAAAAAAAAAGCACCAGATCAATCAGCAGGGGTGGGGGTTCCCGTCAAAATCTTAGGGGGGTCCGACCAGTTCTCACTAAATCTCACTGACCGGGGGAGGGGGGTGTATGGAATTCCGGAAAAACACCACACGTAATTAATGGACGCCCCTAAGATGTTTACTGTCAATACTGGGCTTCTTCAGTCGTGCCGTTAATTTTTTATATGTGGGTGATGCAGCTTCTTTCGCGTCTTCATAAAACGCAAGTTTTTGAATTTGTGGTTGGGCTGAAAAATATTACAATGAGCAAAAAAATTTATGTACTGTGGTGACTGGAGGCGTCAGTAGCAACAGTATGAAAGGTATCATTTTAAATAGTTTTGTTCGCTTCTTGAGTAGATACCGAACTTAAACCATTAAGCGGATGTGTAATCCCAATAGCCTTTGTTCTACCAAGTGGCAATTTCTCAGCAATTTAGAATCATTATGCAAAGTATGATCAAGTTTTGATTCACAACCGGGTGAACTGAATGACACGGCGGGCTTAACCGAGTGATATGTGTTTGTAACCTAAGCAGCATCACTTGTTCTTGATTCTTGGATGCTCATTTGATCGCTGTTAATAATATTTTCAGCGATTTTGTTAAACTGACACTTCCTTCTTTTGTCTTGTTCTTTTGCTTTGTCATTTTTGCCACCATGAAACATGCCAAACTGTTTTTGGCACCATGTGCAGGTTGTGGGATCAGTTGAACCATAAGCCGTGAATAGCACTGCTGGTTGGGTGCGACGCGTCTCACACGGACACGCGAATTCATTTTTTGTGACAAGTAATGGGTTTTTATCACTTAGCTAAAAAATCGGGACATTTGGCGTCCCGATAGAGGGTAAAAAGTGACGCGTCCCCAACACCTGAAAAACGGGATGTCCCGCGCAAATCGGGACACCTGGCAACGCTAATAGTACCATACATTCGGAACGGAGTAACAATTTATCTGTTTCAAGAAAACATTCCGCCATTAATCACAAAGTGTTCTCTGTGAAGGAACAGCAGAGAACAGAGTGTTTACTGATATCCATTCTTCAAAACGACAATAATAACTCTGCACATAAATTTCATCTCACGGCCATCTATAATAATTGCGGTGGGGTTACTATCCTCCCCGTAAGCCTTATTAGCAAAAAATGCGATTCCAATTGCAATCTACGATACAATTACCTGTTACGGTACTTTACGCCAACTCCCGCTGTTCGTTTCGAATGAGCAACTTTTTTTGGCACGCACAGAGTATTTAAATTGTCACCTGTTCTTATAAGTACTGGCTATAAACATGAAAACCGCCAAACAGTCTTAACAGCATTTTCCATTTTACCTGCACCTTGTGTAATTCTTAAAGTTTTATTCGAATATTTTTCCTGGACGCATTTGAGGATGCATTTGCTGCATATTTTGCTTGCCTATGGGCAGGCTGCTCGACAGGTTCTGACACAACTTTATTCTTAAACTGATGTTCGTACCTCGTTGATTTATGCAGTAGCACCTTTGCCTGTCATTACAAAAGTCGTTTCAAGTCAACTTCACGTCGTTAATGTCCAACTCTTGTCTGTGACAGATCGAGTTATTTCCTCTTTATGCCGTTTAGTGTAGGACGATGTACTTCCTTTGGGAAGGCTTATACACCAACTGATTTGACATCTTTTTAGTCTCTGATTAGCAATAATTTTATAGTAACATCAACGCTTTTCAAGTCATGTGGTAGTAGTAGATATCGGTAGTGTTACAAGGGGCTCCATTACTCCATTGCCGCGACTCTTCCGTGTTTAGGAATATTATCTTTTTCCTCGTTATTGTTGGGTCATTCCATTGTGCAAGTTATCCGGGCCTGGCGCAGTATTTTTACCGAGCGTGGTGGGGGAGCGGTTAACGCTCTCGCTTCGCATTCGGGAGGACGCCGGTTCGAATTCCCGTCCGGGCATCTAGAGTTGGGTTTTCTATGGTTTCCCCAAATCACTCCAGGCGAGTGCCGGGATGCTTCCTTCAAAAGGCCATGGCAGAATTCATTCCCGTTCCTTGTACCCAGTCCTTTACCGCCTCTAGTGACCCCAACGCCAGAAACAAAAAGAAAAAGAAAAAGAAAATGAAAAAGCAGTATTTTTAGAGTAGTTGGATGCTTTCTCATGGTCTTACGAATGGTCATAGTATTGGTTCGTTGAGGTCGTCAGTGGAAAGAGAATTGCAGATTATATTGATGGTGTTGGTATTGTTAGAATTTGTTCCACCATGTTCTCAACAATGGTTGATGCAGAGCACATTGTTATGGATGTCCGATTGTATCTTTTACTCGGGACGAGTAGTAAACAAGTTGTTTCTATTGAATGCGATAAAACTTTCCGTGTTGCTGCATTTGTGATATTTCCTCATTTGTCGAATATCCCACTCGCATTTCTAGTCGCACTAGGGCGTAAGATTCCTGCTTGATCTTTTTACTGGACTAATTTAGCACTCTTCAGTCCCCCCCCCCCCCCTCCTTTTTACAGTCTGGAGGAGGCTGTTGTAATCCCCCCCCCCCCGTCTCCTCCCTCATTTAGGCTGTCCAGGCACTTCATCACATTAATTGCGCATGAATTGGAGTTTGCGTTTCTTTTTTTTTTTTATTGTAATAAATGGTCTTTGGCTTTCGCCAATTTGACCAACTATCAGAGATACATTGGTTTACACAAAAATCCAAACACTTGTAATACAGTATTGATCATTGGCCATCATTATGATGTAGTTTAGCAATAAGAACATTTTAAGTACCTTTTCTATATTAAAAACCGTTTTTAAATTTAAACAATGGTACAAATATAATTTAATACAAGAGAAAACATAGTCATTTAATTTATATTACTAGGTCCCCTTAGAAACATATTTGGCAGCAGTAACTTTCAGTCGTTTACAAGAAATTTGGTACATACTACCACCTATATATTTATGCGCTGCCAAATTGTTTGCTATCGATCGTGGCAGGACCATTTATAGTACATTATTTCTCCATTATTACCAAATAATTTGCGAAAAACATATATATATATATGGTACTTATATCACATTATAAATACATCATTAGGGTTGTGCAGGAAAATTTGCGTTTCTTATGCTTCGTTCTTACTCAGATGCTGCCTACGTGACGCCATTGCATTGTTTTAGTCTGGAAGTGATCAATATTTTATGTACGTCCTGAATATCATCTTGAAACACCCAGAGTACTTGGTGTTTTATTACATGAGAGTATTGGATATGTTTCTTATATCTCGTTGCGTTAGTATATGTGGCCGAAACAAATGTTTGTTTCCTTCACGCATACAGTTTGATCCGTGTATTTGGTGAACTGTGTAGATTCGTTTGGCAAATATCCGTAAAACGAATTATCAAAGTTGCACAAATGTGGAAGGACGTTTCTTTAGGTACTCTAAAAGACATGATGGTACACAATTCCTAATCGTAGGTCCTAGGTTAAATCTCAGTGTGTATAGAGTGAGGCCATAAGACACTTCTTTCATATTTCATTCACAACACAAACAACACTGTACAGTGAACACACCCACTATCACAGTACGTCCACTTGGCAAGGCCAAGGGAGAGCGTTCCAGTTCACCTACCCGGGACGTTCCTATGGAGGGAAACACACTAACACCATTCATAGTAAACACCTATGCTCGTATGCCGGGAATATCATACGCTTTGATTTTGAGATAAAATAATTGTTTAAAAAAAAATAAAACCGCTTAAAAAAAACACACTAAACATTTAAAAATAACTTTATACCTTGCTTAGAAGAAATGAACAATATTTCACATTACTGTTATTGAAATTTATATATTAATTAGTTATTTTTGGAGTCGGTGCCAGCTGTAACATCGCGAAGATCGAATTACTGCCTCGCTGGTCGTCCAGGCATATCTCTGGTGCTACAATGTCAGTTGGTAGACTGCATCATGCAATAAACGCTTTATAGTTAGTATAATACCGACGTACCATCTGTATGTTTCAGTTTGGTTGAAACATGTTTCTAGCATTAATTCTAGGTAAGCAGTAACATGATTTTTTTAATGTATTATTGTTTTTCTTTATTGTTTTTATCTTTTTGTTTTTCTTGCTTTGGCTGGCACCGACTCCAAAAATAACTAATTAATATAAAAGTTTCAATGCCGGTGATGTAAAATATTCTACATTTACATTTAATTTTTTTCTAAGCAAGGAATAAAGTTATTTTAAAATTTTTATTGTGTTTTTTTTTTAATTCGGTTTTTATGTTTTTTAAACAAATATTTTATTTTTAAATTTTTAGTGGTATTATAGTTTGTTTTGTATTTTAAATTTGCCGCAGCAGTTCTCATTTTTCTAACATCCTGGTAGCTCAGTGGTTAAAGCGCTTGCTTTAAACAAAAAAATATACCCCAACAACTTCCAGAACGGGGTGAATTTGATTCTGTGTTAAGGAATGTCAGTTTACATTTTGGTTCATGCTGTGTTTCGACCTAGTCATAACATCTGTTAAAGCTGCAGCTCGATAATCGAAACACGCATCATCTGGGCATTAATACATACCACATACAAAAATCTATCTCTGGAATGTTTCTGTTTGTTCCGGCACTACAAAGAAAATGTAGATTTTTAATTGGTTTTCACAAGTTGAAATCTGAGTTACATGTTGAGACTTTAGGACACATTTATTTTATGAATATTCTGCCATGATTCAAAAATAGCTTAGCTGATTTTGATTGGATTTAAAAACTGCGGATTTTTGTAAAGAACAATGGAAATTAAAAGTGGTGGGGATAAAGGGGAAGAGGGATTGGGCTTTCGCATACCAAATGTAGACTGTCTTTTCTGATTGATTTAAAGTATACTTGTGAATTTCTATTGATATCAGATATAAACTGTAAGTATGTATAAAAAACAATTAAGGGGTGTAGAGGCGAAGAGTTGTTTGGTTTTTGTAAAGCTAGTGTGGATAGTATTTTTATCTTTGTTTTTAAGTATACATGTGTAGTGTTCAGTCGAAATCTGATAAAGACTGTGGGTATCTGGAAAAAAAAAACACTGGATATAAGGAGGGGTGGGGGTGGAAGGCAAGAGGGTTTGGGCTTCTGCAACCAAATTTAAAAACAATTGTTCTGTATGTTTTAAAGTATACGTGTGCAAATTTCCTTCAGAATAAGATAAAAACTGTAGCTTTGTGTAGATTAAGGGGATAAGAAGGGGAAGAACGGTTTGGCTTCTCTAAACCAAATGTAGACAGTATTTTTCTGTTTGTTTGTATAAAGAATATGACAGTAATTAAAGGGGTAAAATGGGGAATACGGTTTGCGTTTTTGTGAAAGTAATGTGGACAATATTTTTATTTTTCTCTTTGTTGTAAAGTATACATATGCAAAGTTCCACCGAAATCGGATTAATATGTGAGTTTATACAAAAATTAAGTGGTGTAAAAGGGGAGCTTGGGCAGTTTTGGATTTTTTGGTCAAGATTCTTCCCCATAAAAAGATTCATATATGTGCCAACTTTCATAAATATCGGTTAAATGGTATCGACTGTAGCTTTTTAAAAAGAAAATTGACAAAAATCAAGGGGTGGAAACGGGGAGAGGGGTTTAATTTTTACAAACCAGTTGACATTTTTCTTTTTGTTTTATAGTAAAAGTGTGCTAAGTTCCATCTAAACCGGATAGAAACTGTGGGTTTGTATAAAAATTAAGAGGTTTAATGGGGAGAGGAGGTGGTTTTTGGATTTTTTGGTCAGAAATCTTCATCGTGAAAAAATACATATAAGAGCCAACTTTCATGGTAATCGGTAACCGGTGTCGACTATATCTTTTTATAAAGAACATTGACAAAAATTAAAGGGGGGGAAGGAAGGAGAGGAGTTGAGCTTTGGCAGACCAAATGTTGACAGGATTTTTCTCTTTATCTTAAAGTATACATGTGCAAAGTTCGATCATAATCAGATAAGAAATGTAGGTTTGTATAAAATTAAGGGTTGTTAAGAGGGAGATGGGGTGGTTTTTTATTTTTTTGGTCAGAAACATTCTCCATGAAAAATTACATGTATTTGCCAACTTTAATGCAGATCAGTTAAATGGTGTCGACAGTAGCTTTGTATAAGAAACATCGACAAAAATTAATACGGTGGTGGTGTAACGGTTAGCTTTCTGGCCTCGCATTCGGGAGGAGGGCGGTTTTAATCCCCGTCCGGGCATCCAGATTTGGGTTTTCTATGGTTTCCCAAATCACTCCAGGAAAATGCTGGGATGCTTCCTTCAAAGGGCCATGGCCGAATTCCTTGCCCTCCATCCTTTTCCATCTCTAAAGACCTTGCTGTTAAAAGAGGTTAAACAGTTAAAAAAAAAAAAAAACCGGCGGCTGATTTGTTGTCTCGAGTTCGCAACACGCACATTGGTGAATTGAGGCTGAACATGAACAAAATGTTCCTAAAATAGACTCAACCTGCTGGAAGAAATAAGTCCATCAATCACATTAATTAATGACATTGTGCTCTTTTTCACTGTATTACTTTAGTAAATTGAAAATCCATTTTTTTAAAAGTTCGAAGTCATTAAAGGAACGAGAGAATGGGGTGCAAGGAACGGGAAGGAACTTGGCCATGGACGTTTGAAGGAACCATTACTGTATTCGTCGGGAAACCAAAGGAACCCTAAATCTAGATGGCAGGACCGGGATTTGAACCCGCGTCTTCCTGAATGCCACCCTTCAAGCCCAATGCAATACAATGTTAACGGTTGTGCCGGCGGATGTTGATACAAGAACGCGACGGATATTGATGATAGCTCCGAAGGCAGCTTGGGTTCCGGTTCCATAATATCATCGCGACATCATGATCTCACGTCACCGAAACCCAGACCGCCTTGTGAAGGCAGAGTCCGCCATCAGATTGTCTTGTTCCTATAACCGTAGGCACGCCCGTCAAAATTAGACGTGTGAAGAAATTTCTAAAAAAGAGAAAAAAACCTGATGGGAGTATTATTGTGTACACACCCAAGAAGTGAAACTTCTATGTATTTTTTCTCGAGTGGACGAACAATACCATATTGCGTATGAACAGTAAATGGGAAGTTAGTCCAATCACTAGATTACAGAGTACTGCATCTAGCCTCAATATGTATTTTACGTTTAGAGATTTTACATCTGGGATAACATTATCTGTTAACCGTTCTTACAATCAAGTTTCTTTAATAACTAGCTTTTAAGTCCGTCAAAAATGACGAGTTCAACGCGGATTTCTGGTTCGTAACTTAAATAATTTTTAAAAGCTTAAACAACTCAGTCCCTCCTCTATAAAGACGAAGGATAAAATTTCTGCCTGAAAATAGAAGCTTTCATCAAACGCGCATTAATAAATTCACTGTATCATGGTATAAACGTCATTCTTTATTTCTTTTCTTACTGTAATAGTGATCAGAGAATATAATAAATCCATATACATCGAACAAATATTAATAAACAAAAAGCAACTAATAAACAAGAAAAAGCAACTAAAAATACTGAAGTGTGTATCCGTGTGTAATAATGATGACTCCTCCGCATGTAGATATACAGTCTTACGTCGTCACGTGATCTTCAGTGGGTATTAAAGCAATGCAAGCTTTAAAACTTTCAATGCGCATGCGCAGAACATAGCGCACTTAACGCGTAACGCTGAGTTGCTCCATACCGCGCTCAAAGAAGTTTCACGTCGAAAACGGTTTCAGATATATATATATAACAAAACAATAGTAATCTCCTACATGTAACCTTTCCTCATTACACCGTAAATCCACATGTACAGGAGAACAATAGTACAAACTGGTACGATGATGGGCAAATGGGAAAGTAACTGTAAAATAGGATACTCAGTGCAGA